>VDFB02105785.1:70430367-70538338 GCA_007258455.2 Sequoia sempervirens
GTTGAGTTAGTGGTTCAAACTTCAAATGGTAATAAAGTGAAAAATTTTATGAGCATTATACAGGTTCAATTATGCATGCAAATATCAATGGCCAGGAGGATTGCAACCATGGGGATGATCTATTGTCAAATTTTTGTCAAGTCTCAAGGACTATGTGCGAACAAAATCTATTGGAAGATTTTAATGATGCAAAGCAGTTAAAAAAAAAAGCGGAGACCTTATTCAAACATGGTTTACTCAGCCTTGAGGATAGGGTACAAATGGAAACTATTTATTATGCGATTTCGCAAAACAGTCCATAATGTCAAGAATAGAATCTTGCCATCTACAGTAATATGAACATCAAATATTGCTTTAGGCAGGGACTCTAGTTGGCTCACAACTTTTGTTATTCATGGCTCTTGATTGGGTTAGTTGTTACTCTATGATTATTGCATATAAAAATATTGGTTTTTGGATAATTACAATTTAGAACAAAACACAATAAGATGCGATGGGCATTGGGGGACAATTTTAGGGATGGCTTGGAGAAGATTGTGTTTAAAGAGGAGTCAATGAGGAAGGGGTTTGTACAAGGTAAAATGAGTTTATAAGTGAGCCATTGTTAGGGACTATTTGTGTGCAGACTATTGTATGTTTTGGTCATTTTGGCAAATCATTTGCCCATCAACATTCAACCATTTCATAGTTAATTGAAAATAATTAGAATTCAATATTCTTATAAACTATTATTACTTTATGCTTTGAATGCAACCTTCAACAATGGATATGTTGATATGTTGATTACCATGAGATGTAACATACTTAATATTTCCAGACACTCCAAAGTTTCTATGCCTACCTCCTCCCACCTTGCATTTGTTATTAGTGTCTCATATGCTCTCCAGTGTTCCAAGCCTTGTATTTTCTCAACTTTGTAGCAATGTTCTAGTTTGGAGTAAATTATCTAGTTTAAATACTCCAAGAAAAGCTAGTTGGTTCCTAATCTGAATGTTTACCAGACCATCATGGATACCCCCTATGTTCCACCCTTTTATACACTACTAAAATTCTTTATATTTGTGATTATACTTGGTAGAACTTCTATTTTTGTTAGATGTTCATTCACCTAACCATCCTTACTCAATCCAATCCAATAAAATTTGTAAAATTTGAACACAATCTGATTTGATACCAATACAATTTGAATTGATTAAAAATTTGATTTGATTTCAAATGTAATACATGTATAATTCTAATTCTAGATGTCTGATTTTAAATGACTGAAGACAAGTAAAAACTTCTCAATTTAACAACCTAACAATTGTCTCCAAAAATAATTTACAAACTAAAACCTCACATTAAATATAACCTATCAATTACATATCTAAAATGCATCTTCTTTAATTACTTATTGTTGGGTTTGGTGAAGCCCAAATTGGCAAGATTCTCAAACAGATCGGATAAGGATGCCTTTTGCTTGAATTGGCAAGTTTCTCTCGTGGATTGATTTTTCCATTTATTGGAATGGAGACCATTTTATAAATGTTGCTGCTATGTTGAATATGTAATGTAATTTGAAGAATTAATAAAGAGATTCTCCTGCAGTTGAAAGTGGATGTACGCAAATTTTCCGAACCACTATAAATTTTGTGTCTCTTATCTTGTTCTTAATTTTTCATGTTTTTTTCTTCTATTTCTTTGCTCATTTTAATATTAACACTTATCCTACTCAATGCCACACCGACAGGGTCTATTGCTTTCTTATGGAGGCTCTAACTTTCTCAAGAGTGACTCTTAGAATGAATCTCCATCTCCTTTTCATACATGTAGCAGTTTTCAAAGCAGTTTCCTTCTCCCCTCGGATGTATCGGCGAACCTAGGAGGCTCTAACTTTCTCAAAAGTGGCTGACAAAATGATCCCCACACCAATAAATCTCATCTCCTTTTGTACATGGAACAGTTTGATTTCCTTAGAGCATTTTCCTCCTCTCGGATGTTTCGACAAAACTGAATTATTGCTTTCTTGGAGAGGCTCTTCTAACTTTCTCAAACAGTGGCCGACAGAACGAATCTCCATACCATTCAGTCTCATCTTTTCGTCTTCTTTCAAAGAATTTTCCTTCTTCCTTCGGGTGTTTCGTCAAAACTAAACCCGCCTTATTCTTTGTACAGGTCGAGGACTGAATAAAGATTAAGCATTTTTTTCCCCTATTTTTTCTCCTTGCATGTTTCGAGGAAAGGAATGAACCTTCCCACATTGTATAGGTCAGAGCTTGTCTAATTTGTAAACGTTTCCTTCACCATACTTTTCCCCAAAGTTTAAAGGAAAATATTGAACCCACCTCCAGTATGCTCTATTTAATTCAATCTACACTTCTTCTTCCCTAAAGGCTCTTATTTCATTATGCATACCGCAATCAAATCCTATGTGCTCTCTTTCTCTTCTTCTATTTTTTAAAACAGGTTGTTAGCGTTTGAACCGGAACTAATGGCGTCTTCTTCATCATCCCACCAGCAAATTAGGGAATTAAATGCTTTCTCTGGAATAGAACCTGCTGGCCAAAAAAGGAAGGTTTGTGAATCTTCGAGTTTGATTGATGTATTCATCAATCACAGAGACCCCAATGTCAAACAAACGTTGGCAACTGAGCTTTACAACTACCTTAAGCAATCAGGAATACAGGCTTTTCTTGATTCCCAAGAGAAGGAACTTGGAGATTCGTTCACTTCTATTATTGAGATAGCGATCCGCTCTGCCAAGGTATACATAGCCATCTTTTCCAAAAGATATGCAGAGTCACCTTGGTGTTTGGCTAAGCTTGTTTTCATGTTACAAAGCAAGGCCAAAATTATTCCTGTGTTTTATGGAGTGGAGCCACAGGAACTCAACACATTGAAAAGGGAGTATACGCTGATGCATTCAAGAAATATGAAGAAAAGGGTAGGTACCTGGAGAAGCTCAACGAGTGGAAGGAAGCCCTTCAAACTTTTTCATTTATAGCTGGAGTAGAATTTCACAGGTATCTTTCTCTAGTTTTGGTAGTTCTACTTTATATGATTCTATTTTCCCTTCAAATCTTGTTTACTATTTTCTCATGGAATTCTTCTTTTATTTTATAAAATTCCAGTGACTGCGCACCATACTGGCAGCAGTAGAAAAGGAAGTACAAAGGAAACCATATCTACATGTTGCAAATTATCCAGTAGGGCTTGACAAACTTGTGGAAGATTTTGAAAAGCGGTGTCTCGATGAACTTGTACAAGATTTTGAAAAGCAGTGTGGCTTGGAGGAAAGGAAAAATAAGCCTAACGTTGTTGCCATTTTTGGCATGGGTGGATTGGGGAAGACAACTCTCGCCAAAGAGTTGTTTAACCGAAAGCGTTCAAATTACAATCAGCAAGTTTTTTGTTTGATGTGCGAGAAGCATCTCTGAATAAGAAACTACCTCTTGTGCAAAGTCAACTTGTCAAAGATCTCTTCCACAAAGAAGAGAATTTTAGAAGTATAGAGCAAGGAACGAGCTATCTCAAAGATCATCTACAAAGGAGCGGCTTTTTGAACTTCCTAATAGTTGTAGATGACATCGATCATGTGAAGCAGTTAGATGCTCTATCTATAAATATCTTAAATAAATCAGGTAATAGTCTGGTTATTGTCACAACTCGTGATGTTGGAGTGGTTATATCCACAGGGATTACTGTTGGCTATCCTTTAAAAGGAATGGACAGAAACCATGGGAGACAACTCTTCTGCTGGAATGCTTTTGACCAACTATGAGGCGCTGGTTGACCAATTCGTAGATGTGTGTGGAGGGCTACCTCTTTCTCTTCAGGTTCTCAGCCGGCTCATTCAACGTAGACCTCACGAATTTTGGGAGTTAAAATTGATTAAAGCTAGAGAGACGCTGGATCGAGATGTAAAGCAAAGTTTAAGAATAAGTTTTGACGCATTGGAAGAGGAAGAAAAACAGGTTTTCATCGATATTGCTTGTTTTTTTGTGGGCAAACTGAAACGTATGGTCAAAAGAATATTGGAGGCATCAGGATGGAATGCTCAAAATGCACTGGAAACACTAAAAGATAAATGTCTTATAATAGAAGAAGAAGAAGATGATGATTATTATTATTATTCTTCCACAAAAGGGGAAATTCTATTGAGAATGCATGACCACCTGAGGGACTTGGGAAGAGAAATGACATTTGAATTCAGCTCTCCTCATCGCCTGTGGCAACCTCGAGATTTGGAATCTTTGGTATGCTCGTTATCCCTTCAGATTTGTCGTTAGTATTTTATAATATTCCAAATGTTAAGTTGTTACTACATAAATTGAAAACTGCACTGCTTGCTTCTGTGTGTGTAGGAATTGACGGGTTTGAGAACCATCCTCGCCAAAACCAATGACAGGTGTTTCCATTCCATTTTTGATGATTCCACGGGTTTTCAAGTTGCATTCTTTTTAGGCCAATTAGATAGTTGTGTTGAGACGTCAGCTTCGTTACTATGGCTCGAGCTTGATGCTTGATATATGTCAGAACAACCAAGTATTCCTTCATGGATTCCTCTTCAAAATTTGCAGTGTTTGAGAATCTGTGGTGGACAATTCAAAACATTGTGGGAGAATCGCATACAGGTATTTTGATCTTTTCAGCCAAAAACGAAATATTTTGTAAGGCTATATATAAAGTGGAATGCATTATGTTATGGTTGTCTACGGACTATTCTTTTTATCATTAGAGCTTTATAAGAAAATATTTTGAATTTTAGGCACCCTCCCACTTGAAAGAGCTGGTGATTTTTCAAACTTCTTTGAAAGGCTTTCCAGAGTTAATAGGAATATCAGATTGTTAGAAAATGTGTTCTTAGATGCCCAAAGATTGCCAATCGAGGGTTTGTCTTTACTATAATCTCTCAATATGAATCTTTGTAGTTTATTTGTCTCTAGTCTTCTATCCAAGATCTTCACTAGTGCAATTCACTATCCTAGCCTTAAATCTATCGAACTTGATTGCATAAAAAATATGTGGAAGTGAATTTAACAAGGGTACAGACATTAAATTGTTTTTTATTTACAAATTGTTAAAAACTCAAAAGACTACAGGAACATCCGATCTTACAGATCTCGTGCTGTTAAACATTTTTGAATGTCCAGACCTTGAGTTTGAAGACTTGCGTCTCAGGGTTAGGAAGTGTCTGGAGAGCACAGCCTTTGATGGAAACGTGAAGATGAAATATTTTGAGTTGGATTTTGGTTATGAAGAGCTTGTAGAATTAAGCATTCACGTCTGTCCGGAGCTTGAGGAGTCGCCAGTTTTTATGGGTCCAAATTGACTAGAGAGGATTATAATTGATGGATAAAGTGTAAATATTTTCTATTGGATGGTTCTCGTAATTTGAAAAGTGTATTAGGTAACTTAAAGAGTCGCTGGCTGGATATTAGTCTTGTCCTAAGCCTGACGAGTTGCCATACAAAATTGCAGAGATTTCCAGAGTATAGCAGGAACCATGTTAGAAGATTCTGGTAGAGAGATAAGGATTATTATTTTTAGTAAATTGGCCTGTCAGCCTATGATCTAGAATAGTCTATGTAAGTAAACTGTTTTAAGAAAGCAATTTGAATAGAAAAGCTGTAGCTTTCTGGTTTCACCTCTATCCATTGTCAAACCAGTAGACTTACAAATCTTAGAGCTGATTTCTAATGATTGTCTTTAGCTTGAGGAGTTGCCAAGTCTCTCCAGACTGAGTAGTGTGGCCAAATTGAGATTGGCTCTTGTGAAAAGTTATATAACGTTACGCTGGCAATTTTAAAGAGAAACAATTAATCACTAACACCCAACTGTTTTCTGAGTTAAGTTGTGAAGATTCTGAAACTGAATTAAGCTGTAAAGATTCTGAAACTGAATTAATTACCAATAACATATACCATCATTATGATAAAACACATTGATTTACAGCCATAAACCAATCAACATGTACTAAAGAAAATCTTGACACTATACTGCAGAAATATACACTATGAATTCTGTATGTTTTTGTCCTTACAAAACAGCAAGAGGCAATGCCTTTTTAAAGAGTTTGCATTCCTAAAAAACAGTAAGGAAAAGCTTAAAAAGCGTAGCTTTAGATGCAGTTTTATTAGCATAAAAAAACTATTTAAACAATATAAAAAAAATCTTTAAAATTAGATCTTTTCTGTATCTTCAAAAAAAGGCTAAAGATAATCCTAAAAGTAGAGTTCGAAATCCTTCCATGCAGATTTTCCCTTATGGGCATCAATTATCAACAAGTTGCAGAGTATTAGGAAATGGCGACCTTACCAAACTTAGAGAGCTGATCATCAGAGATTGTCCTGAGCTTGAGGAGTTCCCGAATCTTTCCAGACTGAACTGCATGCAGAATATTGAGATTGAGAATTGTGACAAGCTACAGAACATTACGCTGTCAACAACACTCATGAGTTTGTCTGTTCAAAGTTGCAGAGATTTGCAAAGAGTATCAGGAAGTGGTGACTTTATCAAACTTACAGAGCTGTTTATTACCAAGTGTCCTGAGCTTGAGGAGTTGCCAATTCTCTCCAGAGTGAGCTGCATGGAGAAAATTGAGGTTCACAATTGTAAGAAGCTACAGAACATTATGCTGCCAACAACACTCTTTAGGTTGTCTCTACAAACTTGCAAAGATTTGCAGAGAGTATCAGGAAGTGGTGACATTATCAAACTTACAGAGCTATTTATTACCAAGCATCCTAAGTTTGAGGAGTTGAGAAGTCCCTCCAGAGTGAGCGGCATGAAGCAAATTAAGATTCACGATTGTGAGCAGCTAAAGAACATTACGCTGCCAACAACACTCTTCAGTTTGTCTGTGCAAAGTTGTAGAGATTTGCAAAGAGTATCAACAAGTGGTGACCTTTTTGAGCTTAAAGGGCTGTTTATTACCAAGTGTCCTGAGCTTGTGGAGTTGCCAAGTCTCTCCGAAGTGAGCTGCATGGAAAAAATTGAGATTCACGATTGTGAGAAGCTACAGAACATTACGCTGCCAACAACACTCATCAGTCTTTCTATACACAATTGCAGAGATTTGCAAAGAGTATCAGGAAGTGGTGAGCTTATTGAACTTACAGGGCTGTTTATTACCAAGTGTCCTGAGCAAAGTTTGATAGCTCTACTTTGGAAGAAGATATACATAAAACACTTCCCTGGCTTAAGCTGCGTGAAGGAGAATGGATGATTACAATCGTACCTAAGCAAACTTACGATTTAATTTATAATGAGGTGGAAGCTGTTTTAAGGAGGAAAGGAATAATAAAGGGTGGGTTTCGGGTGGAGGCGAGGGAAGGTGTAGAGTGGGAAAGTGCGGGTTTATTACAGACAATTGTTAATAGGTTATATTGATAAGGGATTTCAGGTAGAGGTGAAGAAGGTCAAGAGTGGGTGTGTTATCATTTATAAGTTTTCTTTGAAATTGTTGTAGTTTTTACTTCTCAAAGATAAAAAGATGGCAATTCATTTCATACAATTTAGATTGCATTTCATAAGATCTCTACAATATTTGTAAGAAGAAATTTACATAATATTTTAGAGTAGAATTAGTCTACATAATTGTTTGTTTTTATAAGTAATGATTATTTATTATTTTTTTTTAAAAACAAAATATTTTTTCATGAAAGAAAAAAAATATTTTCTAAAAATTAAATATATAATTTTATTTTGAAGTTCAAGCTTGAAAACTATTTAACTAGTGAGAAGTTTGGTAGCCTTTTAAATTATTTATTATTATTTTTAAATAAGAGATGGATTCATAAACAACAATTTAAAATGATGTTTTTAATAATAATAATTTACTAATTCTTGTTATTGTAGTAATTAATCAATATTTTAAAAATGTTTTAATTAATTAATAATAATGATAACTCTCAACTAATAAAAAATATTTTAAAAATTAAATTTTAATATTTATTTTTTAAATATTAAGATATAGATTTTTTAATGAATCACAACAAAGATTAAGTTCCTAGCAAAGGATTTAGTTCACAATCATGAATTAGATTCATTCTACTAAACTCAATTTAGAACATTGTAGAGAAGAATATTTTGACTCTAATCCATATTGGTGATTGTTGTAAAGCTTTTTAGATCCCAAAGCACATTGATTTTAGAGTTTTCATCATTTGGCATTCATTCATTAGTCACACAACTAAATGATCTATCATTCAATTTACTTTATATTTAAAACATAATTGTACAATTATCTAAATGTTTAGGAATTGATTTCATCTACTCTT
Source organism: Sequoia sempervirens (assembly GCA_007258455.2). Lineage (NCBI taxonomy): Eukaryota > Viridiplantae > Streptophyta > Pinopsida > Cupressales > Cupressaceae > Sequoia > Sequoia sempervirens. Next base: position 70,438,629 of record VDFB02105785.1, read on the forward strand.
TATTCTAGGTTAATTGTTCTTGTTTATATGCATTTTTTGAGTAGCATACTTTTTATTCCTTTTTAATTTTTAGATCCCAATTATCATTTTGTCTTTTTTCTTCACTGGTAGATATTTCTTTTAGGTTTTGGTGTTTCTTCTAAGCCTATCTTTTACTCACCCTATCAACCCTATATTTACTTTAATGCTAACTCTTTTGCCACACTTTATGTTTGATTTTGAATTGATATTTAGAATTATAGTAGATTATATCTTCCTTTTTTCTATTGCTTGATTAACACGAGTGTGCCACTTACCAATATATAATTATATTAAGTCATTACAACAAAGTGAAGACCTAAAATAAATGAAAATTTGCATAAGAATACTCATTTCACCATGACAAAAATAATATAAAACTAAAAATCATAACACATGCACTTTTTCCTCTACAATATTGTTGTGAGGTCTATAGTTTTTCTCAAAATTCAATAACTAAATATTGAATATTAAATATGACAAAAACATCTTCTTTATATTAATTATCCCACTTAGAACAATTCTAACTTGGGGTCATTGCTTTCTTAGAGGCTCAAACACACTAAAATTTCATAATTAGGCATTTGCTTCATTGATTTCTAGGGACAACCTTGTGAAATGGATTTTTTAATCCAAGATAGTAGGCGTTCTTGGCTATGTTGATTACTGAAAGGAGGTGTAGGTCGTGCTCTATGGGATGATGTTGTAGGGTCTATGGTTATTCATGGAGGGGATAATAGTTCTATTTCTTCTTGAAGTAGAAAAGAATAATATAGTGAACTACAAATTACCTCTACAAGAAGCTTTAGCATGAATTCTTAGGATGAAATTTGTAGGTGATCTAACTAAGAGGATTGAGTTTTTGAATTTGCCTGTAAAGTCTCTAGGTGCTTTGTCAGAATGTCTCTCTAAAGTTGAGTACATGCTAAGAACAACACCAACCCCAGTCTCTCCAACAACATTAATTCAAAGTCAAGTAGTCTGTCACATCTCCCACATCACCCCCTCCCACGATGGATTACCGTGGAGATAAAATAAATAAAAAATATAAATAAGACTAGATATTTTCAAAGAAGTCCGATTGGGGAGACAATTCATATTTATGAAGCATGGCAGGAGTAAGGAAGGAGGAAACGTGCATGAATGAACTGGAGGCTGCAGTTAGAAAATAATTAATGCAAGGAGACAATCCACATTCAAAGGTAGAAGGGGCACGAGATTGAATACATGCGCCATTAGGGAAGGTATAGCCTCCCTCTGAAATAAAGAGACTTTAGGCTACGAAGGGAAAAAAAAGGAGATGTTAGAAACTTCTATTAAAAATCTCCACTACCGCCTTGTCTGCAGACATTCGTAGAGATAGAGTGCAGAAAGGTGGATGAGTGAAAAAATTATGAAGCTCGAGCAAGAGGCTCGACACAGGAAGGAGACAGAGTTGGACAGAAGATAGGAGGAAAAATGCAAAGGAAGGACCATAAAATGTGGCCTGTTGAAATGCATATAGTTGGGCAAAAAAAGTGGAGAGGGAACTGTGAGGGAGGAAACTCAAACAAGGAGGAAAGGGAATGATCTAGAGACACATGCACTTTGGATAGAAGAAAAACGTTTAGAACAGGAGAGTGATTAGAAAAAAAATGTGAAGATGAAGGGCTCGATGGTGATCGCCCGAGCAAACCCATGCAAAAATAGGAGCATAGAGAGGGAGAGTATAAAATACAACATAAAAGCGAACTATTACCAACATTGTTAGGGCCAGTGTGAAAATGAGATTCATGATGGTATAAAGGGAGATGTAGAGAAAGAGGGCACGATGGGGAAGACATGGAGTAAAGGCATCACAGAGGAAGGTCGTAGTGCATAAATTCACCATATATGGGAGGATCGATGGAAGATAAGCCTATGGGAAAATAGGCGAACCCTTTTGGGTATCATTTGCAGAGTGCAAGAAAAGGAGGACAATTTCATATAGGAAAGGAAATTGGAAATGGAAAGTAGATTTCAATACCCGAACTATAAGATTCTTCAACATCGTCCTTGAAGATAAGTATACTCCTTCACAATTTGCTATGTTCTTAATATTGGTATGCATTGGGTTATGAATAGTCGACTTGTGGCTATCTTAACTTCTAATTAAGTCATGTTATCATTATTATATTATTATTTAGTTGGTTGGGTCAGCCTAGGTCTTATATAGGGGTGTCTAAGTCGACTTAGTTGGTAACCTAGGCATAAATAGATATATATAAGAGGTTACGAGTCTTATTTTTAGCATCAATTGTGAAGTGTGTTCTCATTAGAGATATTTGGAGGTTTTCCGCCTTGAAGTGGTTTGTTATTTGCAGTTATTATCAAGTATTTGTAGCATATTTCATATCATATTCTTCTATTAAATAGGTATATATAGTAGGTTATGAGTCTTATTTTCAACATCAATTGTGAAGTGTGTTCTCAATAGATATACTTGGAGGTTTTTCCCCTCGAAGTGGCTTGTTATTTGTAGTTATTATCAAGTATTTGCAGCATATTTCATATCATATTCTTCTATTGTGCAAGATATTTCATAACAAGTGGTATTAGAGCCATGATCTTGGCACCGTAGAGGCAAGGTTTTTCTCAATTTTGGAGGCAAATTTTGGAAGAGCATATCTTTTAGATTTTGGTGAATTTTTGTCTAATTTTTAAAGGGTTTTTGAAGAAAATATTAAAGAAGCTACAATCCAGATTTAAGAAGAATTGGATCAAAATTAAGTGAATTATTGCAGAATTAGGGTTTCTACACAATTTTTCTGGAATATTCATATCTCGCACATCTTGTGGAATTTGAGAATTATTTTTATTGGGTTTTTGAAGAAATACTAAAGGAGGTTACATAATAAAAATTGGAGGAATTGAAGCAGAAATAAGAAAGTTATTAAAAAAATATTTTTTTCAAAATTATCACTCTCCATGCTATAAATCTGCGTATTTCTTGGAGATTTTTCTAGATGAGAGTTATTTTGGCCTTAGTAAGTTACAGTAAAATTTTTAGAGAATTTAAATTTCATTTGTGTGATTTATTTCAAAATTAGTGGTTCCCATCATGACGAGGCCTACAACAAGGGGCAAAAAGAATGTTGTCACTTTGGGGAAGACTTCTGATAAGGATGGGGTAACAATAGTTGATATTACTCCTATTGAGGAAATCAGTAAGGTCAAGGAAGACATTTCCTCAATGAAGATGGATATGAGTGACCTAAGAGGAGATATATCAGACATATGAAACATGTTAAGCACTTACATGGCTGAACCAAGAAAGGAGTTCTCAAGCGACCAAGGTGAAAATTCTAGGTCAGCTAACATTGACACAAGCTTTAGTACTCCTATGAGATCTCAAAATTTATTTCCAAAGGTGGATATGCGCAAGTTCAATGGCAAGGATCCTCTAACATGGATAAACCAAATGGATAATTTTTTTGAAGTACACCAAATCCCGAATGGAAAAAAGTTCGTGATGGCTTCCCTATATCTAGAACCAGATCAATTCATTTGGTATCATTGGCTTTAAACTCATCGAAGGAAAAAGGGGCTCACCGTCTCATGGTCAATTTTTACAAAGGAACTTCAAGCACAATATAGCAATAGCATGACAGACAACTTCTTCAGCCAGCTTGGTAAACTTCAACAAATAGGATCAGTTAAGGATTATATTCAAAAATTCCAAAATCTATCCTTAAGAGTGGATACAATTACAGAGGAGAATTTGAATGATTTATTCTTGGGGGGTCTCAAGGATTTCATTCAACATGAGGTACACATGTTTAGCCCTAGCTCTATAAATGAGTCTTTCATCTTAGCACATAGGGTAGAGGAGAAGTGTTTGATTCCTAAGAAGCAAGGGGATAATGTGACAAGAGAGAAAGGATATTCAACACAACCTACTAGGTTGACTCCACAACAAATTGAGGACAAAAGAGCAAAAGGGTTGTGTTTCAATTGTGATAGCAAATATAGTCGGGGACATAAATGTAGTGAAAATAAATTGTTCCATATTGAAGGTCCAAGTGAGGAAGAAGAGGAGGAACCCATACTAGAGGATGAAAGGGAGTCAAATGAGGAATCACATGATTCTCAACCAATCATTTCTTGTCATGCACTCTCAGGTTTCAGTGCTCCACAAACTCTTAAGGTGGTGGGGTTCTTAAAGAAGTAGAAGGTAACAGTGTTGATCGACTTAGGTAGTACTCATAATTTCATCAACAAAAAGTTAGCTACTTATCAAAACTATTTTATATATCCAGCTCCAGAGTTTTAGGTTTTGATTGCAGATGGTGGTACAGTTAGTTGTTCGGGGAAGTGTCATAGCATTAAATTATCCATGGGAGATTATCAACTTGATTCCCCAATGTATGTGATATCCATGGGTGCAGTTGGTATTGTTTTGGGAGTACAATGGCTTACTACATTGGGAACGATTGAGATGAACTTCCAAGAGCTATTCATGAGATTTCAATAAGAAGGAAGGGTAGTAGAGCTAAGAGAGTTGAAGGAAAAATCCCCACAAATGGTAAGCTCTCATCAAATGCAAAAGTTGCTTAAGAAAGGAGTGGATGGATTTGTGGCCCAACTATGTTCATTAGAAGTCTCTCAATCTAGTGAACATTCCTACTCATCCAGATTTGCAAGCTATAATTGATTGTCACTCAGTTGTTCTTGGAGATATGCCTAAAGGACTTCCTCCTAAGAGGGATCATGATCATGCCATACAGTTAGTTCTAGGGAGCCAACCACCGAACATCAGGCCTTACAAGTATCCACACATACAAAAGAGTGAGATTGAAAAAATTGTTGAGGAGATGCTAGAGGCAGGAATTATTAGGCATAGCCAGAGTGCTTACTCCTCGCCTGTGGTGATGGTACGTAAGAAGGATGACACTTGGTGCATGTGTCTAGATAATAGAGTGCTCAACATGTACACCATTAAAGATAAGTTTCCTATTCTAGTCATTGATGATTTTCTAGATGAATTGAATGGAGCTATGTATTTTTCCAAGTTAGATCTTAGATGATTTGATTATCACCAAATTCAGATTAAGGAGGAAGATATTTGTAAGACAACATTTCAGACTCATGAGGGTCATTATGAATTTTTGGTGATGCCATTTGGTCTTACCAATGCACCATCTACATTCCAAAGTCTGATGAATTCCATTTTTAAGTTCTTGAGAAAGATTTTGTTAGTATTCTTTGATGATATTCTGATTTATAGCAAGATTTGGGAAAAACATTTGCAACATGTGGATCAAGCATTACAAATACTTGAAGATCATCAACTCTATGCTAAGCCATCCAAGTGTGCTTTTGTTCTTAAGGAGGTGGAGTATTTGGGACACATAGTTTCACATGAATGAGTAAAAGTGGACCCTAACAAAATTAAGGCTATCATGGAATGGCCTATTCCAAAAACCATTAAAAAATTGAGGGTTTCTTGGGATTGACAGGGTACTATAGAAGATTTGTGAAGAATTATGGCTGCATAGCAGCACCCCTCACCACTCTATTGAAGAAGGATTCTTTTCATTGGAATGAGTCCACTAATACAACATTTGAGAGATTAGGGAGGCTATGTGTACAACTCCAGTGCTTGCCACTTCTGACTTCACTAAGGAATTCATTGTGGAATGTGATGCTTCTGGAAATGGGATAGGAGTAGTTCTCATGCAAGAAGGTCGACCAATTGCCTTTGAGAGTCGTCAATTAAAAGATAAGAATCAACTAAAACCTATTTATGAGAAGGAAATGCTAGCAATCCTTCATGTAGTTAAACAATGCAGGCCTTACCTTATGGGTAGAAATTTCAAGGTTAAGACAGATCATGATAGCCTAAAATATTTTTTGGAACAAAGACTATCTTCTGAAGAGCAACAAAAATGGGTCACTAAGATGCTAGGATATGACTTTGAGATTGTATATAAGAAAGGGAAGGAAAATATTGTAGCGGATGTGCTTTCAAGGAAGGATGAGAAAGATGAAGCCTTATTGTGTGCCCTTTCAATATTACAAGCAAATTGGGTGGAGAAAGCCAAAGCAAAGTGGAAAAATGATGTTGCGACAAGTAATCTCATCTAACAATTAAAAAGTGATCATAGTAGTTCAGAGAAGTTTTGTTGGAAGGGAGATACTCTTTGGTATAAAGAGCGTTTGTATCTTTGCAAGAATTCCACTCTTAAGCACAAGATTCTCACAGAGCTGCATGAGTCTCCAGTTGGTGGTCATTTAGGATTTTTGAAGACATATCATCGAGTCAAACAAGATTTTTTTTGGGAAAGGCTAAAAGGTGATGTTAAAAAATTTGTGGCTGAATGTTTGGTTTGTCAGAGGAATAAAGGGGAGACAATTAAGACACCAGGTCTCTTGTATCCCTTATCTATTCCTAGCCAGCGTTGGGAAGAGGTATCCATGGAATTCATCATAGGGCTGCCCAAATCTAAAGGTCATAATGTCATCATGGTAGTAGTTGATCGCCTCACTAAATATGCACATTTCATTGCATTATCACATCCTTTTACAACAAGTGCAGTGGTAAAATATTTTTTGGAAAATATCTAAAAGTTACATGGTACACCTAAGGTTATTGTTAGTGATTGTGATCCTATCTTCACTAGTCACTTTTGGAAAGATTTATTCTCATGTTTGGGTACTTAATTGGCTCATAGCTCTTCATACCATCCTCAATCAGGTGGGAAAACTGAGGTTGTTAAAAAGTGTTTGTAAGGATATCTATGTTGTTTCACTTTAGAGAAACAATCTCAATGGGTAGATTGGCTACCACTTGCAGAATGGTGGTATAACACTTCTTTTCATAGCTCATAAAAAATGTCTCCATTTTTGGCACTTTATGGATATCATCCTCCTTCCATCATTTCATCAATAAAGGTGTCACCAAGAGTTCAGGAAGTAGAGAACCACTTGCTTCATCAACAACAGGTACTTTAAGGACTCAAGGAGAATTTAGCCATGGCACAAAATTGAATGAAACAACAGGCAGACCAACATTGTAGTGAAAGAAGTTTTGAAGTTGGGGATTGGGTCTTCTTGAGATTGTAGCCTTATAAGAAAATCTCACTGAAGCAACAAAAAAAGAAGAATAAGTTATCTCCAAGGTATTATGGGCCATACAAAATCATGCAAAAGATAGGTAGTGCTACCTGCAAGCTAGAGTTGCCGCTAACAACAAAGATACATCCATTTTTTCATGTTTCTTGTTTGAAGAAGGTAATTGGGCATAATATTCCAACTCAAACAACACTACCAGAGTTTGATGAAGAAGGAAGAATCATTTTGGAACTAGAGTGCATTCGTCAAACATGCACAAAGAAGCCGAGGAATAGAACTCTCATTGAGTATCTCATCCAATGGAAGAATTTACTAGTTGAAGATGCCACTTGGGAGGACGAGGAGTTCATTGAAAAGAATCCAAACTTGATTAGCATTGAGGACAATGCTTCTTTAAAGAATGGGGCATGCTACGCCCTTAATATTGGTCTAGATCGGATTATTAATAATTGACTTGTGGCTATCTTAACTCTTGATTAAGTCGTGTTATCATTATTATATTATTATTTAGTTGGTTGGGTCGGCCTAGGTCTTATATAGGGGTGTCTAAGTCGGCCTAGTTGATAACTTAGGCATAAAGAGGTATATATAGGAGGTTATGAGTCTTATTTTTAGCATCAATTGTGAAGTGTGTTCTCATTAGAGATATTTGGAGGTTTTCCCCCTCGAAGTGGCTTGTTATTTGTAGTTATTATCAAGTATTTGCAACATATTTCATATCATATTTTTCTATTAAATAGGTATATATAGGAGGTTATGAGTCTTATTTTCAGCATCAATTGTGAAGTGTGTTCTCATTAGAGATATTTGGAGGTTTCCCCCGTCGAAGTGGCTTGTTATTTGTAGTTATTATCAAGTATTTGCAGCATATTTCATATCACATTCTTCTACTGTGCAAGATATTTCATAAGATAATCACTCTACAAGAGCAACATTAAGCTCATAGATATCCATTCTTGCAGCTAAGAAGACTAATTTAGGGTTTTTATAGGGTGTTTAAGAGATAGTTCCATATAGCTACTATCAATAAGGGTGTACTAAGTGACAATTCAAATAATAATAATCAAACATTCTCTCCTCTCCTATACATAGGTTATAATTGAGTGTAATTTATGGAAACTTAAAAGAAGGAACATGAGTAGTTTGATAAAATTTCTCCAAGAAATGTGGCCTTGAATATTTCCTTGAGTAGGGTATGTTCCAAATAAGCTGCATAAGACACACCTTAGAAATATGGGATTAGATGAAAACTAGCCTTCTATTTATTTGCATTCAATTAGAGTTTATGAAGAGGGTGCAATACGTAGAAAAGAATGACTAAATAGGATTTCTATTAGATTTTATAAATGACAGGAACCACTTTCTATCACCACCACATTTACATGCTTTTGAGTAGAATTTAATGGAGAAGAATTCATACCCAAATTCTCTTGAATATGTTAAAAAGATTATACGTTTGCTTGCAGCTTTGAAGCATGAAATTGGATTTTTCTAATGTTGTAGTTAAATATGACTAAATAAAAGTGATTTATGTTTATTTGCAAAAGGTTGAATAATTGTAAAATTAAATATTACTTTTAATGATTTTAAATGAAATTAATATTCTTTATAAGCAATTGGGACTCAAAAGCTAGATGTGACCAATATTAGTATGGTGCTCAAGAACTTGAAAGGTTAGGATTATGAGAAGTCCTCAAACCAAGAATTTACTATAACTAAGGGGTTAAATTATTTGAATAACCAAGTGGTTAGAATTTCAAGTAGACATTAAGTTCATCACATCTCTATGTGGAGACTTTATTTGAACCAATGTGGCAAGAGTCTTAGATCAAGTCTTAGTTGCAAGATAACCTTATAATATGGACCACCTTAATATGAGTCTTGAAACTTGGTTGCATTATACTGTGAGCAAGGGTGACTTCATTTATTAGCAATAAAACATTACCTTATTAAAAATATCCTTAAAAATGAAACTCGATACTTTGGATGATCTATTGAAACCATGGTAAATACTTTATATGATAACTATCGACCTCTTAGATACAAGAACCTTGATATTGAAATTTTTATTATATACGTATAATTAATTGAAATATAAATTGTATACCAAGTGGATGGAAACTAACGTTAATGTGACAATGTGGTTGAGATTGAGTATGAGATAAATCCTATGTAATAGATCTCTTGAAACCTTACTAATGACCATTAAGGTCAGGATTAGTTTGAATGCCCAGTATGAATAAACTATCTAGTCTATTAACTAGACTATCATAAGAATATGGGGTTGCACCATAAGATAAAGGAGTCTAGAAGATCAAGAATATTGTTAGGAACATTATCAAGGGGATTATGATTTTATATATTGGTAAGGTATGGCATTAGTAAGGTATGGCCTACCTCTTCTAAAATAAGAAAATTTAGGCTACACAAAGGAAAAAAAGGGGATGTTAGAAACTTCTATTAAAATCTCACCACCTCCTTATTGTAGACATTTGTAGAGATAAGGAGTGCACAAAGGAGTGGATAGTGAAAAAATTATGAAGCTTGAGCAAGAGGAGACACAGGCAGGGGAGATGAGTTGGACAAAAGACAAGAGGGAAAAATGTAGAGGGAAGGAAAAGCCATAAAATGTGGCTTGTCAGAATGCACACAGTTGGGCAAAAAAAGTGGAGAGAATTGTGGGGGAGGAAACTTGGATAGGAAAGAGAGTGAATGATCTAGAGACACATGCACTTTGGATACAAGAAAAAATTCTAGAACATTGGAGTGATTGGAAAAAAAATGTGAAGATGAAGGGCTTGATAGTGATTTCTTGAGCAAACCAATGCAAAAATAGGAGCACAGAGAGGGAGAGTATAAAATGTAGGCATAAAATCCAACTTTCTCAACTGTTACCAACATTGTCAGGGTTGGTGCAAAAATGAGATTCATGACCTGGTATAAAGGGAGTTGTAGAGAAAGAGGGTGTGTTGGGGAAGACATGGAGTAAAGGCATCACAAAGGAAGGTCGTTAGTGAAAAAATTCACCATATATGGGAGGATCAACAATAGGAAGGCCTATGTGGGAAAATAGGCGAACCCTTTTGGGTATCATTTGCAGAGTACAAGAAAAAGGAGGACAATTTCATATAGGAAAGGAAATTCAAGAAAATGGAAGGTAGATTTTGGTGCCTGAACTATAAACTTCTTCAACATTGTCCTTGAAGATAAGTATACTCCTTCGCAATCACTAGATACAAGAGCAACATTAAATTCATAGATATCCATTCTTGCAGCTAAGTATACTAATTCAGGGTTTTTATAGGATGTTTAAGAGATAGTTACATATAGCTACTATCAATAAGGGTGTACTAAGTGACAATTCAAATAATAATAATCAAACAATCTCTCCTCTCCTATACATAGGTTAGAATTGAGTGTAATTTATGGAAACTTAAAAGAGGGCACATGAGTAGTTTGATAAAATTCCTCCGAGAAACGTGGCCTAAAGTATTTCCCCAAGTAGGGTATGTTCCAAATAAGCTGCAAAAGACACCTTAGAAATATGGGATTAGATGAAAACAAGCCTCCTATTTATTTGAATTCGATTAGAGTTTGAGAAGAGGGTGCAATACATAGAAAAGAATGACTAAAGAGGATTTCTATTAGATTTTATAAATGACAGGAACCACTTTCTATCACCACCACATTTACTTGCTTTTGAGTAGAATTTAATGAAGAAGAATTTATACCCAAACTCTCTTGAATATGTTAAAAAGGTTATACATTTTCTTGCAGCTTTGAAGCATAAAATTGGAATTGTCTAATGTTGTAGTTAAAAATGACTAAATAAAAGTGATTTATGTTTATTTGCAAAAGGTTGAATAGTTGTAAAATTAAATATTACTTTTAAATGATTTTAAATGGAATTAATATTCTTTATAAGCAATTAGGACACAAAAGCTAGATGTGACCAATATTAGTGTGGTGCTGAAGAACTTGAAAAGTTAGGATTATGAGAAGTCCTCAAGCCAAGAATTTACTATAACTGAGGGGTTAAATTATTTGAATATCCAAGTGGTTGGAATTTCAAGTAGACATTAAGTTCATCACATCTCTATGTGGAGACTTTAGTTGAACCAAGGTGGCAAGAGTCCTAGATCAAGTCTTAGTTGCAAGATAACCTTATAATATGGACCACCTTAATATGAGTCTTAGCACTTGGTTGCATTATACTATGAGCAAGGGTGACTTCGCTTATTGGCACTAAAACCTTACCTTATTAAACATATCCTTAAAAATGAAACTCGATACTTTGGATAATCTATTGAAACCATGGTAAATACTTTATATGATAACTATCAACCTCTTAGATACAAGAGTTCCTTGATATTGTAATTGTTATTATATAATTATAATGAATTGCAATATAAATTGAATACCAAGTGGATGGAAACTAACGTTAATGTGACAATGTGGTTGAGATCGAGTATGAGATAAATCCTATGTAACATCTCTTGAAACCTTACTAATGACCATTAAGGTTGGGATTAGTCTGAATGACAAGTGTGAATAAACTATCTAGTCTATTAGCTAGACTATCATAAGAATATGGGGTTGCACCATAAGATAAAGGAATATAGAAGATCAAGAATATTGTAAGTAATATTATCAAGGGGATTATGTTTTTATATATTTGTTTAATGGATATTGTGTTGCCAATTTTCTTATGTAGGATTTTGGCAATGATTGTATCTAAAGCAAGTTTATAAATACTATTGGATGTCCTTGAAAAGAGATATATTGACCCCTTTAGTACAATAACCTCAATATTGAACTTATTATATAAGTTTCAAATGGAAATGATTCCCTAAGGGTTGTGTGAACCAAGGTAATTTGGTATTAGGTAATAAGCCTAGTCGGGCCAGGTCAATGAGATAAAAATATGAGAGTCAAGATGTTCAAACAAGATTATAAATAAATTGGGTGGAGTTTGATCCAAGACCTAGATTTACTTAAGGGAATTGAAACCTTTGGTTCTAGGAACCTGTGTGTAAGTATCCTTGAGAGGCTTTGTAAGCAGAACTACGTGTGACTTTGACCCATTTAGAAGTGGGAACGTAGGAAGTCCTTGGGCAAAGGATGCCTCTGTGACCTCAAGTCTGTAGGGGGAGGGTTTAAGGGGGATAACTCCTAGATGTTGGGATTGTTCCTACATGGTTTCACCTTTCCTCCTTCACAAGCTTTAGTTGAGGCTAAAATGGGTATCGAATGGTTATGATCAAGTTAAGGAAATTTAATAATTGATATTTAATACATAATAGGCTTCTATTAAATAGAGTGAACTAAGGGATTTAACTACTTTATAATGGGTATTTGATTATATGTATATGTTGGGTAAAGTCCATCAATGTTGGGTAAAGTCCATCATGAGTTGGTTCCTGTATTTCTTATGTGTCTGTGTAATTTAACTCCATATCTAGAGGTATTTATGTATAGGATCATGTATCTATTGATTGTGATTGTGACTAGTGTTATGTATGACCTACCCAAGAGTTAACCTCCGGGATATCTGACCAGTGGCAAGCAGTCATTGGACCATGCCAATGGCCGATGTTTGGGCTACTGCTAGGGATTAGTTAGCATTCACTTGGTCTAAGAAGGTGAAGGTAGCGGGCTACCTTGGTTATGATATGACCATAGCAGTTGCACGGGTAGGGACCCATCCATGTGGATAACAGTAATTCATGGGGTGGGTGCATGAAAATGGGTATCAATTTTGTGGCGACTTTAAAAAAAATTGAAAACACATAACAGAAGCACATTATAACACACTCATGTTATGGCTTGGTGTGCTGAGCCTGAGGCTCAACCACCACAAGCCTATAACGCGAGCACGTTATAATGCGCTTGTGTTATGACCTAATAAAAGAAAAACAAAGTAAAACAAATTCATTTGTATTTGTCACTGTGTTTTGTTTGTAGCCTGCGACTAAAACCCCCATTATTCTGTGCTTGCATTCTAGGAGGAGAAAATTTGTTGATTTCTTCATCAATGATTGCTATTTCATCGCCAGGATGCCGCCACGTCCATGAAGTGTGAGAGGTAAAGATTGATTTCTTTTTGTTTTGAATTTGTTAGTTTTAGGTTGTATTTGATTTTTTTTTTTTAAATTTGTAGGAGATGCAAATCAAGCTAAAATCCCTCAAAATCCTCAACAAGCAGAGTGACAAAATCCTCAACAACAAAATCAACTACAACAACAACCTCCTCCACCAATCCCTCAACACCCTCCTAACACTCAACAAAATTTAATGAGTGAAATTGAGAACAACAAAACCCAAATTGAGGGTTTAATTAGGAGGTTGAGCGATCCAAACGGTTCAACCACAGAAAAAATGACCCTGGCAACTTCATTGAAAGATATGTAAAAAAATGTAGATTCAATTAGTAAACAAATAATTGGATGGCAAGATAGGAGACAGGTGGCTAGGGCATATTATGCTAATAAATTATCATATCAAGGTATAAAGGATTTAAAAAATATAAAAGGTGATTTGTGCTCATTATTCATTGACCCACACAAATGAAAATCTTACCCTCAATGCAAAGAGGTTTCCTATTCATTGGTGCCACCACCAACAAATTAGGAACTTTTTTTATGATAGGTGGTACTTGGTTTTTGATTACCCACCATGCAACAATTATGAAGTCCCACAATATTTCCTTAGGAAACTATACACTGAGTTCATCTTGAACAAAATCGCAAATTATTTTGATATGAGGGACTTCTAGGGGAGAGGTGGGGGGTCATCACAAGATAGACCCGGTGCACAATTAGATCCTACATGGCAAGCGAGATGACCTCTCGATAGGCCGTCTCATGAGCACATCGTCATGCCTTCTATCGCGAAGGAGAGTGCTGGCGTAGAGACTCTGTAGGCTATTAGCACTTTGACACAGAGTGTCATCCAACATGCGGGCCTTCTTCTATAGTGCCATCCAGGGGAGTCTTCGAAAGGTGGGCTTCAATCCCATGTGTGCCAATCTTCCAGGGTGACTTGTTCATATGAATCAACCAACACTTAGGAGGTTGATGCGCAAGATCCATCTGCAACTATGGAGATGGAGATGGAGAGGGAGCTAACATTTTGCATGAAGTGTATGGCATTGATACTGAGGTAAAAGATAGCATGTTCATTGAATTTAATTTATTAAATTCTTATTTTGAAATGCAAGATTACCTAATTTAGTTTTATGATTTTAATAAACTTGCAGGGTCACACAGTTGATACTGGATACACCGGCCCAATACCTACTTATTTTTGCAGTACACCTATCAATGGGGTATGTAACTAGTAAAAAATTATAAATTTATTACATGTTAATAGCATTGTTTTATGAATGGTATTTTAAAATGTGATTTTGCATGTTGAATAGGCTAATATTGGAGGTTTCGAGGGAACACCTCCTGGTTTCAATGGATTTACTCAAACCTACACGTAGGTATTAGAATAAAGAGTTTAACTAATGAATTGTACTTAATAGATTTGTGTAGTTTATATTCATATCGTTGATTATGTTGCATTGCACATCATTCAAACTCAAAGCATTAATTCACATTCCATAACTAATAACTAGATGTTGATAGATGAAAAAATTTCAACCACAATATAGTTGTTTAGAAAGCCAACATAAATAGTGATGCAATTACTTCACATAACATAAGTAATAAGTCTAGGAGTAGCTTTGAATTGCATTGCTTGTCACCATTTTGCATTTTTACAACATTGATTGACAACTTTTGTTAAGATTTTGCAACTTTATAATTTATGCCTAAAATGACTACCAAAGACCAATAAAAACTCAAAAATGGCTATTTAAGCCTTATTACATCATGAAAATACCTATACAACCTCAAAATCCTAAATTTTCCTCATGGAGGCATGCTCTTGTAAAGGTGAACCTGCACCACTTTTTCAAACAACTCACTGCCTTTTCTATGCTACCACATTTTCCATACATGTCTACCAAAACATTTTATCAAAAAATTCATTGCCTCACTGCTATGGCTAAAAGCTTAAAATCGGTGCTTTCCAACAAACTATGGATGCTTGGAAAAAATCTATCAAAGCATAATAGTAAGAAATAACATAGCCAAGGTAGTTAGTAGTTCGAAAAAATGCCTCGAAGAAATGCGGTCTCATGGTGATGGAATGACATTCCATCACCATGAGACCACATTTCTTCAAGGCATTTCTTCAAACAACTCACCACCTTTTGTATGATACCACATTTTCCATATATGTGTACCAAACCATTTTATCAAACTACTCACTTCCTTGTTGCTATGGCTAAAAGCCTAAAATAGGTTCTTTCCAACAAACTAAGGATGCTTGGAAAGATTTCTATAAAAGAATAATAGTAAGCAATAATACCATAGAGAAGGAAATGAACTGTCTTAAAAAATGCATGAAAAAAATCTGGTCTTATGGTGATGGAATGCCATGATGTGCATTTGTTTGTAATGACATTCCATCATCATGAGACCCTATTTCTTTGAGACATTTGTTCAAATAGTTCATTTCCTTCTCTATGCCAGCACAATTATTGTACATGTCTACAAAAGCATTTTATCAAATAGTTGAGTGGCTTGTTGCTATGGCTAAAAGCCTAAAAACATGTGCTTTCAAACAAGATATGGATAGGGCAAATAGTAAGCATGATAGTCATAAATATATAGTATTATAAGTACTCAAATTTTGTTCATTATCTCATACATTATAACTAGTCATGATGTGGATCGCTATTGTAGTTTTTGTGATTGAATAATTTGTTGTTTTATTTTCAGATGTTGGAGGCAGAAACACCTCCAAATGTTATGAGGGCAATGGAGATTAGTGTGTCATCTGCTATATAATCCTCGATGGCTCTGATAGGGGAGGTATGAGGCAAATTACTAAATTTCAATTTACATTCATTGTTATAGATGTTAGTTCTAGTGAAAAATCAAACCATTATTGATTCATAGTTTAATTTTTATTTGGATGGTTTATACAGGGCTTGAGCATGCCTTAGCATGGGTGTTCGAATATTTCCCTCATGGAGAGTGATCATGAGATGGCGGTAAGTGATTATTTTGTTAAATATATCATTTTTTATAATGTAATTTCTATATATTAATGTATTTACTTCTTATTGTAACTGTAACATAGGAAAATAAGTGTGAAATTAAGCAAACTAGATCTAAACAAACAACCTACATCTAACAACAAAGCACAATGTAATTAAATTAAAACATGAACAATCTCATCGAATATCAAAAACTCCTTGAATCATATATGTTGCTCTTCTCCTTTTCGTCTTCAAAAGGTATCCTTGCCCTCAGATTTTTAATGTATGCAAGTATAGCTCGTAGTAATGACAAGATAGAATATCAAAGATAAGTGCTTCCAAAAGTATAAGATTTTGGGAGAGGAAATAATGACAAAGATTGAACAATTTATAGAAAATTGATATTTCGAATGAAAGGCCCAGATCGAAAGTAGATGGACGATTGAGATCGAAGTTAGGTCATGCACTCGAATTAGGGTTTTAAAAGTGAAAGATGAAACTCAGAAAGGTCTGAAAGATTAAACTAAATAAAAATCCAATCATTCAGTAGTGACTATTCGAAAAGTGGAAGAATAGAATTTGCATGTCAAGTTAATGATTTGCATGAGGAAAACGGTTTGTTAGAATGCACACATAAATAAATAAATTAATTAATAGATGTCCACATACAAAAAGAGGTGGAAGAAGATAACTGAGTGATAACATCAAGAGTGATCTGTTTGTTATAAACAATATTGATTTGAGTAGATGACTGAAAGCTTTAATTTTGATCTCGACTAATGTGACAATGAATAACTAGATAACTTGGCGATTACCCAATTATAGAAGAATGTGCATGGAATAATTAATTAATGAATTAAATGATTAATTTAATTCAACATTCAAAAATAAGAAATTAAATAAATAAGAATTTATTTAATTGGACTTGAAGAGAAGGTTTAGTGAATAATTAAAAAGATTATTTAATTATAGTGGAAGTGTAATAAAGATAAATTAAATAGTAAATTATTTAATTTAAGGGAAGGGGTAATGCTAGATTAACGATGTAATTAAATAAATGATGTGTTTATTTAATTAATCAGGACTAGGTAATGATAGAATAAGGACATTAGAAACATAATTAAATAATTACGATTATTTAATTATGACAATGATAATGACGAATGATGAAGAAATTGAAGTCACAGGCCTAGACCAAATTTCAGTGTCTACATTTTCCCCCTCTTTGATATAATGTAGTTTATCACATTGTGTCAAAGAAAATTAGTAAAAAATGCCCCGGTTGTGCCCTAGTGTTAAACAGGTTAGGATATGCCCCCTCGGGAAAATTGACAATTTTTGAAAAATTTTAGAAAAATTTGGAAGTTGTCCCAATTAATCAATTTGATGTCTAGAAGTTCAATGAAATTGACAGAAATGAATTCGGAGATGTTACGGATGAGTACGGGTCATTTGAAGTTGAAAGTGGACACGACCAATGGTAAAGGTTAGAAGAAATGCCACCCAAACCCCACCTATAAATAGAATTTTTGAAAATTTGAAGTCATTTTCACACTCTAAGTTGAGAATTTGAAATTTGTTGCTCTGAGCCTCGAGTGAAGATGTCTCCAGTTCCACACACTCACCATCATGCATATCGCATCCGAAATTTCCGACGACCTGCCAACGCGGAGCCACCGGTATGTTCCTAAGACTCGACTCTGAAAATTTTAATTTGTACACATTTCTAGGCATTAAATATTAATTTTACAAATGCAGTATTTTATTTTTAGTCGCATATGCATGCGTTTTTGACGCAACTGTATTTGTAATGACGCATTTTCTTTTTTCACGCTTAGACTAGCGGACTTTTTAATTTTGACATGCATTTGTAATAACTTTATCTGCAATTGTTAAATATCAATGCATATGTATGTAGATTAGATGCATGCATAGTTTTCAACGCATTTGTTAATTTTGATACACATTTGCAAATAAAATGATGCATTTGACTGTAAAATGTTTTAGATGAAGTTTTAGTAGAATAGATCGTGAATTCTAACATGAGACACTACATGTTATCCTAGATCCTATCTGCACTAGAGAGTCTAGACCATTGACTTTCTGGTTCGGCGACAGTCTGTGGCCTGTGGAGAAACAGTTCTTATGGCAGGTCAGACTATCCCATGTGACATTTATGCCCACTATCAGGGAAAACCAAAGACTACTAACAAATTTGTGTGAGCGGTGGCACTCAAAGACATCTTTGTTTCATCTACCGACTAGGGAGGTGACTGTTACATTAGAGGATGTATATAGGATTTTGAAATTACCTATCAAAGGGAGATGAGTGATATATGATACACAGAGGGGATTGGCGGAACTATGTAGATACTACCCTCATCAGGACATTAGACAGCTAGGTATAGATCACTATGATATTAGATGGCATGTCCTAGCTCAGAGGTATAGGCAGTTAGTCTGTCTTTTGTGTACATTGATAGGGGGTATAGTTCTTCCTGATCGATGAGGTCATGGATTTCCTATTGGGTGGGGAGAGATTCTTGTAGGGATGTTGGAGACGAGAGGTCTATGCATGGGGACCATGTCTAGTAGCCATGCACTATTTCTAGTTACATGACATTGCTTACAGAGATGCTCAATCAATGAGTTGTGGGACGACACTACTGATGGTATGGGCGTGGGAGCACATTTCCATATTCCATTTGCTAGTTACAGTTGATATATGATGGGGGTCACCATATTCCTTCCAGTATGTAGGGGCTAACACTCAACATAATGCCAGTGATACAGGATACCATAGACATGCCATCGACACGATGGTATAGTTTATTTGGAGACCCTACATGGATTGTTGACGATGGTCTGATGAGGAGGATCACTTAGTGTGGTGCAGAAAGACCCAGTACTTGATTGGTCGGACAGTTTCTCATGTCCATATTATTGAGAGGCACCTTCCAGACCGCCTTCTCAGATAGTTTGGAGAGGTTCAGGATGAGCCGCGAGGCCGAGTAGAGTATGCGAGGTCATTTAGAGAGAATGCATTGTGGGGCCCAGAGGTTTCAGTGGCGACTGCAGAGGTAGATATTGATAGTCTACAGGCAGTTCAGTGGGGTTGGTGAGATGGTGTAGTCGATCTAGGGACTACAAAGGCATATGACAGATGGTGGGTTGAGCATAGACTAGTTCCACTGACAGATCCTGATCAGGATGCACCAGTAGAGTGTAGAGGGAGAGGACCTTGTAGTAGACATGGTAGAGCTAGGGGTAGGAGAGGTGGAGATGGAGGTGGTAGAGGAGACAGAGGAGATGGTTGCAGAGGTGGAGGTGGTCAGAGGGGTGGTGGTAGAGGTAGACGTGGTTGGGCAGGATGAGGACCACCACTTTCACCTGTTTAGGAGGAGAGAGAGGGAGAGGAGGACATGCTGATGCCAGACATTAGAGGAGGCATGGAGGATGCAGTGGGGGAGATTGACAGAGAGGGAGTGCATGTGGAGGTGCATGTGGAGGAGGTAGGGGTTGGTGAGGAGGAGCATGCAGTAGAGGACATCCCAGAGGAGCATGCAGAGGAGGAGACAAAGATTGGTGCCCTTGGACTACTGGGTGTATACCAGGATGATGAGGAGGAGGATGATAGCTAGGAGGAGTACTGTGCCAGGATCCTGGAGGAGATGGAGGACGATGATGATGGTATGGAGAGGGGGAGACATGAGGATCTAGTAGATACTAATTCAGATACTGCTATCCTTCAAGTGCAGATTGCATCTTTAGAGGAGAGGATGAGGGCACTGATGGCAGAGAGGGACACTCTTTAGATGGAGAGAGACAACACCTACATGGACAGAGATCAGGGTATAGCTCGGAGACAGGAGATCGAGCAGTGGTTTGTAGAGATCAGATCTCTTTGCAGTGGGCTAGCTAAGGCTGTTTCCTGAGAGCTAGGTAGAGTTGGAGAGAGAGAGAGCCACTTATTATAGAGACTTATACGAGGCAGAGGTTCCTCCTAAGAGATGAGATCCTAGTTATTCACAAGCATGTAGTGGCAGGTCACAGACCAGGACCCATAGCAAGACAGTGAGCACAAAGGGTGTAGAGCAGCCTCAAAGAGTAGGACCATATGATAGGCCACCTTTAGCACACAGGTCATCAGGCTCCCGTCATCAAGCATCTACATCTGGACATGACAACAGTGGTAGTTCTGGATAGGGACATGTTACTGATATTTATGTTATAGACACTGTATTTTGATCATAAAGCCTATGAGCTCCTTTTGAGATGTACATCATGACATTGCACTGTGACACATTTTGAGTGATCTATATATATGATTTTGGTGGCTATTTATATGATATGAATTTCTCTATGTGATTATGCAGTTTCCTATATGATATGCACATGTGATGAATGCCATGGTATTTACTTTATAATGTTTATGCAACTTATTATGGTATATGATGTAAGAATGTTTACATTGATTCTATATGATGATGGATGCCTTTACTCTTATTTACAAATGTATGGATTATGTATTTACAACAATGTGATGCAATGTGATGTATTATTTAATAAATGCTAACTATATGTATGCTGTATGTATGTATGAGTTATGTTATGCAGTCTATGATGATTAAAAAATGAGATGTCATGGAACCCTAAATGCTATGAATGCCTATATTTTTGTATTTTCTAATGCAACTTATATGTATGAAATTTTCTAACATGAATGAATATGTGGGATGCTTCACATTTTTGGTGTATCACAGGACTCCGTCATGATGCGAGAAGGAAGAAATGTTAATGTGGAGAAGAAGAATGAAAAATAAAAATAGAAGATATGGATGTTAGTACCCGAAATATTTGATATGAGAATGGTTGATATTTCATCAACACAAAAGCTTTTCACTTAAATCATCATTGGGCGTTAAATGACATAGATGAACAATAAACACCATGATATGAGATAGACCATGGTGTGCAAATTCATTCACCTGCTAACAACAGACAGTCACAAACAAGGAATGTCACAACTCATACTAAGGGCACAATTTCCCCAGTCTTTTTGTCAAGACAAACCACATACAACAAACAAAGAAAAGACGGGTCATGAGACGTCATCGCTCCTCTAAATCCTTCACAGGACATCCTTGAGGAAACTAGTAACATGAATCAAAAACCAAATTAAAAAGACAATTGACATATAACAATCAAAGAAAACAAGCCCTGATACATCATTGCTTCTCTAAATCCTTCATGGGACATCCTCGAGAAAGCTAGTAACAAAAGCTAAACATAAAGCCATATGAAAAGATAAGATAAACAAGCAATAAAGCCATAAGCCAATAAAGACACTTTCCAAAATTTGATCTGTTTTGTTTGATAGAATAATTGATTGATAGAGCCTGATTCTAGGACACATACCATATAAGACTTTGAGTTTGGTTTCGATTTTGTGACTATCTGTATAAGGCATGACAAAAGCGTGGTTTCAGAAAGACACGTTTTGTGTAAGACATTGGAGTCTAATGTCGTTGATGTGATAACCTATTGTAAGGCTATAATGATTTTTTCCTAATGCTATTTCAAGGAAGGACACATCCTATAGAAGACATAAGTTAATTTTTTCTGACGATGCCTGTTTCCTCCAGGACACATCTTGTAGTAGATATAATTTGATTGCTTTGATTGTTGTATAGGAAATTTGTTTAATTTGACTTGATAACATTGTTGACTTGGTTGTCTTGTCGATGTGTGACTTGATGTGATGCGCTAGAAATTGACTGTGCTTGTGAACCCTAAAGGACTGACCTAGTGTAGTCTCAGGGGCTCATTGATAGATAGCCTTGCCTACGTTATACATGCAAAGACCTCGTAGTTCGACCATACCTTGACTATCATTACTGACTGAAAGACATTGATCTAATTAACAAAATTTGATGTGTGTGATAGTGAATGTAACAAACCCTAAAGGATTGACCTAGTGTGGCCTTGAGGGCTCATCGATAGATGGCCTTGCCTACGTTATATGTATGCAGAGACCTCTTAGTTCGACACGACCAATGACCTTGTCATATAGACAATGAATTGACTCATGATTTTGTACAGACAAACCTAAGACGTCTGACCTAATGCCTTAGGGGTACATCAAGTGATGGCCTTGCCTATGTCTAGTCTCAGAGGCAATGTAGTTTGACAAAGACAAAGATTGACCAATGCGACTAACTGTGATTCTATTTTTTGGATTTTTCGACATGTTTTGATTTTTTTGTCTTTTTGAAGTTTTCTATTGTTCTTTGGATATTTTTTCAGGACATTTTGTATTGTTTTTGGATTTTTTCTTTTCAGGACATTTTATGATATTTTTGGATTTTTTTTTAGGACATTTTATGATGTTTTTGGATTTTTCTGATGATCTTACATCTTCTGGACAACCACTATAAAAAGTAAATGACATAGGTTAAGTGTCTACCCCCAATCGAGTATAAGACCAATAGGTAAGATGAAATGAAATGGAGAAACTACATGTTCTTGATGTCAATCGTTCCAAGCTAAGGAAGGGACAAGCATTTATTATGGATGATATGTACAAGGATATGGATAGAAAATATATGTACAAGGGAAGTCAGATGAGAATGATAGTAGACAAAGAAGCAAATTCAACTACACATGGAGCCTTTTTGCTAGGTTTTCACCATGGTACTTATCCAAAATGCCACTTGAGTGGTTTTCACTATTCGACGACTCATTTTTCTCTTTACTATTTTCTGGATTTTTCAATTTTTTTGATGTTACAAAGATGCCTGTTTGCTAGGTTTTCACCTAAGTAACATTTTTTATTTTTCAATTTTTTTTTGTATTTTTGATGGTTAATACATGATTCTCAGAAGCTTATGTATAGAATTTCTTCAAATGAAGACTATTTACAGGTGCTAACAAAGGTTCCCCTTCAGGAGTAGAAAGTTGATATGCCCTTGATCTAAATGCTTCAATAACAATGTAGGGCCCTAGCCAATTTGGCTCAAACTTTCCTAGTTTTTCTCTTTCAACTTGATTCTTAGGATTTTCCATTAAAACCAGGTCATCAATATCAAATTTTCGGTTCAAGACTTTTATATTATAGCTTTGATGAAGACGATTTTGGTATGCTTGTAGATGATCTAATGCCTTTTGTCTTCTTTCATCTAGGAACTCTAGCTCATGCAGTCTTGACACACGGTATTCTTTTTCATCAATGCGGCCTTTCAAAGATACCCTTAGGGATGGAATCTCGACCTCAATAGGTAAGATAGCCTCATAACCAAAGACTAAGGAATATGGAGTGGCACCGGTGGGAGTACTGACGCTTGTATGATAAGCCCATAAGGTAGGATTGAGCATTAAATGCCAGTCATGACCAACATCATTGAAAATATTTTTAAAGATTTTAACAATAGTTTTATTAGATGCCTCAGCTTGGCCATTACCTTGTGGGTAATATGGAGTGGAGAAATGATGTTGAATATGAAAGTCTTAGCATAGTTGATGGAATTCTTGATTCTTAAATGGGCAACCATTATCTATGATGATAGATTGAGGAACGCCATATCTACAAATGATATAGTTCAAGATGAACTTGGAAATCTGTGTTCCCGTAATGTAGGTCATAGGAATTGCTTCGATCCATTTAGTAAAGAATTTTGTCGCTGTAATAATAAACTTATGTCTGTTTGAGGATGTGGGATGTATCTTTCCTATAAGGTTGAGTCCCCATTGGGAAAAAGGCCACGGTGATGTGATTGGTCTTAACTCTTGCACTGGTGTGTGTATCAAGTCTCCATGTATTTGGCATAATCGACATTTCTTGACAAAGAAATAGGCATCTATCTCCATTGTAGGCCAATAATAGCCTAGCCTCATGATCTTTTTAGCTAAGGTAGGAACATTAGAATGAGACCCACATATACCCTCATGTACTGCATGAAAGGTTTCTTGTGCTTCCTCAGTATCGAGACATCTTAAAAGGGTGTTATCTAAAGCATGCCTATATAAGGTATCCCCAATGATGGTGTATTTGGCTGACTTACGGATAAAGGTTTTACGCTGGTTATTTGACAAGTCAGAAGGTATGGTTTGGGATTTAAGATAGTCAAAGATGTCCTTGTACCATGGGGAATTAGGGCCAACAAGTACACATACCATCTTAGAGTTTGGAATATCAAAAGCAGGGATGAAAATTTGCTCCACCAAGAACTCAAACTTAGGAACATTAGTGGGTATGCCTAACAAAAAGCCAATAGTTGCCAGAACATTTGCTGCCTTGTTCTAAATACGAGGAATCTGATAAAATATGATGCTATAAAAGTATTGCTTAAAGCTATCTACCATGCGTTTATATGGTGGAAGTTTCTCATCCTTTGTGTCATAATCGTTATTGACTTGCCTGATTACTAATTGAGAATCCCCATAGACATGTAACTGCTTGATTTTCCATTGAATAGCCATTCATAACCTGGTAAAAAGAGCCTCATACTCTAATACATTATTAGTGCATGGAAAGGAAATTCTAAAAGACTTAGGAATGGTGTCGCCTTGTGGTGTGAAGAATAATATACCAGCCCCTGAACCTTGGTTCATATGAGATCCATCAAAGTATAACTTCCATGTAGTGTCAGTGTCAAGTGTAAAAATAAACTCATCAGGAAAATATGAGACTAAAGGATGATCCGCCTAAGTTGGTGCATCTGCTAACTGATCAACAATGACTTGTCCTTTTATGGCTTTTCTTTCTATGTACTGGATGTCATATTCACTTAGTATCATTACCCATTTAGCAAGACATCCTGTTAATGCTGCCTTACTAAGAAGATATTTCAAAGGATCAATATTTGCAACCAACATTATTTGGTGGTTCAACATATAATGCCTTAGCTTTTGAGAAACAAAGACTACTATAAGATAGGCACACTCTATAGTACTATAATTCAATTCATAACCTACCAAAGTACGACTGATGTAGTTTATTGCTCTTTCTCGACCCTCGTAATTTTGTGATAATAAAGCTCCTAATGCTGATGTAGTTGCAGTGATGTATAATATCAGAGGCTTTCCCTGAATTGGAGGCATCAACACTGGTGGTGTAAGCAGGTAGTCCTTAATCTGTTGAAAAGCCTCTTGACACTTAGGGGTCCATACAAAAGGTACTCCTTTCTTGAGTAGATGTTGAAATGAATGAGTCTTATTTGCTAATTGCACTACAAACTGTCTGATTAACTGTAGTCTTCCTTGAAGTGTTCTTAGTTGAATTAGATTAGCTGGGGGAGGCATGTCTCTTATTTCTTTCACTTTCGCTGGATCTACCTCATTGCCTCATCTAGATATTATATAGCCTAGAAGTTTCCCTGATTGTACGCCAAACACACACTTTTTAGGATTAAGTTTGACCTTGTATTCTTCTAGTCTTTTGAGAACTATGTCTAGAACCTGTAAATGATCTACCCTAGTTGATGATTTAACTATGATGTCATCCACATAATCTTCCATGATATCATGCATAAGGTCATGGAATATAGTTGTCATAGTGTGTTGGTATGTAGCGCCAACATTTTTTAGTCCAAAGGGCATGACATTCCAACAATATGTTCCCCATGGGCAAGTAAAAGCAGTCTTGGGTTGATCTTTAGTTGCAATCTTAATCTGGTTATATCTCGAGAATCCATCCATAAGAGATAACATTTCATAGCCAGCAGTCAGGTCTACTATGATATCTATGTTAGGCAATGGAAAGTCATCTTTAGGGCATGCTTTGTTTATGTCTCTAAAATCAGTACAGATGTGGATGCCCCCAGTTGGATTAGTTACTGGCACAAGATTTGATATCCACTCTGCATAATCAATAGACCTGATGAAAGTAGCATCCAATAACTTTTTCAATTCAACTTTGACTAACAAGGCGATCTGTGGATGCATTTTCCTGAGTTTTTGTTTCACTGGTTTAGCACCTGGTTGCAAAGGAAAATGATGTAGGACCAAGTCAGGATCCAATCTCGACATATCAGATATGACCATGCAAAATTTATCTTTCTCTCAATAAAGAAGTCTCTAAACTCAGGTCATTCTTTTTCTGTCAATGACTGCAAAATAGATTCTTTTTCTGTCAATGACTCTGCAAAATAGATAAGTCGTGGATTCTCTTCTATACCTATGTTGGCTTCCACAGTTTCCTCTATCAATAATGGTGACCTTTCCTATTTAATGGGGAGATTGTTCAACCTTCCATCCTTGGGTGCCTCAAAGAGGTTTTTTCCCTTAGATGCGTCCTTTATCTTTTCTTTTTCATCATCTAAAGGTGCCTTTCAGTTTTCACCTAAAGAATCATCTTCAGTTTTATCATTGTTTTCATCATTTTTGCAATTGGAAGGGTGAATAGACTCCCCAAAGTATGCCATGTTGTCTAAGTCAATAGTAAAACCAGCTTTGTGATCCTTGCTAGGTATTCCTTCTCATAATCCAAGGAAATCTGCTATCACTTTGTTGTTCTCAAAGATATCTAAGATAGGTGCATCTTGATGATCCTAGTCAATGAGTTGGGGATACACTAAAGGCATGTCATCATCAGGGGTGTTAAAGTCTTCAAGAGTCCAAGTAAAGATTGAGTTGTTAAGATGATCACAAAGGTTTTGTACCAACTCTTCTTTATTCTTCTTCTTAGGCATAGGTAAACTCTAAGGTGAACCAGTTGCTAAGGTTTGGTCATCAAGAATAGTTTGGTCAGATCTCCAAGTAACAGGATCAAGGGTTTCCAAAAATTAGTTCTTAAGCCATTCTTCTTTTGTAGCAAACTTTTGTGGACGAGTTTCAAGTGGAATTTGCTGGGAGATAAACATTTGATGAAGTTCCTCATATAACTTGTCAAGATCCATGAAGGTAGTGGAAGATAGGGAATCCCATTCGTAATCATTAGAGTTAGGGGATGGGAATTGGCACTCATTGGATGGTTTGAAAAATGTCTTGATAACTTCGAAAACACTCACGTCCTCTTGTGGAGTCAATGGGATAGAATCACCAATATGAAGCGGTTGATACCCTAGACCTAGACTCTTTGATCGTTGTGAAACAAAGATAGGCTCTCTCCTTCCATTCTGATGTAGTCCTGAGCCACTACATCCATTGTATGCTTTGTCTCTCATCATCTTAAATCCTTTTCCATATTGATGTGTTTGTAGATGTATGGACATAAGAGGTAATTCATCATCTTCTCTATATAGCCAAGATGTCACGTCTTCTTCATTTATGGCTTCCCTACTCAATTCTCCCCATCTTATGAATGTTATTGTAGGGGGAACATGTATAGTGACTCTAGGTTGTGTCTTATCCGATGTTGGTAAACTGTATGACTTAGGAGGAATCAACTGACTAATACAATAAGATTGCTTCATGTGATATTCTCTACAACCGTTTTCCTAAATCTTGATCTTAGGAGTAGAAGATGGTAGTTGAAAGGTGGATGCCTTAGAAAGTGTGGATGGATCGACATATAAGGATAATGTGGATGATGATGCCGCTTGGTTAATAGGAACTTGACATTGGGGAATCCCTTTTAAGTTAGAACAATACTGGAATGGATTAGGATCGCCATCTATTGTAATTTCTGTGCCATTATATGGTAACTTAAGGCATTGGTGATATGTAGATGGGATAGTTTTCATGGAATGTATCCATGGTCGACCTAGAAGAAGGTTATAAGGTAGAACAAGATCCAGAATTTGGAAGTTAGTGTCAACCACTGCAGGACCAATTTTGATAGGAAGTGTCACAACTCCCTTGGAAGCACGCTCTTCATCGCCATATGCTTTAATCACTATACTCTTGGTCATGTCTACACATGCTTCTGAGAAACCTAATGCCTTAACCAAATTGAATGTACAAATGTTTAACCCTGCTCCACCATCTACCAAGACTCATTTGACTTTGGTTTTATAAACAAGAACCTCGAGATGTAACAGATCATTATGGTTCTTATTAGTCGAACTATCATTTTTCAGAGAAAGTAGCATGGTGAGAATTAGTCATATATCCTACCATTTGTTCGAAGCGATTGACATCAAGATCATTGGGTACAATAGTGATTTATAAGGCCTTGTCTAGGATAGCTCTGTGCTTAGGCGAAATGAGCAATAACTCTAAGATAGAGATTTGTGCAGGAATCTTTCCTAATTGATCAAGCAAGTTATAATGAGATTTAGGCAGCTGTGATGGATGAGATCTAGGAGGCTATGATAGTGTTGTTGAAGGAGGCCCTTGAATGGTTATCTTTGTTTGATGAGTGTTAACAACACATTCAGGGGTCTTCTTAATAGTAATGGTATTGACTTGGTCATCAACTGCTCGGATATGATTTATGATTGTGCCTTGATTATAGTCATACTTGACATGGGCATACCTAACATGATTGACATTGGTCTTAGTCCCTGAACTGGAGGATTTTCCCTTTCCATGGTCATGTAGTGGATCAGAAAAGACCTTATGATCGGTATTTGAGCTTGTTTGTCTCTATCCAACAACTTCAATGACTTTCTGCTCTACAAGATCCTGTGTGATATTCTTTAGTTGTTGACAATTTTGCAAACTATGTCCCTTAATCTGATGGTAGTCACAGAAAGTATTCTCATCCCACCAAGAAGGTTTAAATTGCTCAAGATCATCTGGTTTTGGTTCTTGAAGTTGTATAAGGTTGTGTTGCAACAACTATTTGGGAACCGATTCAATAGGTTCCCCTAAGGGAGTGAACTCACGTCTTGGAAACCGTCTCCACTGTTTTGGTCATTGGTTGTTCTGAGGAGGGTTAGGCATTGGATTGATTGTGTTCAATGCATTGGAAGAGGAACTATGCCTGCTAAATATTATGAGTGGTCCTGTTTGTAAAGACTTGGCATTAACAACCCCATCGTTGAAAACGTTTTTATTTCGAGCCCAAAATCTGTTTCTATCATTGGAGGTATTCTGCACATTTTGGTTTCTGTTGGGTGGTTTAAGTTCTCCTTTGTCGATTAAAGCTTTTTCTAAGATTATACATTTTTCAACTAATTCCACAAATGAGGTGCAACAATGTACACGTAAGTCAGCCCTTAGTTTGGCATTGAGATTTTCTTGGAATATAGTCACTTTTTGTTTCTCAGGTATTTTGATAGGACATCGACTAGCCATGCTTCTCCATCTCTAGAAAAAGGTAATAAAATCTTCTCCTTCCTCTTGCGTAGTGTGACACAAGGTTGCAATTGTAATTTCACTATCTATGTTAAAGGAGAAGTGTTGAATGAATTTCTCAGCTAGTTCACCCCAAGATTTTATTCCACTAAGTTTAGAGAACCATTCAAGTGGAATTGCAGTAAGACTCCTTGGAAAAAATCTCATAAGGTAGGTTGGATCATATGCCACATCTATGCATGTTGTTGAGAATTCCCTTACGTGTTCAAGTGGATTGTGTTTTCCATTGTACTTGGGAAAATTAGGTACAACATATCTTGATGGAAATGGCATCATGTACAATGATTTGTCAAAGGGAAAAGGATATAAATCCTACGCCAAAATAGTGTGCTTGTTAGATATGGCCATGTTGTCGATCTCAGTTTGTAGGGCCTGTATCTGTGTTTGTAGGACATCGACCTGTGTAAGGGATGTGTTCGCTGGATTGTTAGGATCCACATACGTGTTCTGAAATCCAACGTTTTGTGATGGATTTTGATTAAGTGTTGGTATGTAGGATGTTCCTTGACTCAGAATGTTGGTAAATGGATTATGATTCTAAACTTGTGTAAAAGGATTCAGAGTCAGAGTCTGTGTAAATGGATTTTGAGTCAGAGTTTGTGTAAACAGATTTTGACTTGGAATGTTGGTAAATAGATTTTGTCCTGTATTTCGAGAAAATGGATTTTGACTTGGATTTTTTGAAAACGGATTTTGTCTTGGATTTTATAGAGGGATACTTTGTGAAGGGATACTGTATGATGGGATGTTCTATGAAGGTATAGGTCGACTCCCATACTAAAAAGAAGGTACATACCCTGCCTATGTAACCCCTATCTATGGCATAGTGTTGTCAACGTTCATAATTGGGACAACTGTTGTCTGAGGAATGGTACCAATAATGCTAGTCATAGGTATAGCAGTTGTTTGAGGTATCGTACTAGTAACACTAGTTGTAGGTATGATAGTTGTTGTTTTAGTTCTCTTACTTCTAGTGGAAGCGCCAGTTGGATTAGACGATGTTTTCCCTATGGAGAAGTTAAAGCCTGTTGTTGTGCTAGTTGTACCAAATGGCGAAGTGTGGACTGTCGTGCTCTATGTAGGTACAATGGGTGGTATAGTTGTAGTCACTTGTGATGTCGTAGCTAGTGGTCATAGTGTGTATCCATGGCGCAGTTTGAGTCTATAAGGTACTAATGTCAAATCCTATGGGCAAAGTGGCACCCTTAGATAATAGTTTTGCCAAGAATCGTTGAGGATTGTTTAATAGGTAATCATCTACAAAGGATGTAAACTCTGGGTCTCATGCGACAACATCTAAATCTTCTACCACTATATGTCCTTGTGACTCTCTACTGACAAATTGTTCCATCAAAGGTCTGCGAGGTTCAGGATTTTGTCCTTGAGAGGAGCTTGGGAATGGATTTACGAAGTCATTTGGGTTTGCCATTTCTTGTTCTCTCTGTTTCCTTTTAGACCTAGTCTCTACCATGTAGGATGTGCTCAATATGCAAGGAAAGGAAAACTACACCTAGGAATGAGATGACCCTGATCTATGTTTTTGGTTTTTTTTCTATATGCAAATAAAGAATGTATGGAGCTAAATTTTTTTTTTGGTATTTTCTTTGCAAATAAGGATGACACTAAAATGATACTATACTAAGATAACTAAACCTAAGTATGAAAAATCTAAGGAAAAGATGAGGTTACTAATCCACCTATAGTCTAACCAAAGTGTCAACATAATACTGTCAAGGAACCTACATAGAACAAGGACAAGAGATAAGGTGACCTTCCAAACTTGACTGATGAGCTGGAAAGACCTATTGTAGGACAAAAGATATTATGACTAAGTTCAATGATAGACTTTGTTTAATCAATGGTTTTTGATCTAAAGGTAATATGAACCTAAAAATGAAGCTAAAACATGAATCTAGGAAGACGATAACAACAACTAAGATGAAGCTAAAACTCAAAACTAGGAAGACGATAATAACAACTAAGATGAGACTAAAATTTGAAACTAGGAAGATGATAATAATGACTAAGATGAGACTAAAAATAGAAACTAAAAAGACGATAATAACGACTAAGATGAGGCTAAGATGACTAAAGTAACAGCTAAAATGACACCTACAGCATGCAAGATTGAGCAAATCATTTTGGTTTGAGATTTCAGACCGTTGTGAAAAGAAAGATGAAGAACTGGTATGATTATGACAACAAAATTTAACTCTCTGTAAACAGGCAAATGCGGCGCTAGTAGATAAATGCGTCACTATTTTTGATAGATGCGACTCTGGTAAAGAATTGCGGTTAACTGGTTAACAAATATGAGTTTTTTAGAACAGAGACCGACTGGTGAATACTGGTAGAGCGAATGCGTCGATGTTTCTAACATATGTGATTATCCTAATTAGTTGCGACTCTGGAAAAACATATGCGGTTAAGTTCCTAAAAGATGCAAGCCTAAATGACAGATGCGGCTACTTATTTCATAGATGCGACTCTAAAGGATAGATGCGGCTAATTGTGTGATAGATGCGACTCTAGTAAACTGTGAGGAGAAAATGATAGTAAATGAAAGATGTGAATGTAAACCTACAGATGCGGCCAAAAAGTTAACAGATGCAGTTTAAAATGACAATTGTGGTTAATCGTGTTATAGATGCGATGAAAAACTACAGATGCGACTAAAAATGTGACATATGCGACTTAAAACTATAGATGTGATGAAAATCGTGATAGATGTGATTGAAATTTTCAGTTGCAGTTTTTTGGTGAATGACAAAATTGAAGAATTTGTTTTTCGATCAAATTTTGGCAAGTATCAAACACAAAAGACACAAAATTTTTAGTTTGGTTTTGACTCAAATAATGTTTAAATGAAATACAGACATGCACATCCTAGGCTAGCAAGGACTATACTTGTTGAGTTCTAATTTGGGTTTCCTCAACTACGCTTATCCAGAGCAGAATGTTTAGAAGCTTGACCCCACTAGCTCCACTCCATGACACTCACTTATACAGGGCAACCAAGATTCAATACCCATAAAAAATCCTTATGGCATACTTCACACCTCTACTAAGGACCATAAGGATGTGAGACGGCTTCACAGGTCTAACCTACTACGCCAACAAATAGATAGGATTTTTGGATTACTACACAATGGTGTTTAGTTCAGGAAACCTGTTCGAGTGACCATACATGGGGCAAGAGATTAATCATCGTTTAGGTGGCACTCCAGCCTGAAGAGGTTAAGCTCAACAAGGTTTATGGGAGTACTACTCCATCCGTATGACACATTTGCACTCGCAATTTTAGGTTTTCCCTTAAGATTTACATTTGTATACTAGTCAGGGGCAGCTTGGCCTTTAGCTCCGTTGCCGGTTTGAGTCACGTTGGGGTGATGAAATCCCCAGGTAGGCAAAATTTATAGAGTCAGTAACCAGTTCTCTTACACCCAGGATCGCACGAATGTGCAAGGGGAGAGGATACTTTGATATACTGAATCGTGGGTTAAACACAATGTGCCGAAGCACCAAACACTTGTATGCCTACATAACAGTTTTGTACATATTTTGTATTGGATATATTTGACATTGTATGCCTATATGGCGTTCACATAAGCCTATATGGTTATTTTGTACCTATATTTTATACTTATATCGACATATATTAATGCATGTGTACATGGCTATTTGGTTAGTACAACTATTTTTTATCGATGGTGTCCATATTTGTATTATAAATTCATGGTTCAATAGATATGAGTTACATGTATTCAAGTGGGGTAAAAGCACAAAGTTGTGTCACACTTTCGGCCAAATAAATAGTTTCAAGTGAAATATTTTCAGCTGGAAAGGTTTTGGCCGAATAGGATTTGACTAAAACCATGTGGCCTATTACATGGCACATAGGTTTCGACCTAATAAGTTTCGCCCAAATCCCAAAAATTCAAAATTTTCCTTTTCCCACTTTCAAATTGGCTTTAAAATTGAAATTTTTAATGTGCAGGGTTTCTATAAAGGGTTTCGATAGAAATAGTTTCTATAGAAACTGTTTATGTGGCATCCTAGTTGGCAGCCAACTCATTTTTTAAATTTTTTTTTTGAAACTTTCAACTTTAGCTAAGTATTTCTTTAGTCAAAATAGTGTTTTTTTTAAAAAAAAAACCCTTTTGTAGAGCTCAGAGTGTAGAATCCAAATATATAATTTTTATAATATTTTGATTAGTTTTAATATATTTTATTTTTAAAATAATGCAAGTAAGTTTTAAAAATTAAAAAAGAAGTTGATTAGAAATTAAAAAAATATAGTAAAACTTATTAAAAATTTTAAAATCTTATATGGGGCACAAGAGGAGAGAGTCTTCTTCAAAAGAATATATTTTGTTTTTTGAAATTGATTAAAAAAATTGAAAATAGTTGATGACCCGTGAAAACTCTCCAATTCTGAAATGTTTGACTTTAAAATGTTATTACGAGAAAAATATACATCAAAATGTGATTTTTTTCCATGCATAAGATATTGAAGTTACCTATTTGGAGAAAAACAAATAGGGAGAAATGAAATGTTTTTCAATTTGTTTCTTGACGGTCCGTGAAGTCACTCTTTTATGAAATTTTCAGCATTCCATAATTTGTCTATAAATTGATAAAAACATAATGAAAATAATTTTTTAATTTTTTTAAAAAAATTACAGGAATAAACTACATCCAAAGTTCTACATTTCTTTAGTTTACACCATTGTAAAATTCAAAAGATAAAGATCACTTTTATGTGGTCGAAGTTCATAATTTTTTTTGCTATTGACCAATTCCTTGATAAAGTGTGACACAAGTTTGTGCTTTTACCCAATGTATACTTTACAACTTATGTGTATACTTTTTGATTTAAACGTTTTCCAATGTATACTTTGCGACTTATGCATTTTCATGCATATACCTTGTATTCGTGCATATACTTTGTATTAAGTTGTGTATACTATGTATTCATGTGTATACTTCAAGGTTTACATGTTTGTGATTACTTGTGTATCCCTTATTCACGTGTATACTTATTAATTGGTTGGCCCTAGCATTGATCATTATCGTCCTTCATGGTTTGTTTTGAATAAACTAATTGATTGATGCTAAAAAACTTTATCTAAAAGTAAAAAACACGTTTTCAATTGGTATTTAATGAAATGATTCATAAAAAGATTCCAATATATTTAATCCTTTGATTCGAATAACTCAATTAAGCAAAGGATACATAATTTTCACAATACTTGCAAAACATAATATTCAGAGTAGATGAAGTAGTCAACTTCTTGACACATTATCTATGTTATTGGGTTCTTCCATTTAGCCCTAGTTCTATTCTTGGTTCACTCTTGGTGTAGGTCCTGGTTTGGTATGGTTGTGGGTTCGACTAGGGTCCTTCATTTTTGGGTCTAGTTCACCTAGGTAGAACCAAGAGAACCTGGGCAGAATCCAAGTGAACCAAGACAAAACCCATGTGCCTAGGCATCCAAAAAGTGTTTTTTTGAACATTTTTTTAATGTTTTATGGAGTTTGACTTTGACCCACACCCAAGGGAACCCTAAAAGTGACCTCTAAATCACTTCAAACACCTTAACTACCTCATTCTTATTCATTTGTTTTGCAAACAAGCATTTTCATTCCAAGAGGCTAAGCTTTCATTTTTTCTTGTTAGATTGAAAGTGGATTGTGACACAACTTTCTTTTTTCAAAAAATGTTCAGCATCATTGAACTGAAAATTTATCACACATCTATAGAGAAAAAGAGGAATACTACAAACTAAAACACATTACACTTTTGTTTTCATTGACTTGATTACTCTCCAACTTCTCTCTTCTCTGATGTGAAGAGTTACAACTGCTTGGCCATTCCTTTGCATCATTTAGAAATTTTTGCTCTTTTTGACAATGTCAAAAGCATGGATGCATACAAATTAGGAAAAATGATTTTCCTTTTAGATTAGCAATGCATGGAAGTTTCAAAAAGTATCCTTGATATTACAAAAAGATGTGTTTATACACTTCAATTGTGTAGTCACCCTTTGGTTCTTTGAAAGAAATATTTGCCTGTCACTGTTACACTACATAGGTAAACCATATTTTGTATTGTGTAGCTATATTAAGCTACCACTCTCAAGACCAATGTAATCATGATACAAAATAATGTTTGAGACTGTAAGAAGACATCAAAATGGCTAGTGTACTAAACAAATTCTTATGAATTCTAAAAAATGTTGATAACTCTACTTAGTTGGCTTCTTTTTAAAAATCATTCAAATTGAACCCTAGCATCTATAAACTCTATATATCGAGCTACCACAATTCAAGTTTCAATGATGAATATTTATCATGCATGTTTTAAATGACATTCAAGTTTAGGGTGGTTTTGTTGTTTATATGATGTTATGTGATATTCTAATCCTAATTCATGCTTCTAGGCTATATATATCTATATATCTATATACAAGGTTGTTGTACCAATGAACCTAAAACGAACCAAACCCCCCTCCAAATTTTTTTGTTCGAACCAGTGAACCGAACCCATGAACCCAAACCCAAACCTCATACAACCTCAAAACCTCTTCCAACACTCTTCATTCTGCCTACATAAACTTAATTGACCACCAAATTATGCTGCCCCTGACTTTACCCACTTTTACTCCCTCAAACCTCTCTTTTTCATTCAAAATCCTTGTTTTCCCAACTAGGGCATCTTTCCATAACATAATTTTGACCTCCCCTATCCTTGCAGACCTTTTGAATACACAAAACTCCACAACCTCACTCTATTTCCAACCTATTCTAATTTATTTTCAAGCAATTTCTTCTTTTCACCTCTTCTAGCCTTGCTTTTAAGGGGCCTCAATTTTGAATTTTCAACAGGGGAAACATTAGTAATATCTTTTAATGCCTTTAACAATGCTATTTTTTAATTCCTACTCCCTATCCTACTTACATCAGGCCCATTCCATTGAGACACAACCTAAACAATAGATGGAATAGCCTATTTCAACATATTACACTCAAACCTTTGTCTGAGCAAGTTCAGAACTATTTCAGAAATATACTTCTAGGTTGCTTGGAAATTAATAGAATTCCAAAAGAATGGATTCTAAGCAAAACTAAAACCATTCTACAAGAATGAATTCTAATCAACTGTCGTGCGTATGTTTCTCTTTTTGATTGTTTTGCATGCCATCATAAGGGATCAGGTCGGTTGAACATAACTCGAACCAATTTCGTGTGTTTGAGTGTGAAAGAGGACCATGCCTAGTGTAAACATATCTATTGGGATGTGTTGGAGCAATTTTTTTAGTCACACGAATTTCAAAACAAAAGTTGCACCACTTTGCAACTTTGCATTGCTTGCATTTGCCACTTTTTCCATTAAGTGAAAACTAGACACTATAGGAAAATGACTTTGAGATAACAAAAACCGAGAGAGGTTATCGTAGAGCAGCCCAACACGATCGTGTAGGCTCTAACAGCGAGTTTTTAAGTGTCACAATTTTTGAGTAATAGCCTATCAAAGATTACTTCCCTTTTTCACTTTGGACCCTAAAGGGATCGATTAGATTGAACATAACTTAGAGTGATTCTGTGTGTTTGAGTGTGAAAGAGGACCATGTATAGTGTAAACATACCCATTTGAATGTGTTGGAATAGGATATTTTGTCACACAAATTGCAGAATAAAAATTGCACCACTTTGCAACTTTCAACTACGTGCATTTGATAACTTTTTCCCCAAGTGAAAATTCGCCACCACAGAAAAATGCCTCTGAGATAGAAAAAATTGAGATAGGTTATTATAGAAGGGCCCAATATGATCCCATAAGATTAAACAAGAAGTTTCTAAGCATCACGGTATTTGAGTAACAACATGCTGAAGTTTGCATCAATTTTGCACTTTGGACCCTAAAGGGATCAATCCGATTGAATGTATCTCGAAGTGATTCCATGTGTTTTGGTGCAAAAGAGGACCATTATTAGTATAAATATACCTATTATGATGCGTTGGAACAGTCTGTTTGGTCACACGAGTTGCAGAACAAAAGTTGGACCACTTTGCAACTTTGCACTACTTGCATTTGACACGTTTTCCATCAAGTGATAGCTAGAAACCACGGAAAAATCACTTAGATATAACAAAAACCAAGAGAGGTTGTTGTAGAGGGGCACAACATGATCCCATAGGATTAAAGGAGAAGTTTCTAAACGTCACGGTATCTGAGTAACAACATGCTGAAGTTTGCAACCAGTTTGCACTTTGGACCCTTAAAAGATTGATCTGGTTGAACATAGTTCATAGCGATTCCACGTGTTTGGGTGCAAAAGAGGACCATTTATAGCATAAACATACCTATTTGAATGCATTGGAATAGTCTATTTGGTCACATGAGCTGTAGAACGAAAGTTGCACTACTTTACAACTTTCAACTACTTGCATTTGACAGCTTTTTCTCCAAGTGAAAATTCACTACCATGGATTTAAATGCCTTCAAGATAGCAAAAAATAAGAGAATTTTTTGTAGAAAGTCCCAACAAGATCCCATAGGATCAGACGAGAAGTTTCTAAGCATCACAATATCCAAGTAACAACATACTAAAGTTTGTAGCCATTTTGCACTTTGGACCCTTAAGGGATCGATCTAGTTGAATGTAGCTCAGAGCGATTCCACGTGTTTGGTGCAAAAGAGGACTATGCCTAGCGTAAACATACCTATTCGGACATATTGGAATAGTCTATTTGGTCACATGGAATGTAGAATGAAGCACCACTTTGCAACTTTCAACTACTTGCATTTGACAACTTTTTCTCAAAGTAAAAATTCGCCACTATGGGGAAATGCCTCTAAGATATCAAAAATAGAGAGGTTATTATAGATGGCCCAACATGATCCCATTGGATCAGACAAGAAGTTTCTAAGCATCATGGTATCCGAGTAACAACATGTTGAAGTTTGCAGCCATTTTTCACTTTAGACCCTTAAGGGATAGATTCGGTTGAACATAGCTTAGAGTGATTCCATGTCTTTGGGTATGAAAGAGGACCATGTATAGCATAAAAATAACTATTTAGATGTGTTGGAACAGTCCATTTGGTCACACGAGTTGCAGAACGAAAGTTGCACCACTTTGCAACTTTGCACTGCTTGCATTTGACACTTTTTCCATCAAGTTAAAATTGGACACCATGGGAAAACCACTCTGAAATAACAAAAATCGAGAGAGGTTATTGTAAAGGGGCCCAATGTGATCTCATAGGATTGGACGATAAGTTTCTAAGAATTATGGTATATGAGTAACAATATGCTAAAGTTTGCAGCCATTTTGCACTTTGGACCCTTAAGGGATCAATCCAGTTGAACGTAGCTCAGAGTGATTCCGCGTGTTTAGGTGTGAAGAGGACCATTCATAGTGTAAAAATACCTATTCAGACTCGTTGGAACAGTCTGTTTGGTCACATGAGGTGAAGAATGAAAGTTGCACCACTTTGCAATTTTGTATTACTTGCATTTGACATTTTTTCCATCAAATGAAATCTGAATACCACAGGAAAACCACTTTGAGATAAAAACTGAGAGAGGTTATTGTAGAGGGCCCCAATGTGATCTCATAGGATTAGATGAGAAGTTTCTAAGCATCATAATATCTGATTAACAACATGCTAAAGTTTGCAGCCATTTTTCACTTTTGACCCTTAAGGGATCGATCTGGTTGAACGTAGCTTAGAGTGATTCCACATGTTTGGGTGTGAAATAGGACCATGCCTAGCATAAACATACCTATTCAAATGTGTTGGAACAGTCCGTTTGGTCACACGAGTTGTAGAACAAAATTTGCACCACTTTGCAACTTTGCATTGCTTGCATTTGACATTTTTTCCATTAAGTGAAAACTAGACACCACGGGAAAACCACTCCAAGATAACAAAAAATAAGAGAGGTTATTGTAGAGGGGCTGAATGTGATCTCATAATATTAGATGAGAAGTTTCTAAGCATCACGATATTCGAGTAATGACATGTTAAAGTTTGTATCTATTTTACACTTTGGACCCTTCAGGGATTGATTCAGTTGAACGTAGCTCAGAGGGATTCTACGTGTTTGGGTGAAAAAGAGGACCATGTATAGCATAAAAATACCTATTCAAATTTTTTGAAACAATCCATTTGGTCATATGAGTTGTAGAATGAAAGTTTCACCACTTTGCAACTTTCCACTACTTGCATTTGACACTTTTTCCATCAAGTGAAAACTGGACAAAACGGAAAAACCACTCTGAGATAACAAACAATGAGAGAGGTTTTTGTAGAGGGGCCCAACATTATCTCATAGGTTCAAATGAAAATTTTATAAGCGCTATGGTTTCCAAGTAATACCCCATCAAAGATTGATACCTTTTTACACTTTGGGATCTGATGTTTCCTTGAATTGTATGGTTCCGTACAAGGTGATTGTGCTCTCTTTTCAATGGAATTCAGTGGGAAACATATTTAACTCTATTTTAGTTTTGGTTTGGTTGGATTTCAAGTGATTTTGTGCATTTTAGAAGCCAATTACTGAGTGTTGGTCTGTATACCTTATTTTAAGGGTTGTGAGTGCATTAAAATGTCATATTAAGGCTTCCACCCATTGTATGCTTCTATAACTCAATGGAAAGGCCTAGTTAGGGTTATAAAATATGTGTGCAAAATTTTGTGCATAAGGGATATGAATATAAGGTTTTTAGGTGATGCCTTAGATGTCAAATGGTGGCTTTTTGAGTGAAAAATGGTGGTTTAGTGCTAGGGTTTGAAGAAATATTTGGGGGAAGTGATATCTCTTGAAATTTTAAGCTTGTTTAGACCTTTTTGAAGGTATTTAAGACTTTGGTTGGCTATGGGAAGGTTTGGAGTATGGGTTTTTAATAAACCCTTGCCTAACTTGTGAAAGAAGAGGCTTTTGGGGTTTGTTATGTTAGAGGGCTTATTGATGCAATTCAAGGTGGACGAACTCTTTTCAACATCAACTAAGCATTTCTCAAACAATGAACCTAATATTTGATCACTAAAACACACAGTTTCTCGAAACACACTTAAAAGGCTTCTAGCCTTCAATATTCAACAAATGAAGCTATCCTACTGCTAAGGCTGCACAAAGGCCAACAAATAATTAGTAGAGACTTACCATAGTCCTACTACAAGATTCACAAAATATCTCCATAAGTTTCTTTGTGCCATCATGGAGAACCAACAAACTGACCTGCTAAAGGCTACTAGAATTAGCCCACTTTTTCAAACAAAGTACCTTTTAAACTTCTTGTAATCACACAATCCCTTGGATAGTCACTAATTGTGACTCAAAACATAAAATTCACTTATCATTACACCAACACAAGGCTTCTAGGGTGTTGTGCCAACAAACCCTCCCTTTTCATGCATAAAACTAGGGTTTTACTAGATCTACGATAAATCGAGCTTTCCAAACTTTGAAATTGTTTCCAACACACCTATTTAGGTTTGCTAGACATTCTACACCATTACCAAGCCAAATCCATCAACATTTAACTAAAACTATTC
This sequence comes from Sequoia sempervirens, assembly GCA_007258455.2. Classification (NCBI taxonomy): domain Eukaryota; kingdom Viridiplantae; phylum Streptophyta; class Pinopsida; order Cupressales; family Cupressaceae; genus Sequoia; species Sequoia sempervirens. Next base: position 70,479,640 of record VDFB02105785.1, read on the forward strand.
ATAAAGCCTCCATTTTCACATGCATTTTGCTCTGCCCAGCCCTAGGGCATCACTCAAAACTGACCAAAACAACCTCTCAGCCTTCCAAATCCCTTATATAGTTAGATTACACTTTTCATGACCCATTCCACAAGAAATAGTGGAAACACAAAGTGGAAAGGGTCAAATACACATATTAGAAGACCCTTAATAAGTAAACCGTGTTAAATCAGGGGAGCAACAGAGTACTGAAGATAACTCTCTTAATATTTTTTCTTAGAACCTCCAAAATGATGCAAACTAAAGCTACTTCACAATATCACACAATGCAAAAGGTTTTAAGCAAGAAGGACCTGTACGGGTCCATACAAGGGAAAGAAAGTTCAGAAAACTCGACAAAATAATGAGAAAATGTTGTTTTCAATTTTGAATTTCTTCTATCAGCAAAATTACATTGTGTCTGAGCCTTGAAGAGGCTTTAAATAGTTTTTACAAATTATTCTACATCTTTCCAGTCGTGCCTAACTATTGTTTTTTAAGTAAAATGACTTATTACATTATAAATTAATCGGTCTAATATGACCTTATTCAATTGACAAAACTCAAAACACAAAACTAACTTAAGACTTCCATGAACCAAATTTTCTTAGTAAACTTGGTACCCCTGCACCAAATGTCAATATTTCAATAAATATCATTACAATGCCTTAGGTACTCTGTTCTCACAGATCTTTTACAATGTCACTCATACATTCGAGATTCTCTTATAATGTCTACATCATAGGTACTCATTATGAGGTTAACTTCAAATGAGTAACTTGATATTCCCTCGCAAAGATTCACACGCTCTTTTATAATGGCTTCAAATCAGAATTGAGATTTGTCAAAATCATCAAAATAAGGATGCTCCATTGCTTTTTTGGTTGAGATTCTCTTTGATGGCTCATAAATCAACAATTTTTGCAAAGAGAGACCAATCAATTTTTAGTAGTTTAGTTACAGATACACAAAGTAAAAGAAGAAAAAGAAAAAACATCCAAAATGGAAATGAAATGAAAATAGATTGAAGGCACTTACAAATAGGCATGGTAGTCTCTCAACTTAGTCAATCTTGGTCATACATCTTCATTGGGAGTTCCAAGATAGCTATTGCATGCAACACCTCTCATGAATAGAATATCTTGAAATTTGAGATGCTCTTATAATGTCTACATCATAGGTGCTCATGATAAGGTTAACTTAAAATAAATAACTTGAAATTCGCTCACCAAGCTTCACACAAACTTTTGTAATGGCTTAAAATTATAATTGAGATTTGTCAAGATCATCAAAATAAGGATGTTGCATTGCTTTTCTAGCTGAGATTATCTTGGATGGCTCATAAATCTGCATTTTCTGCAAGGGGACACTAATAAATTTTTACTAGGTTACTTATAGATACACAAAGTAAAAGAAGATGATAGCATTGGCATCAAACAAATTAACGTGCATACACGTATAAATTAATAAGAACCAATGTGCACATACTTTCAAATTAATCCAATGAACCATCTGGGTCTACTCTACTCTTTATTGTGTCAAGTATTGCCTCATGGTCAGACTCACAGACCTTCCACAAGGTCTTGTTCAAAGGTATACCCCCTTATTTTTCAAATGAACATTTGATACCACGACAAGGTTTGAGTAATGAAGAATCTTACGATGCGTGTCAAAGTTCTGAAACAACTAATGTTTAACACTCTTATGTGGGTACCTTCTAAGCCACATTCCAGTAACAACAATTGAGCCTTTGGGTATTCAATGTTTTCTCCATCTATAACTAGGGCTTCCAATTTATTTTTTGCCTCAACACAATGACACAAATAATAGTTTGTTCCCTCTTCATTAAATTCATCTGCAATAACTACATAAACATGCCTTGCATTGATGTGTGCAGTATATCTCTTGAAATTAGTCAACATTATGAATATAGTAAAAAGTAAGATAACAATACAGAATTTCAAAAACTAAGCAAGTAGATATATTACCTGGTTGAACTAGATTTGATACGTGGTCAAAGTCGACCAATGATTCCATTAGTGTTAGTTTCAATGTCATCAGAGGGTGATACATGTAAGTGGGATAAGATAACTTGTCAACCATTTTTCAATCCACTCCTCTAACTTATAATCATTCTAGGCTTGCATTGTACATGAAGAATAAAAGCATACCATCTTACGTGTATCGATAGTCCATGAACCTGCATTTGAGCTAAGGAAAGAGTGTAGCGCACTTGATCTTGTTAGTGTACAACAATACTCATATGGTGCAATGTTAGTATCATCCATCAACCAAAAAGATGTACGAATTAAAGATGTACCTTCATTATCTGGACCCATCGAAGCATTACACCACTCGATGATTGATCTTGCATCTTTAAACTTTGCATTGTCTTTATACTTTAACTCTTCTCATGCTAATTCTTTTTTCATGCATGCTCCAACACCATCATGCTCCCCCTTTCTATGCCCAACCTCACAAAATTTCCACATATGTTGAAGAACTGTAGTGAGATGCATCCTACACAACTAGTAGAACATGTGTGCATTCTTGAACTGTGCTACACAATTATCCAACCATATTATATGCCAACCGTATGTATGCCCCTCTGAGCCAAATCACTATAGAACATCTGGAAGCAACCTTGCACAAACTCTAGAGAATGTGTGCAATCATCACTAATATAAAATTGATACTCTCTCAATACCTTCCTTTGGTTCTCTGTACTATCAGCTGCATGAATGAATGCTATGTGCACAAATATTGAGACTTGTGGAGTTGTAATACTGTGACATCACCTTACATTGTGTTTGTAGAGTGTAGTTCTCTAACAAGTCAACCACTAAGACTATGCTACCAACTGAAAATGTGTCCTTGCATATCTTGAATTGTGTGTCTAGCCATCAGGCTCTATGGGTATGCCTTGCATACTCATACACTATATTGTCACAAAATATGGACATAAACTAATACATTGGAATCTTTTGAATAACCAAATCACACCTTTTTGCTTGAGACCCATTTTTTGTAATGTGTGCCACTGTTTTATACTTCCTGAACTCTACTAGTTTTTGTTCCACCTCATCTATGCTTTCCATATGTTGACATATTGGCATTTTTTGCAAGCCACCACAACACTCGCATGAACCATCCAAGCATGTTGTCTTGTAGAATATTTGGCCATCCTCTATTTCACATAATTTTTTTGATAAGAACCCTCTTGAAGATTTTGGTGGGGCTTCTATGCCACAATCCTACAAAACATCGTTAGTATGCAAATCTAAACATATAGAATGATAAAAATCATAATGGTTAGAGAATTCAATATGTAATTTATAGCAACAAGTAGTGCATGTGTGATTTATCTTGAAATAAAAAGGTTAAAGCATTTGAAAAAATATTTGAGAAATACTAATTTAAGGATAATCATTTTGAAATTTACGAAAAAATTGGGTTTGAGTCGTATCCAACATATACTTTGGATGTGGCTCATAGTTTTGACTACTGAGTCTTTTTCTTACGACATCCCTTTGATTCAAAGATGGCATTGTATTATTATTCCAATACTCTTCAATTAGTGTTCTCAATGCCTCAACAATTTTTTTATCTTTTTGTGGCAGTCTTGTTGATATGCCAAGTTGACACACAACATGCAGGTAAGATGTAACACCTCACCTCTTTTGAAAAAGACAATCAACTTATTAAACTAATCACCTCCCAATGTCTTTGATGTTGGTTCACAATGTTGTTGTTTAACAAAGTGGTCAATTATGGCAATAATATTCAAGGGGCCTGGTGGTAGGAAGGATAAAAACTGAAATTTGCAACTAAATCTAAGATTTGGAGGTTTAAAGAAACAAAAAAAGATAGATCAGATCCTTAGAACAACAAATCACAAATGTCAACTTACTTAAGTCTAGACATGCATTCACATAATGAGTGTAATTCTAATCTATTGAAACCATGTTATGATGCAATCCATAGTGTAAGCTATGCTATTACATACATCTATAGTAAAAAATACCATTACTTTAACAATTCACAACAATTTTATTTCTAAAATCTTAAAACACATACAATCATTAATCAAAATAGCAGATCAATAGACAAACAAATTCACATTCATAAACAACTCAATAGAATAGTTTGAAATCTAGATTCTTTTATTGATATTAATAAAATAAGAACTATTTATTCACAGTAAAATCTACTGGCATATAGATTACCATTGTCATTGACATCATCACTTAAACTATTGAAAACATAAACTAAAATTGCATAACTGATAATAAAATTGTATCAAAGTATCTTGCACGAAATCTAAAAAATTAAAATTAAATACTATCACTATCAACTTCCTCTAAGGTGGCCAATCTAACTTCAATTAGCTGGCCTTTACAATGTCATTCTTAGTTCACTTTATAGTCCTCAAACTCAATAAATAGATAAGGCCTAAAAACTAGAAAATAGGAGATCCATGATCTTAGGGGAATGTTCCAAAATAGAGATAAGCATCGCTCCATGATCTTCTGCCTTCGACTAGGAGCACATATTCATCCAAAATTTTCCAAGGAAGATAAATCTTCAAGAAATCAAGGATTTGAAATTATCTTTGACTGTTGAAGAAGAAGCAAATCGACTGCATTGTTGACCCACTTTTTATTTTGAAGCTAGTTGTAAAGAAACTATGCCAACTCATTCTTTGCATATTGTTCTTGAACATACTCATCATAGGCACTAAATACCTGCTGGATCAAAGTTGTATCCGGACCATCAAGCCAACTTTCCTCAAACTTAACTCTTTTCACTTTTGTAGCAGCTATCTCATAAACATCTTTCATTTTCTTAAACTCTTTCCTAGAAACTATTACTTCTCCCCTAACATCAATGAGTTTATCCAACACCAACCCCTCATCATCATCTCCCTTTTGCATCATCTCTTAAAAACTGTTGTTCCATTTCTCCTTCAAATTTTCAAGAGATACGCTATTCTCCACATGTATATCCACATTAGCTATGATGGAAATTGTTGCCTCCACTTCATCAACCTACTCATTTAAGTTCTTCCCCACTTGTTGAAGATGATCCTTATGTTGATAAATGGAAGAGGACTTGTACCTTATGATATTCAGAGTCTTCTCAAAAAACCCTTCAAATGTATCTTCTAATATTGATTGTTCAAAAAGTGTTTGCTTTGGAAGTTTACTAATCTCCTTCAATTTCTGAATATACCCCCTATATTCTTCTTCCTCACTCTCTAAGGCAGCAGTATGAGTATCTACCTCCTCAACTAATTGTAACACCTTTTTATGGATTCTGAAACCTTCCACAAGTGTTTCATCCACTTCTTTATTCCATTGTTCGATCCATTTATCAAGCATGCTGGCTTTTTCTTTCATTTGTATCAAATCATTCACTTCCTTTTTACTTAATAACACTGGAGCATTAGGAGCTGCAACTTGTTGGCTATCAAAGTAGAAACATCTTTAATAAATTTATGCAATTGGTCTAATTGACCCTTGAGCTCATCTTTCCTTTGCTTATCCTTCATCATCCTAGATTTGGTGGATGATACCACTATATAAATTAAGTTCATTTGTTGCTTCCTCATTGGCCTCCCCAAGTTTATAGATCCCAATTGGTAATCAACCAATTGCATATCTTGTGTATCCTTTTCTACCAAGGGAATGGTGCATTCAACAATCAACTCACCAACATCTATACATCTAGTTGAATGAAGGACTCTTTCCTTTTTCTTTGGCCATTCCTTCTCAATTTCCTTCATCATGTTGTCTGAATCCAATGGTTGGGGTTGCACTTTTGTCCTTTTATCCAAATCTAGCTTCAACCATGTAGGAGTAGTAGGTGGAGTAACTAGTTGTGTGGAGGATGAAGTAGCAGGGGAGAAGGGTTACCATACTACTTTCCTAGGTTGTGATACAACCTCTTGCTATTTTCCCCTCTAAACCTTCTCCTTCTCATCTTGCAACCTTTTGGCTTCAAGCTCCTTTTTCAGTCTCTCCCCTTCAACTCTCTTTTCCTCATACATCTCCTATTTTTTCTTTTCTAGTCTTGCTATCTTGTCCGATAGTATGTTAGCTTACTTTTCATGCTCTACTGCTTCTTTATCTTCCTTTTCCTTAAGAAAGTGTTTTTCCTTAGCTTTCTTCTTTTGTACCTCCTCAATCATCTTAAACTTGGCCTCTAAAGCCTCGTTTTCTCTCTTTTGGAAAGCCTTCTCTTCTTCTAGGTCATGAATTTTCTAAAGTAAAGAAAGCTTATCACTTTCTATTTTCATTTTTAATTCTAGTTCTTTTTGCTGCAGCAATAAGTCCACCTTTTCTTTCTGTATTCTCGCCAATTCTTCAGTTTTGGCTCTAGCAGTATCCTCCTCTTGTTGCTTGGCAACAACCTCAACTTTTTCCATGTCTTGAGCAACCTTTGTGGTCTCTTCAAATAGTTTGTACTGGTCCTCAAGGGTGAGGACATGTTCACTGCCTACCTCTTCCATCTCTTTGTCATCAACTTGAGCCTCATTAGATTGGGTGGCTTTTGAATCTATCTCTACTTCATGTATCTCCATCTCAGCCTCTTTCCCTTTTGATGATTTAGGCTCCTTAGATAAACTTGCAATTGGTGCTTCCCCAACAGTTTGTAATTGAATTACTAGGGGTTGTGTGGATGTCTCTCCTACAACAATTGTTGGTGTAGTGGGTTGAGATATGCCCTCTTCTCCAATATTAGCAACAATCTCCCCTTGTATAGTAGCAACAACTTCCCCTTCTACCTCTTCAAGTACATCTTGCACAAGTAGTGTTAGATTGTGTTCTTCACTAGAAGTAGGAGGAAGGAATTCTAATTGTTCTTTGGGTGCAACTCTCATTTTTCTCCTTTGATAGTGGGCAATCTTTTTCTTCTTAGAAGTTTGGGCTGTAGGCTCCTTGGATCTCAACATCACCCATTGGACACTTCTATCCAGAACTGGCCTATCAGTCTATTTAATATCAATTGTTTCTTCTTCATTCCAGTTTATTGGATCCAAATTCTTTGTCCCAATATTTTCAGCCTCGTAGGCAGGATCCAAGGTCACTCCATCATCTACCAAGGTATCAAGAATGTAATCTTTAACACCAAACCGAACCATCAAAAGAAGTGGCAGTCTTTCATAATTTATTTTCCTTAAATCAAAGTCATCTTGAAGAGCTACCCAAAAATCCTCTAGAATATTAAAATGTTTTTCAAAAACAGTGGGGAGTAAGGCCTACATCTTATGCTTCGGATCAAAATGTTTTCTCGTAGTGTACAACTCCAACTTCAAATTAACTAACTCATCATTTATTACCTTAGCTTCCATATTAAGTGCATAGCTATACTTACCCAATTTCAATACAAACTTATGGCAACCTACTTTGGGCTTGATAGCAAACCTTAAATTCACCCTTATAGCCTGATAAATAAACTCCATAAGTACAATCCTATTGCTGCAACAGTTGGTAAATAAGTGAGGATGCGCATCAAATCCATATAACCAAAAATATGTAAACTTGGGGTATTGAATATACCAACTTCTCCATTCGGAAATCAAACTCATAGCATCTTGGGTCAATTTGAACCCTACATCCTTAGTCAACTGATTAATAAAAACATAAAGGAATGCATCATTTACCCTCCTAAAATGCAACTCTGAGATTTGTAGGGTAAGTTGATCATAATAATCCCAAACTCTCTTTTGGTTGGAAGCTTCTCCCAAGACTCCAACTGTATTCAAACGAGAAAATATGCCTCTCCTAGTTGCTAGATATACCACATAGGAGGTCTTGAAGAATGTTTTAGTCTCCCTTACTTGAATCATTTGATGATGCAATTCCTCTGATATGATCATTGGCCAATGAAACTATTGACTGCCATCTAAGATAGTGTGGATGAATGGGAACATCCATTCCTTGAAACAAGTAGCGTCCCTTTTCCCAAAAAATCTTTAAAGCATCATAATTATGTCCCTAACCTCTTGAGTGAAGTCTAATCTTTTGGGTTGATTGGGGAGTTTTAGTAAGGACTTCTTCTCAGTCCTCATCCATTTCTTGTTCATGTGGGATTTGTCATCTTCCTTCTCATTGTATGCCACCAATGCCTTAGATTCATTCAAATACCTTGGATTTTGAGGTGCAGGCATGTTGAAGGTAAACTGCATCATCTGGGGAGTCAAGTCAATTATCACATTCCCCTGTGCATCAATACACTACCTAGTGGCTTGGTTGTATTCTCTTGATGCTGTCAAGAACAATTCTAGACATTGCAGTAATAAGGGGAAAAGAGCCACATGTGCCAAAACAGATTGTCGAATCCTCAATCCCCTTCCTATGACCTATTTTGCAAAGAGCTCATCCAACATGCCTTGGAAGTTGAATTTCCCTAAGTTTGTATCTTTGATGTCCTGTATGTCTGACTCCACCTTACTTGCAATAGACATTGGATTTCCATGCTTGTACCTTAATGTATAAGGTAAATTGTCAGGCTTAATCTTCTTGGGTTTCCCAACTTTCTTGGAGCTCTCTGTCGGTTGGCTCCTTTGAGAAGTAGCATTTGAAGTCATTTCCATCTTCTATTCCTACAAAATAATCCAATATTAGATCCTTAAAAGCATGAAAGTCATCATACCCTACCTTACCTCACATACCTTTCTCCTTCCTTATAATTAACCAAAATTTATACTTACTAGAGGCGAAACTGAAGAAGAATTAGGAACATAATTACTTTTAAGACTAGCAGGATGGGAACAATAATTTCTATCAACCAAACAATACAACCAAAAGAATGAAGGAAAAGCCAAAATTTGTATCAACGAAACAATAAGACCAAAAGGCTAGAGCCGAAGGCGGAATGGAAAAAAATAGAAACTAATCAAAAGTTCCAAGTTGAGTCCACATCCCAAACTTGATTTCGACAAAGGAAAAAGAAATCATAACATTAATCAATGAGCAGGGGAAAAAACATTTCAAGATCGAAACTCGAATAAAGGTAAACACTTCAGGAACTCATTCAAACCCGAAATCAGATCCGCTATTCAAACAGATAAACCAAACATTTTACACACGTTCTTAAATTACCTTGAAAGTGAGGGCTTAGGTCAAGATGATGTCATAATGACAATTTTGAACCGAGGATTAAATAAGGCTAAACCAAAAGCCCTAAAAACATGACATTGAATTGGTTAGTAGTACAAAAGCCTAATTTGTAGAACACGCCAATTTACCCAAGATTAAGACATCAAACCCTAGATTTAACCGTTAAATCAATGAAAATTTAAAACTTAGAAGGATTTATCACAAATTAAGATGATTTGAAAGCCCTAAAACCCTTATAAATGCAAACCCTAATCAAAATTAGGGCACTATGGAAACAAACAACCACCAAACATGAAAATGATAGGGAAAATGACATAACGACCCCAAAAGGGAAACAAACAAAAACACAAAAGAAACAAAAAATACAAACATAAAAAAAATGAAAAGAAGTAAAGGTTCATAGAATAGAAACCCACGAACACGCCAACAAAACACGCAAAGGACAGAACAAGCAAACACCAAAAGAACAAGAACACAATGAGGGTAGAAGCAGAACAAAACCTGAACCATTAACTTTCACCAAGTTCCAAATTCAGTTTTCATCCTGACTTTGCCTCCAACAACAAACAAGGAAACGAAAGGGAAAGGGACGATGAAGAAAGATCAAAGGGAAGAAACTAACCCCAAGATCAAACACAAAGACAATGACAAGAAAAACGACCAAGGGTGGAATTGAAACTGGAACATGAACCAAACTAAGAACTTTATAGAAGTTCCTATGTTTAGTTTCATCTCGCATTCCAAACTCACCAAAAAAACAAAAGAAAGACCAAAGAGGAAAAATAACAACTCCAAAGGCCAAAACACAAACACCAAAGGAAAACCAAAACAAGGGGGACCCATTTTAGTCAAAAATGAAATGTGGTAGTTATGCAAGGCATAAAAATTGGCGACTTGGTTGGGAAAATGGTTTACCCATTTTCAAGGTGCTGAAGAATTCAGTCACCTAGAAATCTAGTTTATGGACACTACTATTCAAGTTAGATCAGTTTAAACAAGCAAGGCTGAGCTAGAATCTCAAATGTAAACCAACACTTACTACTCTTGAATCCATGTGTGTGCTTTATGGTGCATCACCCTTCACAAGGTTTTCTTTACCTCCTGGACAACTGTGCCCAAGATTTGAACTACATAAGTTGAATCCCTTTAATTGTTGTGCAATGATATCCTGGGCATAGCTCTGCTACTAGTCAAGCGTCCATAGCTCTGATAGAGATACCTCTAGTTCTCTCACAACATTGCTCTACTTCTAGCTAGGCATCCATAGCCCCGGTAGATATATTGGAATCACCCATTTAATATTGAGTTTTATTTTCCTAATGGTTCTCTTTTCTCTTAGACTCCTCTTGTAAAGTTCTTTTATTCAGTTTCTCTCAATATGTCAGATATCAAATAATCTGAATTGGGTTGGGAACTACTATGGACCTCGTAACAATGTTTGGGGAATCATATTTTTCACTCAAATCTTGGGACACAACCACCTTGAGACAAATATACAATCATAAAAGAAGATGTTTCCATCAATTTGTGAAAGATTCAATTATAGTTCATGAAGATTTCTTGCTATTCACCTTATTCTTGATAACATTTCAAAACCTTTAATGCAAATGGACATAAAACCTAAGTTTAGAACAAAATCACTCAATCAGAAAATTTGAAAATACCTAAACCAACTTCTCTCTTAAGATCAATAGTATTCCTCAAATAAGAATCCCTTCACTCATAAATGGAGAAAATGAAGGCCCCACAAGCAAAGAAAAAACCACAAAACCAAACCCAAAACAATAGGAAAGAAACCCGAATAAACAAACAACAAAACAAGCAAGCAACAAGCTATTTACATAAGTACAATTCATCAAAGTATCAGACCTTTATGACCCAAAGTAATTCTTAAGAAACTGGCCATTGACATGTAATGGAATAGTTTCTTCCATTAAAATACTTAGGCAAAAAGCATTCTCACCTAGAATCTCAAAAATTTTATAGGGACCTAACCAGAGTTTGTCAAAATTCTGGTGATCACGCTTCTTTTCATTAGCCTTATACCATAGCAACACAAGATCTGATATCTTGAAAGATTTGACCTTGGCTCTTTTTTCAAACCAACACTTGAAAACATCATGATGTTTAAAGAATTGCTGCAAAGTAGCATCTCTTTGTTCCTCCAATTTTAACAAGCTAACCTCACTTCAATCCTATCATCACCAGAACAAAACTCCTGCATAAACTTCATGAAAGGTATTTGTAAGTGAATAGGGAAAATAGGTTCTTGACCATAAACTAGCTTAAAGGGTGAATTTTTCAAAACAACTTTAATCCTAGTCCTATCTGCCCACAAAGCAAACCTCAAGTCGGTATGCCAATCTCTAGGATTTCTCTCTAACAACCTCTTGATTACCTCTAGTAAATTCTTATTGGTAGACTCCGCTACCCCATTTCCTTATGGATAATAATTTGAGGAATATTTCAAAACAATTTTAAGATCATAAGCCCATGAAATAAATTTAGTAGAAGAGAAAGCATGACCGTTATCACATACCAGTGTGAAGGGTACTCCAAACCTGGTTGTAATGCATTCAATAAGAAATTAGATGACTACCTTTGTGGTACTGTTTTTGCTAGGTATAGCCTTTGTCCATCATGTATAGTAATTAGTGGGAGTTAGTATGAATTTGTGCCTTGCAAAGGAATTTGGGTTAATCACCCCAAAAAAATCAAGTGCCCATTGGGCAAATGGCCTCACCTCATAAATTGGCTACAATGGCATGGTTGAATTGCATTCCATCGATGCAAAATTTTGACATATGTGACATGTCCTTACATGCTGGTGGGCATCCCAAAACACATGTGGCTAGTAGTATCCAGACTTGAGGATCTGATGTGCTAAAGAGTTTGCAAAACCATGATCAGTGCCATGCTTACCATGGAATTCAACAATAGCATGTTTTGCTTCTTGTTGATCAAGGCAGGGAAAATATACCCCTTCAAAGTTCTTCTCGTACAATGATCCTGCCTTGAGCATATAATGAGATCTTTTTATCCTCAATGCCCTCCTTTGAGTTGTACTCATTCCATCTAGGCACCTATTATTGAGCATAAAGTAGATAATATTAGCGTACCAGGGATCATTAGAAAAGGACTTCATTGCATATTGCTGGAAAGTAATATTTCTGCCAACATTTACCATGGCTTTGGACAAGCCCTAACCTTGAACAAGTTTCATGGGGTGTATCTCCAGATCATCCATTTCCCCATTCAATCTCCTAGCTCACTCTGCATAAGTAAAGACTTTACAATAGCATTAGGAACCACAACAATAACCTGGCTTCGAAGGATGTAATGCCTGAATTTCTTAACAACTTTTACCAATGCAAAAGCTTGCTTTTCAATAGATGGGTACCTCACTTCAGCATTTCTGAATGGAGAGCTCATGAAGGAAATTGGCCTTTCATCTCCATCATTTCATTGTGTCAAGACGGCTGCACATGAGTGTTCGGAAGCAAAAGAGTAAATGTAGAAAGGTTTTAGATAATTAGGACTAGTGAGGACTGGTGCTTCTGAAATTGATTGCTTAATCTAAGAAAAAGCATCATTTTCCTCACTACTCCACTCTCTTTTTGCATCCTTCTTCATCATCTCATTCAAAGGTTTAATTTTTTTTGCAAACCCTATGATAAATTTTCTCACGAAGTTGATATTTCCAAAGAAAGATCTCATCTCTTTTTTACTCCCAGGCATGGTTAACTTCAGAATTGATTCCAATAAATTAGGATCAATAGATATTCGCCTTTCTGAAATTACATGTCCTAAAAGCTTCTCTTCAAAAAATCCAAAGACACACTTTTTTAGATTCAAGGAGACACCATAGCTGATGCATCTTTTGAGAACCTTTGCCAAGTTTGTAGCATGATTCTCCCTATCCTTGGAAAATACTGTCAAATCATCCATATAAATAATGATACACTTATCTATTAAATCCTTGAATGCCACACCCATTTCACACTGAAAAGTTGCTCCAATGTTTATCAAACCTAATGGAATCCTCCTATAGGAAAATGTCCCCCACTTGGTAGTGAAGGTCGTCTTCATTCTGTCCTCATAATTGATAAGTACCTGATTGTATCTAGAATAACCATCTAAAATTGACATCATCTAAGAGCCATTGACAATTTGTAAAACCTCATCAAGAGAGGGGAGTGGATAATTATTTTTCTCTGATGCTGTATTGAGATTTCAGAAGTCCACACATAATCTAATTTCCCCATTCTTTTTCTGGATATGAACCAGATTTGCAACCCATGTAGAGTGTTGCACAGGGAATATTATCTTTGTAGATAATAACTTCTGCACCTCTTTTAAACTTAGTGGCTTAATCAAAGGATTAACAGGACATTGCTTCTGTCAAAAATGCTTTTCTTCTAGCTTTAGAGGTATAGTATGAGTAATCATAGAAGTATTAAATGTCTTTAAATCCTCATAGCCCCAAGCAATAGTAGCAATATCTTGCTTCAACAACTTCAAGATCTTTTTCCTTATTTCTTTGGGATAGGTCTTCCCAATGTAAACATTCTTCTCAAGACCAGAATTAGCTAAATTAATAGTCTCATATTCTCCTCCATCTCCTCTTGCTAACACCTTTTCTCGAGCTCTTGGATCAGAATAAAAAATCCTTTCTAATGCTACCATCCCCTTGGGAATTTTGTTACTCTTCAAATTAAGGACTCTCTCTGTATCACAATATTTAGGGTCCTAATCTCCCTGATCTCTATTGGACTCATCAATGATCTACCCTTCAAAAACATCTGAACTTGCTAGAAAAGCTAGAATATGTTGGTCATCATCAAAAACTTTGAAGTTTTTGACATTGTCTGGGACAACAGGGATGGAAATAAATTCTATTGAAAATTTCTTTAGCTTGGAGTCTTGCATAGGCTCCAGGGTACTTGTAGCAATAGCCAATGAATCCGCTATTTGATTTTATCAAACCAACGCTTGACAACAACCTGATGTTTAAAGAACTCTTGCAAAGAAACATCTCTATGTTCTTCCAATTTTAACAAGCTAGCTAACCTCACTTCAATCCTATCATCACCAAACTAAAACTCCTGTGTAAACTTCAAGATAGGTATTTGTAAGTGAATAGGGAAAATAGGTTCTTGACCATAAACTAGCTTAAAGGGTGAAGTTTTCAAAATAACTTTAATCCTAGTCCTATCTTCCCATAAGGAAAACCTCAAATAGGTATGCCAATCTCTAGGATTTATCTCTAACAACCTCTTGATTACCTCTAGTAAATTATTATTGGTAGACTTTGCTACCCCATTTCCTTATGGATAATAATTTGAGTAATATTTCAAAACGATTTTATGATCATAAGCCCATGAGATAAATTCAGCATAAGAGAAAGCATGACCATTATCACATACTAGTGCGAAGGGTACTCCAAACCTGGTTGTAATGCATTTAGTAAGAAATTTTATGACTACCTCTATGGTACTATTTTTGCAAGGTATAGCCTATGTCCATTGTGTATAGTAATTAGTGGTAGTCAGTATGAATTTGTTCCTTGCAAAGGAATTTGGGTTAATCACCCCAACAAAATCAAGTGCCCATTGGGCAAATGACCTCACCTCATAAACTGGTTGTAGTGGCATGGCTGGATTGCGTTCCCTCGATGCAAAAGTTTGAAATGTGTGACATGTCATTACATGTTGGTGGGCATCCCAAAACACATGTGGCTAGTAGTAGCTAGATCTAAGGATCTGATGTGCTAAAGAGTCTACAAAACCATGACCAGTGCCATTCTTACCATGGAATTCAACAATAACATGTTTTGCTTCTTGTTGATCAAGGCAGTGCAAATATACCCCTTCAAAATTCTTCCTATACAATGATCGTACCTTGAGCATATAATGAGAGATTTTCATCCTCAATTCTCTCCTCTGAGTTGCACTCATTCCATCTGGGCACCTATTGTTGAGCATAAAGTAGATAATATTAGCGTACCAGGGATCATTAGAAAAAGACTACATTGTATACTATTGGCAAGTAATGTTTTTGCCAACATCTGCCATGGCTTTGGACAAGCGCTGAACTTGAACAAGTTTCATGGGGTGTATCTCTAGATCTCCTACAAAATATCCATCCATTTCCCCCTTCGATCTCCTAGCTCACTCTGCATAAGTAAAGACTTTATAGTAGCATCAAGAATCACAACAATAACCTGGCTTCAAAGGATGTAATTCTTGAATTTCCTAATAGCTCCTACCAATGCAAAAGTTTTGTTTTCAATAGATGGGTACCTCACTTCAACATTTTTGAATGGAGAGCTCATGAAGGAAATTGGTCTTTCATCTCCTTCATCTTTTCGTTGTGTCAAGACGTCTGCACATGAGTGTTCAGAAGAAAAAGAGTAAATGTAAAAGGGTTTTAGAAAACCAGGACTGGTGCTTCCAAAATTGATTGCTTAATCTAAGAAAAAGCATCCTTTTCCTCACTACTACACTCTCTTTTGGCATACTTCTTCATCATCTCATTAAAAGGTTTAAAAATTTCTGCAAACCCTAAGATAAATTTCTGCTACGCCCTTAATATTGGTCTACATTAGGTTATGAATAGTCAGCTTGTGGCTATCTTAACTCATAATTAAGTCATGTTATCATTATTTTATTTTTTTAGTTGGTTGGGTTGGCCTAGTTGTTATGAAGGGGTGTCTAAGTTGGCCTAGTTGATAAACTAGGCATAAATAGATATATATAGGAGTTTGTGAGTCTTATTTCATTAGGAAGTTGTGAGGTGTGTTCTCATAAGAGATATTTGGAGGTTTTCCCCCTTGAAGTGGCTTGTTATTCTCAGTTATTATCAAGTATTTGCAACATATTTAATATCATATCCTTCTATTGTGCAAGTTATTTCATAACAAGTGGTATCAGAGCATGATCTTGGAACTGTAGAGGCAAGTTTTTTTCTCATTTTTGGAAGAGCATATCTTTCATAATTTGGAAAATTGTTTTCTAATTTTTAAAGGGTTTTTGAGGAACATATTAAAGAAGTTTTAGTATATATTTCAGATGAATTGGAGCAGAAATAAGCAAGTTATTGTAAAATTAAAATTTTCACAATTATGACTCTCCACACTGCAAATCGACTTATTTCTTGGAGATTTTTCTAGGAGAGAGTTATTTTGGCCCTAGTAACTTACAAAATTTTTTTCAGAGGATTTAAGTTTAATTTGTGTGATTTATTTCAAAATTAGTGGTTTATATCATGACAGGGCCTGCAACAAGGGGCAAAAAGAATGTTGTCACTCCGGGGAAGACTCCTACTAAGGATGGGGGAACAATAGAGGATATTACTCCTAATGGGGAAATAATTAAGTTAAAAGAAGACTTTTACTCAATGAAGATGGATATATGTGACCTAAGAGGAGATATATCGGACATACGAAACATGTTAAGCACCTACATGGCTGAACCAAGAAAGGAGTTCTCAAGCAACCAAGGTGAAAATTATAGGTCAGCTAACATGGACACAAGCTTTAGTACTCCTATGGGATCTATGAATTTATTTACAAAGGTGGATATGCGCAAGTTTGATGGCAAGGATCCTCTAACATGGATAAACCAAATGGAGAATTTTTTTGAAGTACACCAAATCTCAAATGGACAAAAGGTCACGATGGATTCCCTATATCTAGAACCAGATCAATTCATTTGGTATCGTTATCTTTGCACTAATTGAAGGAAAAAGGGGCTCACTGTCTCATGGTCAATTTTTATAGAGGAACTCCAAGCACAATATAGCAATAGCATGACAGACAACTTCTTCAGCCAGCTTGCTAATCTTCAACAAACAGGACTAGTTAAGGACTATATTCAACAATTCCAAAATCTATCCTTAATATTGGATACAATTACAGAGGAGAACTTGAATGATTTATTCTTGGGGGGTCTCAAGGATCACATTCAACATGAGGTACAATGTTTAGCCCTAGCTCTATAAATGAGTCTTTCATCTTAGCATGTAGGGTAGAGGAGTAGTGTGTGATGCCTAAGAAGCAAGGGGCTAATGTGAAAGAGAGAAAGGATATTCAACACAACCTACTAGGTTGAATCCACAAAAAATTGAGGAGAAAAGAGAAAAGGGTTATGTTTCAATTGTGATAGCAAATACAGTCGGGACATAAATGCAGTGAAAAGAAATTGTTCTATGTAGAAGGTCCAAGTGAGGAAGAAGAGGAGGAACCCATGTTAGAGGATGAAAGGGAGTCAAATGAGGAATCACATGATTCTTAACCAATCATTTCTTGTCATGCACTCTCAGGTTTTAGTGATCCACAAACTCTCAAGGTGGTGGGGTTCTTAAAGAAGCAGAAGGTAACAGTGTTGATCGACTTAGGTAGTACTCATAATTTCATCAACAAAAAGTTAGCTACTCATCTAAATTGTTTAATATATCCAGCTCCAGAATTTCAGGTTTTGATTGCAGATGGTGGTATAGTTAATTGTTTGGGGAAGTGTCATATAATTAAATTATCCATGGGAGATTATCTACTTGATTCCCCAATGTATGCATATCCATGGGTGTAGCTGATATTGTTTTGGGAGTACAATGGCTTACTACATTGGGAACAATTGAGATGAACTTACAAGAACTATTCATGAGATTTCAATCAGAAGGAAGGGTAGTAGAGCTAAGGGGGTTGAAGGAAAAGTTCCCACAAATGGTAAGCTCTCATCAAATGCAAAAGTTTCTTAAGAAAGGAGTGGATGGATTTGTGGCCCAACTATGTTCATTAGAAGTCTCTCAATCTAGTGTTCCTACTCAGCCAAATTTGCAAGCTTAATTGATTGTCACTCAGTTGTTCTTGGAGATATTCCTAAAGGACTTCCTCATAAGAGGGATCATGATCATGCCATACAGTTAGTTCTAGGGAGCCAACCACTAAACATCAGGCCTTACAGGTATCCACACATACAAAGGAGTGTGATAGAAACAATTGTTGAGGAGATGCTAGAGGCAGGAATTATCAGGCATAGCCAAAGTGCTTACTCCTTGCCCGTGGTGATGGTATGTAAGAAGGATGACACTTGGCATAGATTATAGAGTGCTCAACATGTACACCATTAAAGATAAGTTTCCAGTCATTGATGATTTGCTAGATGAATTGAATGGAGCTATCTATTTTACTGAGTTAGATCTTAGATCTGGTTATCAACAAATTCAGATTAAGGAGGAAGATATTTGTAAGAAAAAAATTTGGACTCATGAGGGTCATTATGAATTTTTGGTGATGCCATTTGGTGTTACTAATGCACCTTCTATATTCCAAAGTCTGATGAATTCCATTTTTAAGAAGTTCTTAACAAAGTTTGTGTTAGTATTCTTTGATGATATCTTGATTTATAGCAAGACTTGGGAAGAACATTTGCAACATGTGGATCAAGCATTACAAATACTTGAATATCATAAACTCTATGCTAAGCCATCCAAGTGTGCTTTTGGTCTTAAGGAAGTGGAGTATTTGGGACATATAGTTTCACACGAAGGAGTAAAGGTGGACCCTAACAAAATTAAGGCTATCATGGAATGGCCTATTCCAAAAACCATTAAAAAAATGAGGGGTTTCTTGGGATTGATAGGGTACTATAGAAGATTTGTGAAGAATTATGGTCGCATAGCAGCACTCCTCACCACTCTATTGAAGAAGGATTCTTTTCATTGGAACGTGTTAGCTACTACAACATTTGAGAGATTGAAGGAGGCTATGTGTACAACTCTAGTGCTTTCCACTCCTGATTTCACCAAGGAATTCATTGTGGAATGTGATGCTTCTGGAAATGGGATAGGAGCAGTTCTCATGCAAGAAGGTCAACCAATTTCCTTTGAGATTCGTCAATTAAAGGGTAAGAATCAACTAAAACCTATTTATGAGAAGGAAATGCTAGCAATCCTTCATGTTGTTAAACAATGGAGGCCTTACCTTATGGGTAGACATTTCAAGGTTAAGACAGATCATGATAGCCTAAAATATTTTTTGGAAGAAAGAGTATCTTCTGAAGAGCAACAAAATGGGTCACTAAGATGCTAGGATATGACTTTGAGATTGTATATTAGAAAGGGAAGGAAAATACTGTAGTAGCACACTTTCAAGGAAGGATGAGAAAGATGAAGCCTTATTGTGTGCCCTTTCAATATTACAAGAAAATTGGGTGGAGGAAGCCAAAGTGGAGTGGGAAAATGATGTTGCGACAAGTAATCTCATCCAACAATTAAAAAATGATCATAGTAGTTCAGATAAGTTTTTTTGGAAGGGATACTCTTTGGTATAAAGAGTATTTGTATCTATGCAAGAATTCCACTCTTAAGCACAAGATTCTCACAGAGCTACATGAGTCTCCAGTTGGTGGTCATTCAATAATTTTGAAGACATATCATCGAGTCAAGAAAGATTTCTTTTGGGAAGGTTGAAAGGTGATGTTCAAAAATTTGTGTTGAATGTTTGGTTTGTCAGAGGAATAAAGGGAGACAATTAAGACACTAGTCTCTTCCCTTTATCTATTCCTAGCCAGGTGTTGGAAGGGTATCCATGGACTTCATCATGAAGGCTTTCAAATCTAAAGGTCATAATGTCATCATGGTAGTAGTTGATTGCCTCACTAAATATGCACATTTCATTGCATTATCACATCCTTTTACAACAAGTGTAGTGGAAAAATATTTTTTGGAGAATATCCAAAAGCTACATGGTACACCTAAGGTTATTGTTAGTGATCATGATCCTATCTTCATTAGTCACTTTTGGAAAGATTTATTCTCATGTTTGGGTACTCAATTGGCTCATAGCTCTTCATACCACCCTCAATCAAATGGGAAAACTGAGGTTGTTAATAAGTGTTTGGAAGGATATCTACGTTGTTTCACTTTAGAGAAACAATCTCTGGTAAATTAGGGATACCACTTGCAATGGTGGTATAACATTCTTTTCATAGCTCATAAAAATGTCTCCATTTTTGGCACTTTATGGATATCATCCTCTTCCATCATGTCATCAATAAAGGTGTCACCAAGAGTTCAGGCTGTAGAGGACCACTTGCTTCATCAACAACAGGTACTTTCAGGACTCAAGGAGAATTTAGCCATGGCACAAAATCGAATGAAACAACAGGCAGACCAACATCGTAGTGAAATAAGTTTTGAAGTTGGGGATTGGGTCTTCTTGAGATTGCAACCTTATAAGAAAATCTCACTGAAGCAACAAAACAAGAATAATAAGTTATCTCCAAGGTATTATGGGCCATACAAAATCATGCAAAAGATTGGTAGTGTTGCCTACAAGCTAGAGTTGCCACTAACAACAAAGATACATCTAGTTTTTCATGTTTCTTGTTTGAAGAAGGTAATTGGGCATAATATTCCAACTCAAACAACACTAGCAGAGCTTGATGAAGAAGGAAGAATCATTTTGGAACCAAAGTGCATTCGTCAAACACGCACAAAGAAGTTGAGGAATAGAATTCTCACTAAGTATCTCATCCGATGGAAGAATTTACTAGTTGAAGATGCCACTTGGGAGGATGAGGATTTCATTCAAAAGAATCCAAACTTGATTAGCATTGAGGACAATGCTTATTTAAAGAAGGGGGGCATGCTACGCCCTTAATATTGGTCTACATCAGGTTATGAATAGTCGGCTTGTGGCTATCTTAACTCCTAGTTAAGTCATGTTATCATTATTATACTATTATTTAGTTGGTTTGGTCGACCTAGTTGTTATGAAGGGGTGTCTAAGTCTGCCTAGTTGATAAACTAGGCATAAATAGGTATATATAGGAGTTTGTGAGTCTTATTTCATCAGGAATTTGTGAAGTGTGTTCTCATTAGAGATATTTGGAGGTTTTCCCCTCGAAGTGGCTTGTTATTCTCAGTTATTATCAAGTATTTGCAACATATTTAATATCATATCCTTCTATTGTGTAAGTTAATTCATAACAATTTCCTTGAGAAGTTGATATTTCCAAAGAAAGATCTCATCTCTTTTTTACTCCTAGGCATGGTTAACTTCAAAATTGATTCCACTCGATCAAGATCAATAGATATTACCCTTTTTGAAATTACATGTCCTAAAATCTTCCCTTCAGAAACTCCAAAGACACTCTTTTTTATATTCAAGGAGACACCATAACTGATGCATATTTTGAGAACCTTTTCCAAGTCTATAGCATGATTCTCCCTATCCTTGGAAAATACTACCAAATCATCTATATAAATAATGATACAGTTGCCTATTAAATCCTTGAATGCCACGTCCATTGCACGCTGAAAAGTTGCTCCAGTGTTTATCAAACCAAATGGAATCCTCCTACAGGAAAATGCCCCCCACTTTGTAGTGAAGGTTGTCTTCATTCTATCGTCATAATTGACAAGTAGCTGATTGTATCCAAAATAACCATCTAAAAATGACATCATCTGAGAGCCATTAATAATTTGTAAAACCTCATCAATAGAGGGGAGTGGATAGTTATCTTTCTCTGATTCTCTGTTGAGATTTCAGAAGTCCACACATTATCTAATTTCCCCATTCTTTTTTTGGATAGAAACCAGATTTGCAACCCATGTAGAGTGTCACACAGGGAAGATTATCTTTACAGATAATAACTTCTGCACCTCTTTTAAAATTAGTGGCTTAATCAAAGGATTAATAGGATGCTGCTTCTATCAAAAAGGCTTTGCTTCTGGCTTTAGAGGTATAGCATGAGTAATCATAGAAGTATCAAATATTTTTAAATCCTCATATCCCCAAGCAATAGTAGTAATATCTTGCTTCAACACCTTCAAGATCTTTCCCCTTATTGCTTTGGGATAGGTCTTCCCAATGTAAATGTTCTTCTTAGGACTAGAATCAACTAAATTAATAGTCTCATATTCTCCTCCATCTCCTCCTGCTAACACCTTTTCTCGAGCTCTTGGATCAAAATAAAAAATCCTTTCTAATGCTACCATCCCCTTGGGAATGTTGTTACTCTTCAAATTAAGGACTCCCTTTGTATCACAATCTTCAGGGCCCCAATCTCCCTGATCTCTATTGGAATCATCAATGATTTGCCATTCAAAAACATCTGAACTTGCTCAAAAAGCTAGAATATGTTAGTCATCATCAAAAATTTGGAAGTTTCTGACATTGTCCAGGACAACATGAATGGAAATCAATTCTACTAAAAATCTCTTTAGCTTGGAGTCTTGCATAGGCTCCAGAGTACTTGCAGTAACAGCCAATGAATCCACTATTTGATTTTCTTCTCTAGGGATTAGGCTAATCCCAAAAGCATCAAAGTCTTCAATCAAGTTCCAAACCCGATTCCTATATGCAACCAACCTTTTATTATGACAAGTGTATTGGCTTTGCACTTGCTTAACTATTACTTTCGAATCACCCATAACTATTAGGGTTTTAACTCTCTTCTGGTGTATCAATCCCCTAGCCAATGCTTCATACTTTGCTACATTGTTAGTGCATCCAAATTGCAACCTGTAAGAAGCAAAAAATTCGTTCCCTTTCGGGTTGGTCAGTTCAATCCCAAATCCACTTCTTGTCTTAGATTTAGATCCATCAAATTTGAGGGTCCATAAATAATTATGAGCTGGGTTTTGTTTCTTTGAACTTACCATGGGCATTTGGCTAAAAGAAACAATAGGTGAAGTTGACAAATATTTTATATCAGACTCGGAGAATTTTTGTTCATTATGATCATTAGGAATATCATTCAAATTTGGCTCAAGTACAAAGTGTGACTCTTGCATCTTTTCCTAATAGTTAACTATGGTTTTGATCAATCCCTTGGGTATTGTTATACTAGTGGGTGTAGGAGCATCAAACAAATCCTGAGGTTGTTCTATATGATCATGTTGGTATGAGACTAAGACCAAAATAAATTCAGTTTGAGGAATGACTTCCTTGAGAAGGGTGTTATCCCTTGTCAACATTGTTGCATTTGTGGCTTCAAATGGAAATTGACTTAGAATGACCTCAAGGTGACTTGGGATAGCTTCTTCAGTTTGACAAACATGATTTAGAATATGAATGTAGGGTTGATATGTTAATTCAGAATGATTCCGATAGTGCACCCTATACTAATTTGGGAGTAAGAGGCTCGACAAGTTAATGTCTTCTCCCAAGACCAGCTGATCTTGTTGTAGTTTCCTAATCAATACTTGTTGGTTAAAACTAATCATGGGATTAGGGAATTCCTCAAGTGGCAAGTTGTTGGGATCAAGCATGGAGAGAGTCATAATCTCTTCTCTTTTGTAAACCCCTATTTCAGTTTCAAAATAAGCCACCTCATTGGAGTAGTGATACTCAGTAATCATGTGCTTGAGGCAAGGTTCACTCTTGATCCTAATTTGAGTAGGTGTTCCTTTCCATGGTAATCACATATGAGAAAAATTGAGGGGAAGATATCCCCAAATACTCTTCATCAAATCTCTGCTTAAGAGCATACCACAAGTTTCAGGTATACTTGTTACCTAGATATCCATATAAGTTTGGATTCTAGGATCTAACCCAACTTGTACATGCACATTCTTTAACTCCTCAAGCACATTATCTTCTATTTTGTCAAGTTGAATGAATTTCTTATTGGTTTGGATAGGGTTTAAGCCTAGCTTCTTGCATATAGAAGATGGCATAACATTTCCAAAAGCTTCTGAATCTAATAAACAATTATGTAGATTATTTCCAAAGATCCTTAAACTTAAAAGGAAATGAGGAGTGCCTACCTTACTTCTGAATAATGCTACATTCATGTCAACAACCGGTGTCACCTTGGTTTTTCCTTTTGATCTGTCTACTTCTTCCAAAGCTTTCAACACTATGTCTCATTGAGGAGGACACCACCTCATAATATCAAAGTATGATAAAGAAGTTTTTTGTTTCTGCATCTTAGAAACAATATCAAATTTTGCACTATTATTCACATTATATTTGGAAATAAAGGATGAATTACCTTTGGGGAATTAAGGTGGGCCCTTCAGTGGAGTAGGGTTGTTATCAACATTCTAATTTGGAGGCACCATGTGATTGGGTGGAGCTGATGTAGTAAATGGACCCTGTATACGCATAAAAATGGTCATGTCTATAATTCTAGCAATTAATTAAATATTTATTATTTAATTAATTTATCTAAAGTCTTCTACATATGATTAAATTTAATTAATTTAATTATATTGTTCATTTATCTTATTCTGCTTTCATAATTAAATAAATTTATTTTATTTAATTATTTTCATACGTCTACTTAATTAATTAAATAAATACATTTTATTTATTTAAATTAATTATCATCGTTTGAGTTTAAATTAAATCTTTTAATATTCTTTTTTCTTCTAATCTTTCTTCTAATTAATTAAATATTTTATTTAATTAAAGATTCTTCTGCTTTCTTTCCAAATCACAATTAAATATTTTATTTAATTGTGAGATCTTCTGTTTTCTTTTCATATCATAGTTAAATATTTTATTTAAATATGAAATCTTCTACTTTCTTCAAATCACAAACTTTCTTCTGCTTTCTTTAAAAGCTTGATTAAATATGTTTTATTTAATTAAGAAAGCTGCATGTCATCCACAAATAGATAATTGAATTTTTAATTCATTATTTATCTTCTTTGAAATCTTTCTTTTATCTTTTTAAAGAAATATGATTTTCTATCTTATCTTATTTTCTTTCATGAAAATAGAAAAATCTTGTTTTTTCAGGTTTTCTTCTATTTCTCTCTCTAGTCTCATCCATCTTTGACCATTCGATCTGCTAGGAATTATCACAATCGTTGATCAAGACAACCAATCAAAATCATTTTGAAAACTCTATAAATACCTGTGTGAATCCAAGCAATTGGTTACCCACGATTAATTAGAGTTCAGGCATTTAATTCATTAGCATTCTACCATATCATAACATCATGTTTACTTCTATCATGTTAGACGTATTCTATCATAGCTTAATCTTACATCTTGCATCTTAGCTTCATATTTGAATCTCGTTCTTTAGGAAGACAGTTTGTTGAGCCTAGCACACAATCTGAGAGCAAAAGATGGAATCAACAAAAACACCGAAGATAGAGGACGATAGGACGACATCAAGAACAAAATTAATTCTCCTTTTATTTTCTGTTTATGATATAATGTCTTATTGGTGTGTTTGATCTTAATTAACATTTTACATATGCACATTTATCATACACACATTTTTGGCGCCCACCGTGGGGCCTATGCCATGATTTTAGACTTTTTCTTGCAGATTTTCTGACAAGTTTCCAGCTCCTAGAATTCAATTTTTGGAAAAATTCGGCGTTTTAGCACATCTGGGACTTTCTGCAGCGCATCTGGGAGATTTAATTTTTTTTATTTTGCAGGTACTTTAGCGCATCTAAGGACTGTTTCTGCGCTTTTGGGTTTTCTTTTAGCGCATATAGGGAACATAATGGTGCTTTCAGTTGCATTCATTTAGAGTTAAATCTGCTTTCATTTTTAGTTTAGTGTATTTAGGAATTAAATTAGCGCATATAGGACATCATTTAGAGCATCTATTTTATTTTGGAAAAATAACAAAAAAATCTACATTTTTAGTTTAGCGCATATAGCTTCTGTTTTTGCGCATCTGGCTTCTATTCTTGCACATTTGAGAGATTTTACAGCACATTTAGGATCTGTTGTTGTGCATTTACTATTTGTTTCGGCACATCTGGGTTGTAACAAAAATTCTGAGTCTGACGCCTTCCGCAGAGAGAATTTCTTTTATTTTTCTTGCTGGTCTAAAATGAATCAATCTAGGGTAGTCACCACACCTTTATCATGCAGTTAAAATGAACCCCATGTCTGTTGTGAAGCAACATCTTCACTTAGATTAAATCATTTTGATTTTGGTGCATCTAAAATGAATCTGTCTACTCTTTTTGATTGTGCTTGAAAGTGGTAGGTGACTATGCTCTCACCCTATGCAAACTAGGTGATTAGAAAGCTAGACCCACTTTATCCTTGTGTAACCTTGATGTAATAACTGAAGTATCCTCTCCCCTTGCGCAGTGATGCGATCCTGGGTGTAAGAGAAACGATTATTGTCTCTAGAAATTGGGCTTGCTTGGGGATTTCATCACCTCAACGCGACTCAAACCGGCAATGGAGCTAAGGCCAAGCTACCTCCGACCAGTATATAAATGTGAACCTTAAGGGAAAACCTAAGGTTACGTGTGCGAATGTGTCATACGGACGGAGTAGTACTCCCTTAAACCCTGTTGAGCTTAACCTCTTCAGGCTGGAGTGCCACCTTAATGGTGATTAATCTCTTGCCCCATGTATGGCCACTCGAACGGGGGTCCCGAATTAAATACCATTGTTTAGTAAGCCAAAAACCTTCTATTTGTTAGTGCAGCATTGGTCGGTGTGAAGGCATCCACATCATCGCAGTCTTTAGTAGAGGTGATCAATCTGCCATGGGAGTTTCATGGGGATTGGAAGCTTGGTTGGCTTGAGAAGAGAGTGCACTGTAAGGGGGAGCTTGTGCAGCCAAGCTTCTGAATTCACATGCTACTAATATGTGGCTGGGGAAACCCACGTGGAATCTAGCGGATATTGTCCTAGCCTAACTTTAAGTTGTGCTTGTCTTATTCTGTGTTTGGTTACTTTCAACTTAATTCAAACTGTTTACTCTGTCTTCAAAAACATTAATTCAGATAAAAAATCATCCAAAACGAACATGAAACATTTCAGCTAAAAACATCCAAAATTGTTCAAAAACTGCCTTTGAAAAATTGTTTTAGCACATCTAGGGAAAACTATAACGCATTTAAGGTATTTTGTAGCGCATATACTTGCTATTTTAGAGCATCTGAAACCTGTAGCTACAAAACAGTTCTATCAAAACATTTTTTTAGCGCATCTAACTTATCTTCTAGCGCATTTAAGCTCTGTTCTAGCGCATATACTTGCTGATTTAGCACATCTAAAACCTGTAGTTGCAAAATGATTCTGTCACTATCAAAACATTCCTTCTGTAGTGCATCTAAGGTCTGTTTCTACGCATTTGAGGTATTCTGCAACGCATTTGACTATTTCTCCAGTGCATATGCCTTTTTCTGTAGCGCATTTAGGGAACAGAATAGCGCTTCTGCCATTGTCAAATTTTTTTTACATAGACCCGGCTTTCTGATATTTTTGATCCAGTAACATTCTGATTTTTCTCCCATGTTGAGAAAGTGGAAATTGACCAAGTTTGTCAAGAAATCAGTTTTCAATAGGATCAAGAAACCCAAAACAAACTTAGGATACAAGGAAACTTTGCAACGAAGAGAATTTCTATATAAAAGTCGACAAGTCTTGCTTCATTATTGCAAATTCCTCCATAGATACCAAGATTACGTTAGAGGATTCACTGACGAGTATGCTGTAGAAGGTTTGGATACTCAAGCTTACTATCAGAGATTAGCTCTATCTCAACATCACAATCTTAATCAACCTCTTGAGTTTGAGAATATACCACAACATTCAATTGAATATTCAACACACCCTAGTCAAATCCTTCATTGATCTTCTTTAGGCTCAAAAATCTTTTCTCGAAAGCAAATATCAAAACCTTAGAAGTGCACCTTACAAACAAAATTTCTGATTATTGGTTCAACTTCCCCCAACAGGATTATGATATCCTTCATCATTGGAAGCCACAATCAAGAATTAGGAACATCTTTGATCATATCATAAGATTTTCATCTTATCAGATCAAGATATCATCATTTTGCACTTGAAAAAATCATATGCCTATTAGAACGAGATCTAATTACAACAAACTAGGAGAAGAAATTTGACAAGGTCATACCTACAACACTCAAGAAGAAGGTGAAATTAGTAATCCTCATTACAGTGTGAGTCGAAATCCACTTTTCAGTTTAGACAACATGGCTAATAGAGAAGAAATCCATTTCATAGGTACAAAGTCATGAACAAAACTCCTGTAGATAGTGACGATGAACAAGAGGAAGATCTTCGCCTTAAAGAAGCTGAACAAGATCCCAAGTTTCTCAAAGCAATAGAAAATATCTTGCAACGTGAAAAAGAAAAATATTTCCTCTTTCTAGCTGATAAAGGAGCTAAATTGCCTAAAGACTTTGATACTGAGAAATTAAAGAGAAAAGAAGAAGAAACACCCCCATCTGATCTTATTGCTCTAACTCAACAATTTAAGGCACTCCAAAGACAAATCAAAGAGTTTCAAGGGGGCATCACAACAAAGAAATTTACTCTTGATGACATATGTCCTTATCCTTTTGATAGAATTTTCAATATGATTTCATTCCCAAAACATTGTGAAATTCCAAAATTTGATCGCTATAATGGGAAATCGGACCCAATTGATCATGTTAGAGATTTTCAAAACTTGACTTTAGAGTTTTCTCATGATGACACTTACTTGATGTGATTGTTTCCTAGGAGTCTTGGAAGTCAATCTATGGAATGGCTATCAAAAATTACACCTCTTGTCAAGACATTTGAGGAATTGATCAATTTGTTCATAACACAATATTCCTATAACATCCAACACCAAATCACGATGATAGATCTTTGCAAAGTTGCACAAAAACCTGGGGAACCTTTTATTACTTCTCTTCAAAGATGGAGAAGAATGTTCGCTAGGTATCCACGTCCTATTCCTAAAAAGGAAAAAATGGTTACTTTCATCAACAACTTAAATTCAGAAATGAGCTATCGCTTAAATTTACATTGTCCACCCTCCTTTGAGAAACTGATTGAGGATGCCATAACCATTGAAGGTGCTTTAGTCAAAAGAGGGACAATCAAACTTGATAAGGACAATCCTAACTCATCTAACCACTATAACAATCAGGACAAATCCAAGTTTTGGATTCACAACAAAAACATTGTAAATGATGGTGTTGTGGATGCAAACCATGTCTTGACGAAGCTATTTGTTCTGAGTACTCCAAATACTCCTCGCAATAACAACTACAACAATGTCAATTCTATAACCAACCAAGGAAACAATCCTCCTCCTCCGAGGAACAACATGACTCAAAATCCTACTCCCAACCAAGGGACTACCAACAATCAAAATTACCGCGGAAAAAACAAAAACAATAACTCCTTAGGGAATACCTCAAACACGAACCCACAATGTTTTTCATTCTTCTCTAGTAGAAGAACTTTCACTCCACTAGGACAATCCTTGGAATCTGCATTCAAAGAGGTGATGGCTAAAAATGCCCTTACTCTATCGCCTCAATGAAATTATGAACCTAGTGTAAAGCCTCCATCATGGAATGAGGCTCATTATTCTGACTATCATAGGTGCAAAGGTCATTGCACAAACAACTATCAAGCTTTGAAACATGCTATCCAAGACCTCATTGACAATGGCACTATCACAATACAAGGACAACAAAAATCAAATGAAGATCACCAAGCATTTCACAACCCTTTCCCTAACTATCAAAAGGGTGAATCTTCTGATAAAAATGTGAATACAACTGAAGGCACTATAATCAATCACATCTACACTGCCGATGAGCGAATTAATGTTATAAAAGTCAATGAGAAGATAGAACATGGACAAGTCAATGTAACAACAAGGGCACAAGCTAAAGTCATCTTAAAGGGTGCCTCTTCAAAATCCATTGAACCTTTACCTCAACATCAATATGACTTGGTAAATCTACTTTGAAAAACTCCTGCTCAAATTTCCATTTTAGAACTCCTAAAGATCTCCCCAGCACAAAAGGAAATTATAGAGAAAGCTCTTTTCAAAACAACTGTGTCCACTGATTTGGATGTGGATCAATTTCAAGCCATGGTAGGACATTTTTCCTCACCCACATGCCTTTCATTTTCAGAAAAAGATGACGTTTCCATGAATCATCCTCACAACTCATCATTATACTTAGAGGTCATGATCCAAAAGTTTCGTGTTAAACGTGTCCTAATAGATGGAGGGACAGGTTTGAACATATGTACTTTGAAGTTAGTTAAAGCTTTGGGATTTTTTGAAGATTCTATTGATCCTCAAAGAAAGATCACTATAAAAGCCTATGATGATGAGGAACATGCATCTAAAGGTTTAATCATGCTGCCAGTCAGAGTGGGACTTGTTAAAAATACTTTCTGTCAAGTGCTTGATCGTGATCTTGCATATAACATCTTGTTGGGTTGTCCTTGGATCCATGAAATGCAAGCTGTCCCATCCACTTATCATCAATGTATCAAGTTTCCTTATGATGGACAGGAAATCACTATACCAACGGATAATTCAAACATTCAAGCTTGTGTCAATGTCAAAGCTAGCCAGGATACTTTGGTTCCTAACAATCATGAAGCTCTTGCTAGTTCTTCTCTTAAGAGTGACACACAAATCAGTCAGCTAGCCAAAAGTTTTGAAAAGAAACTACAGTTCAAGGACAATGGGGTTGGAGAGTACTCTCTTTGTCTTGCCAAGCTATCTACACCACCTAGATCGCATGGGCAACCTTCTATTACACAACAACAGATATCAGTAGCCTCTACATCAGCACAACCACCAAAAGAGCCAAATACAAAGTTCAATGGACAATTCATCAAAGAACAATTTCCCATGGAAGACCCTGAGGATACTGCAATTTTTAATTGGCTCTATAAAGATGAAGATGAAATATTCTTCAATGTCAAATTTCCAACTAGACAATATGGAAAAGGGTATTCAATAATGCAAAAGATGGGATATGATAATGGTCCTATTGGAAAAAGAAAAGGAGAAGTTGAGCCTATTCATCTTCCAGGACTTGCTGCATACGACAGAACAAGACTAGGCTATGATGCTAACTCGAAGGAAAGAACGAATGGTACTGTCCTTACAATACAAGAAGGTTTAGAAATAAGAGAAGCATGCTTAACATCTATCCAAAATTTCATAGAAAATAACTCTGATACAGACTCTGCTGAATATGAATAGGATACCATACATGATGATAAATTCTGGAGAGACAAATAGGTAGATGTGATACACAAATATACCCCAACTCTAATCAAAGGTGAAGGTTCAGGGACCCAACCACTAGAATCTGAACTACAATCCAACTATGAGTCTAGTGATACATAGTCAAATTCTAATGAACAAGACTATCATAAGAATAGTACCATCATTGACCCACCTCACACATCAGATCCTACAGATAACTCTATTTTGACCATAACCATAGCTGACTTCACACAGCCTAATGAACCATTACCGTTGATCCATCCCGATCTCATTGACTGGGATCTATCAGAACCTATTGACATACCTATCTTTCCAAATGACTAAGCTATCATAAATTTCCTCTCCGCAGATGATACAAATGATTGTTCCACTAGCGATTTTTGACATAAAGTCTTTAATCAGGAGAGTGTCAAGTCTCCTAGCTGCAAAA
This sequence comes from Sequoia sempervirens, assembly GCA_007258455.2. Lineage (NCBI taxonomy): Eukaryota > Viridiplantae > Streptophyta > Pinopsida > Cupressales > Cupressaceae > Sequoia > Sequoia sempervirens. Next base: position 70,511,226 of record VDFB02105785.1, read on the forward strand.
GTGAAAATAAAGAAGAAAGTTCTAGTGGTGAAAACCAAAATCTGGCAGTACTAGATCAAACAAAAGATAAAATAAAGAGTGTATCGGATGGTGAAAACCTTTTCAAGGCACCAGATGATGGGAAACTTGACACTCTTCTGAAGCACTATCATGAGCAATCGCCCATTTTTATCGAGCCCACAAAAGAAATCAATATTAAGACTACAGATAAACTAAGGATTCTACAAGTAGCTGAATCAATGACAGATAATGAAGTCCCAGAGTTCATGAAATTTCTCAAAGCAAATCAAGTCAATTTTGCTTGGTCTTATGTAGACATGCCAGGTCTTGATCCCGATCTCATAATGCATCATTTTTCTATCAAACCAGGAGCTAAACCAGTGAAACAAAAACTCAGAAAGATGCATCCTCATGTTGCACTACTAGTTAAAGAAGAACTCAAGGAACTCCTGGATGCAAGATTCATAAAAGATCAATTGCCTATCGAGAATGGATCTCCCAATATTGTCCAGTGGTAAACCAAAGCATCGGAGTGTGCGATTTTTAGAGATCTTAACAAAGTGTCCTAAGGATGACTACGCTTCCATGTGTGATACTATAGTTGATCGATGAAACATGCATGCCATGTATTCACTAATATGGATGGTTTTATGGATTTAAACAAATCAAGATTGCACCTGAAGACTAGGATAAAATAGGTTTTACATGTCCATGAGGTACCTATTGCTGGAATGTCATGCCTTTTGGTCTAAAGAATGCTGGAGCTACTTATCAATGAGCTATGACAATGATTTTCCATGATATGATGCATACATTGATGGAAGATTATGTAGACGACATTTTAGCAAAGTCATGTACAAGGGAAGGACATCTTGAGGTATTATCTAAAATATTTGCAAGGTTGGAAAAGTTTGGTGCAGGAGCACCTTGACACAATTATGCCTCCTTGTGGAAATTTAGGAATTTGATTCAATTTTTGTGTTTTTACCTTGTATTAAGGTTATTTGAGTCATTTATCATTTATTTTAGGAGGTCATTTAAGAAAATGTTAAAATATGTCAATGTATCTAAAAATTGTCAACACAAAAGTTAAAAATTGAAAAAAATGTAAAAAGTTGCATTAAGCAACAATTAGTTGTTAAGAGGTCATTAGAGATTAATCTAGTAGGAAGTTGAAAACAGTTAGAAACTGATTTAAATGCCTTTAAAAAGGATTTTGAACTCCTTTTGTGGTCGTTGGTGATTGATACCTTGAAGAAAATAATGAAAAAACTCTGTTTTTATGCATATTTTCCAGAAATTTGACTGTTTCAGGCTTGTGTACGGATTTGTACAGAATTTTAATGGCTCAAAACTGGTTGTAAGTTGAAGATAAATCAATCACCTTCCTTTTCAAATTGATTTCATGCATTTTAGTTAAGATTTGTGGAAGATACAATCATTTTTCTCAAAACTGTCTAAATCCTGATCTAGGGTAAAAGTTTTCAGTCAAATTCGTGTTTCTCAAAATTTAACCGTTGGATTTTTCTAAAAATTGGTAAATATTTCTGTAATGATACTCTCTAAAGTCTCACTGGAGCGATTGGATTAATTTTTTGATATGTGAAAGTTATAAGTGACTGTTTGCATGCATATCTGGTTATTTCAATCTAATTTGTAACAAAGAAGTCCGGACAGCAAGCCTGTGTTCCAAAACAAGTGTACCTAAAAATGAAATATGTTTTTAATGGCCGAAATGGGTGCTCAAAAATGTATTTATTTTTTTGAGATTCAATCTGGTTTGAAAATTACACCCGATTTAGTGTTTTGATTCCCTTCAAGCAAAATTTGAGTTTTTGGTGAAAATAATTGGTAAATCTGATAAAAAAGAGAAATAAGGTTGTGTAAATGGTTTATTTCTATCAAAATGATAATTTTGAAGATGTATGAAGGTCTGGTTTGAGTTTTATAAAGGTTTAGGGTCAAGTTTGGAGAGTTGGGCTTTGTAGCCATGAAGAAATTCAAGGAAATTGAAGTGATTTTGGTAAAGGATTGAATTGTTTTAAGTATTGTTGTTTCTTCCTTTGCTCTGCATCAAATTGGTATCAGAGCCCGGGAAAGATATGGGCCGATAAGTTGGTTGTGGTTTGTGGTTTGTAGTTGTGGTTTGTTGGTTGTTTGCAGGAAAGTGAGTTGTGAAGCAAGGAGGAATCTTGCTTGAGAGGATGGAGAACTTGAGAAAGCATTTGCAAGCAGAGGAAGAGAGAAAGAAGAAGAAGAGACAAGCCAAGTTTGATAAAGAGATTGTTGGGATTAAACAAGAGATGCAAAGGATGGATAGAGAGTTCCTAGAATCCATAAAGAAGATAGAACAACAGATGAAACACTTAATGAGTTGGCACTTGAAAATACACAAGAAAGTTCCATGGCCTATTCACAAGATAATCAAAAAGAGGAGAAGGGAAATCAGAATGAAAGAGCAAGAAACCTTTGAAGATGCAAGGGAATACTTCATTGAAGAAGAAGTTGTAGATAATCCAAGTCATGAAGATGAAGAGAAGATCAAGCGCATATATCTAATTCCAGAGGTTGAGGACATTGAGTTGGTTAAGGGAATGATCATGGATGAATTATTCATAGAGGTTTGCAAGGAGTTGCAGCATGATGGAGGTATCATGATTGCCACCTTATATCATTTCATTGTGTTACTAATGCTTTGGAAAAAGGATTGTTTGCAGGTTTAAGGAAAAAGGGAGAAGCATGAGATGCACCAAAGAGTAAAGATTCTAATTTCAGTTGGTGAGCAAGGTATGAAGCTAATTTGCATGGACAAGATGAAGCCCAAGGTGAAAATGAAGGTGATTAAGAGCAAGGAAAATCAGTGGTAGAGCATAGAAAGGATGCAATTTTGTGGAGAATATCAATCCAAGCGGACTTGGATTCTTTTCTTGGTCGGGAGTATGGTGCAGGAGCACCTTGACACAATTATGCCTCCTTGTGGAAATTTAGGAATTTGATTCAATTTTTGTGTTCTTACCTTGTATTAAGGTTATTTGAGTCATTTATCATTTATTTTAGGAGGTCATTTAAGAAAATGTTAAAATATGTCAATGTATCCAAAAGTTGTCAACACAAAAGTTCAAAATTGCAAAAAAGGTAAAAAGTTGCATTAAGCAACAATTAGTTGTTAAGAGGTCATTAGAGACTAATCAATAATAGGAAGTTGAAAACAGTTGGAAACTGATTTTCCATGGTGTAAATTCCTTTAAAAAGGATTTTGAACTCCTTTTGTGGTCGTTGGTGATTGATACCTTGAAGAAAATAATGAAAAAACTCTATTTTTATGCATATTTTCCAAAAATTTGACTGTTTCAGGCTTGTGTACGGATTTGTACGGAATTTTAATGGCTCAAAACTGGTTGTAAGTTGAAGATAAATCAATCACCTTCCTTTTCAAATTGATTTCATGCATTTTAGTTAAGATTTGTGGAAGATACAATCATTTTTCTCAAAACTGTCTAAATCCTGATCTAGGGTAAAAGTTTTCAGTAAAATTCATGTTTCTCCAAATTTAACCGTTGGGTTTTGCTAAAAATTGGAAAATATTTCCATAATGATATCCTCTAAAGTCTCACTGGAGCGATTGGATTAATTTTTTGATATGTGAAAGTTATAAGTGACTGTTTGCATGCATATCTGGTTATTTCAATCTAATTTATAACAAAGAAGTCCGGACAGCAAGCCTGTGTTCCAAAACAAGTGTACCTAAAAATGAAATATGTTTTTAATGGCCAAAATGGGTGCTCAAAAATGTATTTATTTTTTTGAGATTCAATCTGGTTTGAAAATTACACCCGATTTAGTGTTATGATTCCCTTCAAGCAAAATTTGAGTTTTTGGTGCAAATAATTGGTAAATCTGATAAAACAGAAAAATAAGGTTGTGTAATTGATTTATTTCTATCAAAATGATGATTTTGAAGATGTATGAAGGTCTGGTTTGAGTTTTATAAAGGTTTAGGGTCAAGTTTGGAGAGTTGGGCTTTGTAGCCATGAAGAAATTCAAAGAAATTGAAGTGATTTTCGTAAGGGATTGAATGAGAATTGTTTGAAGTATTGTTGTTTCTTCCTTTGCCTCTGCATCACATTTAAAAATCTATAAATTGACAATGAATTACCTCATTGTGGCCAGAGTCTGCCAACAATGCTTGCTTGCTTCTATTGCTTAACATTTTGAGGTGAACTAGGGAAAATTATTTTCATCCATTATGTGGAGGAAAACAAAGTACACATTGTCAGGTATGAAAATTTTCATCCAGTTTGTGGTATGAAAGTTTTGTTTTGTGGGAAAATATGTTCACTGGGTTTGCTTAGTGTGGATAACCTAGGGAAAATATGTTCACTGGGTTTGCATAGTGTTGATAAAATTATCATGAAAACTCTTTCATAATGAAATCTTGCACGAATTTTTCATGGCATAAGTGACTATGGTGTGACTAGGAAAAACCAAGTGGTTTCTGCATTTATTTTTAGCAGTTTCTCAGTAGTGACATGTTCACTCGGTTTGATTAGTGTTAATAACCTTATCATGAAAAATATTTCATAATGCAATATTGCACAAATTTGTCATGGCATTGGTGACTATGGCATGATTGGGAAAAACCAAGTAGTTTCTGCGTTTATTTTCAGCAGTTGCTCAGCAGTGATCGACCCAATTCCCATATTTTCCAAACAATTCATTATTTCCTTGATACCTAGGTTAGGGAAAGAATACAAAGGCATCCTAGCTTTGCGCTATAATATTTTGAGCCAAAACTCAAATGGGTAGGGTAATTTTTTTTGTTGGTTTCTCAAAGGTTTTACAATTTATAATGATGGGACAATTTAGAGGTTTCCTGGACAGGTTAGGCCACAAACCAGTAAACAATCACGAATTCAAATGCAATACAAAGAGCAGTAAACAATCACAAATTCAATGAAGAAAAAAAAATTGTAACCTTACCTATGGTGTTGCAAACTAAATCGAATCTCTCATCAGTTGTTGGTAGCGCCTTGCTCTCTTCCTTTGCGTGACACTTTTCCCTTTTTTATCGTCTGATTTCTTCCTTCAGTGGGGAAATTTTTAAATTTTCAATTTTGATTCAGTAGTCGACGCTTTAGTCGAAATTAGTTAACACCAAATTTATCACTGACTTTTGGCCGTTAATGTAATCTGTTTGGGGCACCTAAGGCGGCGCCAAGTAAACCTATCATTGTTGTATATTGACTATTTTCATTGTTGTGTATCACAAGATCTAGAGTGTTAGAAATAATTCTAACTCTTACCATGTTTTTGTGACCACCGTTGTCCCGTGGCTCCTTCATTAGCTCAGTATGGTAGAGCGGTTTTTACCGCGGTCCCGTAAGGTGCTTCATCCTTCTCGACGGTAGTGTGGTGAAAGCTTCTATGGCAGCACAGAAGTCTTCCTTCTATTCCTGGTGGTGTTGCGGTGACTCCCACAAGTCTTCTACCATTGGTGTGTAATAGTGCGGTGACCACCGCTGTCCCATGACTCCTTCATCAGCTCGGTGCGGTAGAGCGGTTTTACTGCGGTCCCGCAAGTTGCTTCTTCCTTCTCGACAATAGTGCGATGAAAGCTTCTGTGGTAGCATTTTTATTCACAAAGGAGGCCATGGAGAGAGGATGTGGATGGCGTAGAAATACTAAATCGCTGAGAGGAAAGTGGGTGGAAATAGATGAGACAACGAAATCTGCAAATACAATAGAGGTAAGAAGAGAAAGCAACCTCAACCAAAGGAGGAAGGTGTTTATGAATTCACAAATGCTACAACATAGAGGAGATATCAATATGACTAAAGTGAGGCTTCAGTTGATAGCATACCCATTGAAATGGATATAATTGGTGTACTCAACATTATTTACTATGCTGTATTATAGGGTGAGACGAGCTATAAATAAATTGTCACATCAACCGAGGACACAAACGAATGAAGCGGACATTAGGTACCCAAATTTCCTGACTTAACTTAGGAAAAAAAATGATCTGGCGAACAGATACCCATCTTTCTCTGTACAACATTACGGAAATCCTACAAATGCACATCCAACACGACATAAATTAATGCATGTTGTTGATTATTTTAGATGGAGATTGGAGAAAATGCAGAGCCTGAGTGTTCAACTAGAAAAAGAAGAAGATATGTACATGAACATGGACCTAAAACTATTAAATCACGTAGACGACAGTGGGTGGAAGAGGATATGACAATGGATACTATAGACACAACAAATGATTGCACTGAAGAAGAGGTAGGCCAGGACTATAGTACATGGGATGAAACCTTTGAGAAAATTGTTGTTTGTGGATGTTCTGTATGTTGTGGAAAGAAACAATTCAAATGAGCAGTTGTACAAAGACATTACATATATGATGAGCTTCCAGTTGGTAGTATGCCTCCTACAATCGATTAAAACCAAAGAATAATAAATGAGTGTGGACTGATGTTTTATAAACTATGTTAATAAAATTAGGGGTTTTATTTAAATCTATTGTATGTGCTGGTAGTCTATAAAAATAATGTTCCATTATTCACCATGTATATATGTTCATACAATTTATATTTTATTTTTAAGCCATACGGATTATATTGGAAATGACAATACTCATGATTTATACAATTGTTTCCAAACATTAAATAATGTTTTCGTTTGTTGATAAGTAGAAGATTTTGGTGAAACACATAATAATACCCAAGATCCAACTGGGTTATTAAGATTTGGACGGAATGATCCAAACCATCCTTTAAACCATACCAGGGAAAGAAGAGCAAGATTGAAGAGAACACTACCACCTGAGAAATTTGAAGAGTTGATGAGAGTTGCATACACTGATGACATGCAACCTAGCCTTAATGATGATGATCATGATAGTGAAAATACAGTACATGAAGAAGGATTGCATGAAATGCTTACAAGTTTCTTTGGGGATGGAAACAATTATGACAATAATGATGATATGGTTGACAGTAACGATGATAGAAGGGGTAATTACCACCAATGTAATGTTGATGATAACAACATCAAAGACTCCATCAAGCAAGCAACAAAGACACTTGCGTTCAAATTGGGTGTAAGTAGAACCTCAAAACTGGCATGCACATTAATATTATTAGAAATCAAGTCACTATTTGGTTGGTCAGACAAAGGATTCACTACCCTACTGAAGTGAGTTGAAATCTATTTCTTACTTTGCATTGTCAATTGGTGTACATAATTCATAAACATTCATCAACTGCGTTTATATTTCTTTAAGGGGATTTTAAAACCATATATTGTATATAAAAATCCTAGTATAGGATTGGACATATCAAAACATGTTCATCATAAGTCAAATAGTCAATTGATTTAATCTCTGGAAATCTTATAGGGCACTCAAAAATAAAATATTCCCTGAAGAGAATGTGTTTCCATCAACTTGCATAGAGGAGCATCTGTTGTTGGTTGAGTTGGGAATTGAATATAAGCAAATCCATTCATGTAAAAATGATTGCATTTTATACAGAGATGAATATCAAAACAAGGTAGAATGCCATGTATGCAAAGATAAGAGATATTGTATAGATGTACAAGGTCCTACAGTTCCAAAGAAGGTTTTACGCCACATGCCAATTATACCGAGACTTCAACGAATGTTTCGTTGCAAGTCACTTGCACAATTGATGGACCCGGGTATGTAAAGGAACAATTTATGCAAACACGGATTCACAAACTCTCCTTCGCCAAATTCCAAAGCCAAATGAAACCACATGCTGGTGAAGAAAAATGGCCAAAGTACCCAAAGATGAACCTCCTGCAGGCATCGTAAGCCTGGTCTCAAGTGGCACTGATGGTGAGTGTGTGCTCATTCTCCTTTCCTCTCAGCCTCAAATGAGAAGTGTTTTGGTCTAGATTGAGATAGGTGACAAGCATTATTCCCATGGATGAGTGTTAGAAAGGAGCACCTTATGCTGACTCTCATTTATCTAGGAAACATCAAGTTAAAAACATGGATGTTTATCTTGCGCCTTTTATTGATGAGATGTAACTGCTATGGAAAGGCATAAGAATGTATGACATATCACGTCCTCCATCAAATAGGTCCTTCATGTTGTATGGTGTGCTATGTTGGACTATTCATGATTTCCTAGGACTTGGTGTTTGTTCTGGTAAGATAAAATATTTACGTATTTACATTCATAATTTATTTTCATCCCAACTTTCATACTTAGTTTTATACTATTTTTTTTTATGTTATTAACATTACTTATTGAATTGCATGGCTTCAAAGAAAGGGGATATTTGCATGTCCAAGATGTGCAGAACAATTTCAAGGGTGGTATTCTAAAGATCTACATAAATTTATTTACGCAAACAACGGGGTTTTTTTACCACTAGATCATAGGTTTAGAAATCGCCTGAAAAATCAATTTGATGGAAAAGTTGAAAATAGAGGCCCTCCCATGATTATGGGCTGAGGTGATTGGCTTAAAAAGTATGAAGATGCTGAATTGAAAGATTGGGAGGATTTTTTTGATCGGGATGATTCAATTGAAGAACCACAACAAGTTGAAGTTAATATGCCAGAAGGAATGAAAAGGAAATCCATATTTTATGAGCTCCCTTAATGGAAGGATCTATTAATATCTCACCTATTAGATCCTATGCACATCTTCAAAAATGTCCCAAATTCTATATTTTGACACATATCAGGCAAAGAGGACACGTTGTCTTCGAGGAGAGATATTGCTCTTTCGCGTACCAAATTTGATGGAAAACATTTGTGGCCAAATAGGAAAAATGAAACATATGCAGAAGCACCATGTATTTTGAAAAAAAAAGAGCTAGAACAACTAAAAAATGTCATTCGTTCAATAAGGACACCTACTGGCTATGGGTCATCATTGGCTAAAGCTTTTACAGTTGATGGACATATCATAGGATTTAAAACACATGACTTTCATAATTTAATGAAGGTATTATATATCAACGTTTAACATTTACTGGTAACATTGATTAAGCACTAAATTTATTTTGATATTTTGTTGTGTGAGAAAAAATTACTAATGACCTTTTCATGAATGTGTTTTATAGCATATCATGCCATTGGCAATTAGGGGGGATTTCTATCTTACAGTTGACTTAAGGAATGCCATAAGTCGATTGTCAGCATTTACAAGGTATGTGGTTATATGAAATGTTCATGTGTGAGAGACATAGAGATATTATATTGAATTTTAATTTATGACTAAAGGTTCATACTAATTTACTATTCTTATATTAGGTGGGTGACCTCCAAGGAGATCCATGAATCTGAAGTGCCAAAGTGGAAGAAGGAAATTGCATAAATTGTATGTGTATTTGAGAAGGAGCTCCCTATAAGTTTCATGCACCTACAAGTCCATTTACTTATACACTTAGTCGATGAAATTGAATTGGCAGGTGTCATATCAATGAGGTGGATGTTTTTCTTTGAGAGGTATATGAAAACTCTTAAAAGATATGTCTAAAAAAAGGCACATCTAGAGGGTTGCATGGCTGAAGGGTATGTATTGAATGAAGCATTTTTCTTCCTGTGTGAATTCCTTGGTAAGGATTTTGAAGATGGCCCACATGTCTGGGATGAAGAACGAGCATAAGATATTATTGATGGAGAAAAACCACAATCTAATGGTGGTGAAGTACAAATTAGTAAGTAAATTCACGATCAATGTGGTTGTTTTTCTTGCAATCATTAATTTACTCTATAATTTATTTGTCAAATTAACAACATGATATTTGGAGTTTGAAATAAACATGTTGACATGTAATAGGTGTAGACAAAAGTTCTATACTTGACAAGTTCATTCTGTACCAATGGACTTTATGAACAAATGGATTGATCTATATGATAAAAAGAGAGAAGAAGTGTTAGAAGCAAGGAGACAGTTTAAGAGATTGAACCCAAGGAATACTCCATTTCCCACTCATCTGCTTGGGGAATGGGGAAAATATTGCACACTAGAATGGGTTACTAAACAAATTCAAAATCAAATAGAAGACACAGGTACAGATTCAAACATAACAGAAGATGAAATAAACATGTCTAGAGGATGTGAAAGAAAGCTACAATTGGAATTTTACAAAATGTTGTTTCCTTAGAGTTTTGACAGTATTAACTATTTTAATATTCGTCATTATATTTGTTTTCATTGAAATAAATGGTCTTTCATAGGTGAGGAAATATCTAGCAATGTGGGCATATGGTCGACATTATTGTGAAGAAAGTGTAGACATAAAGAGATGATCCTTCAATTGTGGCATCATGGTTGACTTCGAGCAATCCAGTCGATCAAGCTCAAAAGATAAAAATATAATTGAAGGGAATCTACAATATGCTGGGAAAATACAAGAACTTATTGAGTTGGATTACCGCTCTTTTAAATGCTGTATTTTTAAGTGTAGATGGTATGAAGCATTTGAAAGGACACAGAGACATGATGTCCATAGTGGATTATTTTCTATAGATTCCTCATCGTTCCTACTGAAGGATAAGGAGCCTTATGTTCTACCAATTCATTGTGAGTAGGTATTTCTTTAACTCAAACAAGAAGTGATAGTGATCATTAATCTATTAACTCATAGCTTATTGTGAATATATACATGTGTTTATTAAGAAATAAAATTGTTATAACATACATCTAATATATGTGTCATTCATATGCAGGTATTTTTCTATGAAGATATTTTGGACCCGAAATGGATATTTGTCATACATTATGATCTAAGATTAAGGCATGTATTTGACAATGCATTAGTGGATATTGAGCAAAACAATGATGGCCAACAAAATGATAGAGAGGGATTAGAGAACATCAAATAAATTGACATCCATGATGATGTTGAAGATGGTTATGTTTAGGCACAAGAAGACACCAATCCAGAGTTAGATGATGTTATGGAAGACAACAATATGGATGGTATAGAAAATGATGATCCAAATACATCTGGTAACAATATAGATGGTCTACAGTCAAATTTCAATGATGATGAAGATGATGTAGGTCAAGATGAGGATGATGATAATATTAAATACTTGAAAGAACATATGAACATTGACAATGATACACTAGATGACATTGTAGCAAACAATAATGCTAATGACCAAGACTTCTAAATTTTTAGAATTATTTGCAATCCATGTTTAAAAAAGGATGATTATTATGGCCTAAACTTTGAAATGCTTCAGTAATATTATGTTGTACTTGGACAATTGAAAACCTATTTTATTCTCCTAGCAATTTTTTTTTATTTTCCATTATAATTCTAGACCAAACAAGATTTGTGGGGATGGCCTTTTAAACCAATCTTAATTTGTATGAAGTTCATGACCCTGTTGTCAAGCAGTAAATTCCTTTCATAGACAGAAAATGTAAAGGATTCATTTGAAAAAGATAAGTAGTATCTTTCTGAGGGTAATCCACATGCAAAAAGTAATTTAAGCACATAAAAAAAGAATTGTACAGTAGAAAATCAGATTCAATCATTTATGTCTTATTTCACTTGCACACTTATCTGAAAGACATAGGGTATTCACCAAACATTTCCCTTGACAAAGAAAACATGTGATTTCATTTATTTTTACTGTATATCTTAGAAGTGAAATTGTTGTTACATAATGATCCACTGAGAAAATAATATATACAAAAAAATGCAAAGAAAATGTTTGAAATTTAACATGCAACCTACTGTGTTGCACTGAAAGGATTCAAGATTAACTAGGGCAAGAAATAAAAATAAAATTTTGATGATTGTATTTAAAAGTGAATAGGATATGAAAAGTGTGGACAAGGATGGTCCTGAAATTGAAAACCCTGATTCTAATGACATTACTGTTTTATGTCATTAGAGATAAAGAGCACATACAATTTTATATACATAGCAAATGAAGATTTGAAACTAGTAAACTGAAAATGTAAACACTGTAATATTTTTCCTTAAACAATAATTCACATACTTACAAAAAAGGGTGAAATATTTTTTTATTCAAACTCTATTTTCTTTAATAGACATAACAGTAAAAGAATATTTACAAGTACAAGAATATATACACTATTTCATAGAAAATAAGGAATGTTTCATAGTGTAGACATCTAAAATTGAGCACTTCCATATGGTCAAATTTGTCTACTCTAATTGTTTTTTTTGTCAATATTAATTGAATAATTGATTTAATTAATATTTCATTTTCTACCTAAGGTTCCTAGAGTGTTTAATTGAAAAATTAAATACTTTACCTTATCCTCTTTGCTTCTCTAAATTAAATAAATAAATATATTTATTTAATGTAGTCATTAGGTATTTTTAAATCAATTTTTAATTTCTTCTTTTTCTCTCTCCTTGTTACATCCTCCATAATCCTCTCCTAATTTGGATTAGTGTAATTAATTCATGATTATAATGTGCACACCCTTAATCTGGGATTAATGTCACATCCTCCATATTTTTCCACTTGCCTCTAATCCCTTATTAATTTTCTAGCATACCCTTTTGGTCAACCTCTTACATATCCCATATTTGGCATTGACCCTCTTTCCCATGTGAATTTTTAATTCACATTTATTCACCTAGGGTCCTCTCTTCCCCATGTGAATTTTTAATTCACATTTATCCTTCTAAGGCTTACCTTATCCCCATGCAACTTCTAGAACATTTGACTTGTCACATCACTCACATGTAGAAAATTACCACCTTTTTGGAAACCCTCTCTTATCCACTAGATTCTCCCAAGCATGTGAATTTTTAATTCACATTTATTTCTCCAACTACTTTCTCATTTCCCATGGAGATTTTTGGGAAATTCTAAAATTCCTCAAATGTTACTTTCACTTTCACTTGGGGACAAGAAGTTTCTTTTTGAAGAAATATTCTCATCCCCCAAGGTACTTGTCCTTCCTCCAAATCACTTTTCCTTATTCCACCTCACTTACACATCATCACATCCTAGACCACTTCACCCTCCACATCTCAAGATGTGAGGGCTTGTGAGTCCTCAACTCACCATAGCCCTTCATCATGGCCTTGGTGGCTTAATATCAACCGTTGAATTCTCTAGAGAAATCAAATTCTTCTATAAATACCCCCCTCTTCTAATGCATTTTACAACACTTAGCCATTTTCACCCTTATGCTACCAATTTGATTACTCAACTTGCAAGCATTTTCTTTCATCTAACCAAGTCATTTAGCCATTAAAATTTGCATTCTATCACATTGTTCATCTTGCATCTAGCCATTTCCATAGCCATCCAAGGAGCATACAAGCATTCAAACATCAAGGGCCAACCAAGGGATTCAACAACATAGAGGTATAATCAGTTGCAACCTTTTTTCATCTTCTTTCTTTGTGTCATCATTCCTTAGGCTAATCTTTGAAGTGTTCATTATGTTTTTCTTTATTGCATAATAGTTATTTTGCACCTTTAGGATAGGATAAACACTAGGCTTACATTTTTGGGACGCCCGGTGGGACCCACAGATGGGTTCCATCATTTTACGTTTGCTATTTTTAGGTTTGTTTGCAGGTTCAGGTCACAGATTGGCGAACTTGCCTTGTAGAGGGGCAGTCCTGCCCTCTAGTTTGTCATAGAGGGGCGGACATGCCCTTGTTTTAACTCTGTTTTCTGACAGTTTGTCATAGAGGGGTGGACCTTCCCTATTTTAACTCTATTTTTTGACATTTTGTCACAGAGGGGCGGACCTGCCCTGTTTTAACTTTGTGTTTCTGACAGTTTGTCTTAGAGGGGCGAACCTGCCCCGGTTCTACCTATGTTTTCTGACAGTTTGTCGTAGAAGGGTGGACCTACCCTCCAATTTTTCTACAAAGGGGCAGACATGCCCTCCAGTTCGTCACAAAGGGGCAAACCTTCCCTAGTTTTAACTCTATTTTTTGACAGTTTGTTGTAGGGGGCGAACCTGCCCTAAATAGAACATTATGGAAGGTAAAAATAGTCATTTTAGCTTCATTTTGTCTCATTTTTTTATTTTTTTAAGGTTCTAACCCCCTAACCTTGATTTTATATGGGTATATTTGGATTTCTTGCTAACATTTTGCAGCATATTTTCGTAATCGACGAAGAACGGAGGTTAAAATAGCTAACACTTACTTGCAGGGCCATTCATTTATTCAAATTTTAAAAGCTTTCCGTATTTTCATTTACTCATCTAGGCATATAGTTTAATTAGGGGGAAGTAAAATTTACTACTTGTTGTGTCTATTTTTTGTGTCACCCAAGGGGGCATTAGTTTTTTTTTGCATTCCCCTTGCACTTCGTGTGAGCTTGGGGAGTAGCTGGAAATGATTAGTGCCTTCTTTTTAGAGGGACCTGCTTGGGGATTTCATCACCCCAAGGGACGATCCCAACCATGCATACCAATGGGGTATAGAAAGGGGGGAGAGCCAAAGCTGTACCCCAATCCAGTCATGTCATGTCTGGTGGAGTGTCGAAGATAAGGTGATACCTAGATAGACGTGAAGAGTTGATCCAATCCCTTCAGTATCTCATTGAGGTTCTCGACTCACGCTTGTGATGGGCTGGTGTTCATGGTTTGGGCCTCATGTACTGAGAGTATATCAAGGACTCCCTAGAAGCCTTGTGCATCCTAGATTAAGACCTTTGTTGGCCATACCCTTAACACTAATCATAGGATTGTGCTTGTTTGAAGTGCCTTCTTGTGAGACACCAGTAAATTTTTTGATAAGTTAGCCTCATTTTTGTCATTTTAAGTCCTTGCCATAATCTTTTCCATCCAAACCAAGTCCCAGTTTCCTATAGAAGGGTGAACCTTCCCTGTAGAGGGGCACACCTTCCCTCCAGTTTGCTATAGAGGGGTGGACCTGCCCCCCAATTTGTCGTAGAGGGGCAGACCTGCCCTATAGTTTACTGCAGAGGGAAAATCTGCCCCGCAGAGGGGCAAACCTACCCCCCTGAACAGTCAATTTCACTCTATTTGACAATTCCAGACCTCTGTTTAACCATTCCAAGCCTCCGTTTAACTATTCCAAGCCTCCGTTTAACCGTTCCAAGTATCAGTTCACCTGTTCTATGAATCCATCCACCCGTTTTGAACGTTTGTTCATCTTTTCCAAACTTTCGTTTCCAGTTCTGATTACTCATTTCACCATTTGGGGAACCCGTTTTATTGCCTAGAGATCTCGTTCCACTAGTTTCTAGTAATACCATTTCACTGTTTGTTAAACTCGTTTGCCTGCTTTAAACAAAAACCAATTGGGAACCTAAAACCTTGTCATTTTTTGTGATCTAAACATTTTCACTTTCCAAAAGATCACTTAGACATCACCCCCATCATATAGGAGCCTTTAGAACATCTTTAGTTTGCATCCTTCATCATCTTTCAATTCAAATCCCTTAAACCTTGTTTTAGAGGTTATTACCCAAATTGACTAAGGTGGTTGAATCCGATTAGTATCCTACTTATCAATCATTGTCTTCAAGCCAATCAGTCCACTTCTATTTTGAGGTAGATTCGGTGTTGTAAGTCATCATCATCGGCCCAATCAATCCATTTCCATCTTGAAGTGGATTTGGTGCCGCAATCCATCCTTTAATCCGATCCACCAACACCTTAAGTCACCTAGGGTGATTTCCAAATTGGGTTTAGAATCCCTTCCGTCAACCAATCCTGGTTCATCATCTAATCCAAATCAAACTTATCCAATCAATCCTATCCAATCCATCTAATTATCTTATCTAATCATCTAGCTATCTAATCAAACCTACCCAATCATTCAATCTAAATCCAATTATTCAATTTCAATCTTGATCCAATCATCCAATTAATCCTATCCAATCCCATCATCCAATCAATCGATCTTTATCCAATCCAAAGCAATTTCCCATCTAGGACATCCTTGCATAAAATCTAGTCTCATTATAATATGCTCATAGTTATTTTGAATGCTCTTTCAAACTAGATCACAAACCAAGAAACAAATGGACGAACAACAGGCCCAAGGTTCCCAACCGATTATGTCTCAAGATCCCAACAATGCGGAAAACATGTCACAAGATCCCAACAATGGTACAAATATCCCTCAAGATCCCCATAACGGTACATCATCATAGTCCAACACTGATATCCAAAATACATCACCACCTAGAGACAAGAACATGGTCAATTAGCTTGAACTAACACTCGAGGAACATTTTAGTAACCCCACCAATGCACAAATGATAGATCGCCTGCTCGAAAAACATGCAGTAGAGATCTTGGCCCACCTAATTGAAAAAGGTGTCAAACCCCCATCAGGTGTGGACCTATCCAAATATGGCAATTCCACAACCAACATACCCCAAGGTTCACAAGACGCACCAGGTGATTCATACATCCCCAATGTTCCTCTAGTGGAGGGTTGGTATCAACTTGAATTCGGCAACACTATCCTTTACCAAGTTAACAATCCCTTGCCCACCCCAATCTCAGTCATGGGGGCTTCTCAAGTATTTGATCCCAATAACCCTTTCACCTACAACATGCTGAAATTTTTTCCACCTCATCCACCATTAATGATGACTGCACCACCCCTTTCGAATCAACCTCCAGTAAATTTTGGGGGCAACCCTTTCACCACCTTGCCTCCACCTCTTTGGGCCACAAATCTACCACCACCTCCATTCACATCTCAACAATCTCCTCAATCTAACATACCATCTCATTTACCTTTGCAAGGTACATCCCAACCAAATATTCCCGTTTTCACCCAACAACCTCCTTTGCATAATGCCTCCACGTCATCTCAACCACCTCATCAGCAACAACCCCTGCATAATCCTTTGATTCCATCTCAACAACCACCGCACCAATCGCATGGAAATCCATCTCGATCTCTCGTCCCGATCATATCCCCATTGCTCACATCTATTTTATGTTCTCAAGCTCAACCACAACACAACATCCCATCTCAGCCCACACAACAATTGATATCACATTAGCAACCTACCCAACACTATTTATATCATAACCAGCAATAGTTCCAGCAACAACCACCCTATGTGGCCTCCCAACAATTGCAGCAGTACCCCCAGTACTAGCAGACCAATTCACAATAGTCCATTCATGCTCCTCAGCATTATGTTGCATATCCTTATCAGACCAATCATTACTCTACCTTGTAACAATAGCCCCTGTACCAACAAACACCCTTGAAACACCAGCAAGGGACATCATCATCTCACTATCAAAATCCATTTATCAACCTTCAAACAATATCTCAATAGGATCCTTTGACATCCTACCATCCATATCTCTCCAAGCCATCTGCCTTGACTCCTACACCACCGGTCAATGTGAATTTGTTGGAAATCAAAGTTGCTTTGAAAGATCTCTAAGCCGGGACTAATAAGCAATCCTTCAAATTCGAAGATATATGTCCCTATCCATTTGACCCCTCCATCTCATTGATTCCCTTCCTGAAACACTTTGAGATACCAAAATTTGAAAGATAAAAGGGAAACAAGGATCCTAAAGCCCACCTGCAATAATTTTATTCCCAGTGTTAGGAGGTTATGCACAACGACAATTACCTTTTGCATCTGTTCCCATGGAGCTTGATGGGGAATTCCCTAGAATGGTTCATGGGTCTAGAGCAGGGGTCCATCAAATCCTTCATGGATCTTTCAGAGAAATTTCTTTCCAACTTCACATTCAATCTAGAGGACATTGATACCTTGGATCTCCTCAAGGAGAAGCAACGTGAAGGTGAAACCTTTTCCAGCTACCTCCAAAGGTGGCATGCATTGGCAAGCTGAATGAAAACCCCTCTCAAAGAGAAGGACATGGTCACTCTCTTTGTTGAGAACTCACATCCCAACATGGCCCATAACTTCAAGTTGCATTGTGTCACCACCTTCATCGAGATAGTGGAGAAAGGACCCATCCTTGAACGGGCCCTTATTGCTAAAGGACATATCAAGATATACAATCATGACAAAGAACGGTCATCCAGAGATAAGTCACGCTACTGGAACAAGAACAAGAATGTTGTGAATGATGGTTTCACCGACACTAAACATGTTCAAGTAGCTAGTACCTCTCAGAGGAAACAACCTTCCTCTAACCAACCATCTGTCCAAAACATCATATCAGTACCATAGGGGGCACCTCGTCCCCCTCAATAGTCAAACTAGAATAGTCAAGGTAGAGTTCACTCAAATAGGTGATTCTTTAAGTACCATCTTCAACAAACTCCTACAGGTGAACTATTCAATTGTCTACCCCGTGACCAAGCCTTTTGATGAGTCCAAACCAAAACTCAATTGGTATAAAGACAATAAATATTGTGACTTTCACAAAATCAAAGGGCACTCCACCAATAAGTGTCAAGGTCTCAAAACGTACATACAAGATCTTATCGATCGAGGAGATATCCAAGTCGACGCTAATCAAGCCTCGTCATCCAATGCTCAATTACAGATTTACCAAAACACCTTCCCTAACCATAATCAAGGTGCAAGCACATCCAGAAAAAATCCCCAAAACAACAGTAAAAATAACATAAGTTATAAGAATGTGCCCCTCAATTACAATGGCATTGTCCATTAGATTGAGCAAGTGGAACCCTGCGTATCCATGATACATGTCAAAGCTAAAGATCCCCAATGTGTTGTTGCTACCCAAAGAACCCAAATTACTGTCCTTGCAGCCTCTGTATCCACCCAACAAAATCTTGTGAATTCTCAGTATAACATTCTTTATCACCTAGGAAGGACTCCTACCTACATTTCAATTTTGGATCTGCTTAAATATTCTCCTGTGCATCAAGAGATCCTAAACCGAGCTTTATAGGAAACCTTAGTGCCTAACAAAATTGATACCATGCAATTCCAAGCTTTAGTGGGACATCTGGCTCTATCCTACTAGTTACACTTCAACCAAAATGACATGCCTAACATTGATGCCAACCATAATCGTGCCCTACATATCGAAGTCCTGATTGCCCGTCATAAAGTAAAAATGGTCCTGTAGATAATTGCTCTGCCCTTAATCTATGCACTCTAAGGTTCATAAAGTAGATAGGGTATACTCAAGTAGACTTGAGTAATCAAATCATTACAATCAAGGCTTATGATAATGCATAAAGAGATTCTGAAGGAATTGTCAGTCATGGGACCTGTGATTCAGTACACTACATGTCATGTCCTTGATCTAGACTTACCGTACAACCTCCTCCTCGGCTGCCCATGGATCCACGCCATGCAAGCCATACCCTCCACATATCATCAATGCCAAAAATTCCCAATTAATGGACATGAGGTCACCATTTACATTGACCTGCAGCCATTCGAGTACTGTCATGCCTTAGAAGTGTCATTTCCCCATTTGCATTATTTTTGTGTAGTAAAAAAGCGGACACCTCAGCCATCATTCGCCACATCAACTACTCCATCTTCCACCACCGATTCCACCATCACTAAAGTCTAGATCATCAACAAGGGTTGTGGTGAATATGAAATGCATACAGCTCTGAATGTGGCAACCATGCCACCATCACCACACACATATGGTCAACCTTCGCAATCCGTACCAAAGGAAGAAGACAAGATCATCACCTTCAGTGCCAAAAAATTCCCACTAGCACTTTCTGGTCCCCTGGTTTAAGGACAGATGGACCGGTAGATGATATCGGTCAATAGATATATTTTGAAGAACCCCAACTGGATCCTCCCCTTAAGGAATATTTTCAGGAAGTATACCCTTGGTCTACTAAGTTTGCAGAGAAGCATAACTATTAAGGTGGGGGTCTAGGTAAAGAAGAACAAGGGCGACTACAACCTATTGATGTACCAAAGCTTCCATAGAATTTAGGCCTAGGATATGAAAAATAGTAGAAAGGCCCTACAACATCATCTGATGCTTCCTAAAGTGTTAGTGTGGACAATGGTCCCTTAGAAGAAATACCCGAGGAAGAGTCCATCATACATGCATACGATGATGTGGACCACACAGACCTTTCATCCATGTTTGATTGTCTATCTGTCTTTACCATTAGCCTTTCCCTACAACATCCCAAACTTATTGACTAGGACCTACATGGTAGCACACCTGTCAATGTTTCCCTGGACGCATATGTCAACCTTATGGGATTGGGGGGAGATGAACGCTCTAGTTGCAAAAGTAAAAACAAGAAAAATCAGAAATGGTCATCTAGTGAAAACCTCCCCAAGGCACTTCTTGACCTGGAAAAAATAAAAATAAAGGATGCATCAGATAGTGAAAACCTCAATGAGGCGCTAGAGGATGGAGACATTCATCTTCCCCTTGTGGGAACTCAAATATCTACATGATCATCCATCCTGATAGAAGAAAATCAAGAAGTCAATCTGGGTACTACAGAAACCTTGAAGATCACCTATGTAGCCAAATCATTATCAGAACAAGAATATCCCATCATTGTCTAGCTACTCAAAGATGGAATCATTAACTTTTCTTGGTCATACTCAGACATGCCAGGTCTGGACCCCGCTTTAGTAGTTCACCATTTGGATGTTCACCCAGACACCAAGCCTTTCAAGCATAAACTTGGAAAAATGCATCTACAGGTAGCACTGTTAGTCAAGAAAGAATTGGAAAAATTACTGGATGTTGGCTTTATCAGACCCATCAACTATTCTGACTAGATCTCCAACATAGTTCCTATCGCTAAACCTAACAGAGACATTAGGGTTTCCATAGACTTTTGGGATCTCAACAAAGCTTGTTTGAAGGATGACTTCTCATTGCCCAATATCGACATGTTGGTTGACCTCACTGCAGAACATGAGATGTTGTCCCTCATGGATGGCTTCTCTCACTACAAGTAGATTTGAATTGCACCTGAAGACCAACACAAGACCGCTTTTACAACTCCTTGGGGTACCTTTTGCTACAATGTTATGCCCTTTGGTCTTAAGAACATGGGGGAAACATATCAATGAGCAAAGACTGTTATCTTCCATGACCTCATCCACATTATCATAGATGATTATGTTGATGAATTGTTGGGAAATTCCAAGACCAGAGCAGAACACCCTGCCATTCTGAAAAGGATCTTCGAGCATTTGGAACAGTACAAGCTAAGACTAAATCTAAAAAAGTGTGTGTTTGGCATCACGTTAGGAAAATTGTTGGGCTTCATAGTCTCCCGAAGGGGCATCAAGGTTGATCCTACCAAATTAAAAGCTATCATGGATATGCCTCCACCTTGAAACTTAAAAAAATTAAGAAGCCTTCAGGGAAAGCGACAATCTATCCGTCGGTTTATAGCCCAACTTGCAGATAAGTGCCAATCATTCACCCACCTTCTAAAGAAAGACACCACCTCCAAATGGAATCAACAATGTCAGTTGGGTTTTGATAAGATCAAAGAGTACTTGGCTGACCACCAATCCTGATGCCACCTATTCTAGGAAAACCCCTCCTACTTTACATCTCTACCACTTCAGTCACACTGGGGGCATTATTGGCACAACATGACGAGTCCAAAAAAGAACAAGCAATCTATTACATTAGCCAAACACTGGTCGGTTATGAACTAAATTATTCACCAATAGAGAAAGCCTACCTCGTAGCGGTCTTTAGTACACAAAAATTTAGACATTATATGCTCATCCATCCTATCAAACTAATAGCAAAAATTGATCCACTAAAATATTCATTTTCCAGAACCACCTTAACTGGTCGCATGGCTAAGTGGATCATGCTCCTGAGTGAATTTGACATAGAATACATGGATCAAAAAGCCATAAAAGAACAAGTTATAGCCAATCAGTTGGCTGATGCACCCCTAGTAGATGCTTACCCTTTGGTCACCGAATTCCAGATGAAGAAATCTTTATAGTAGCAACAACACCCACCTAGATATTGTACTTCGACGGATCCTACACTCATAATGGATCAGGGGTAGGAATTTTGTTTGTTACCCCTCAAGGTGATTACATCCCGAAGTCATTTAGGTTGGCATTCCTATGCACCAACAATATGGTTGAGTATGAAGCCCTCCTCATAGGCCTCAAAATTGCAAAACAGTGGCACATAACACACCTAAGAGTCTTTGGTAATTCTTTGTTGGTGATTAAGCAGGTTAATGATGAGTTCCTGACAAAGCATGACAAGTTGCTACCATACAAATGCATGGCAGATGACTTCAAGAAGTATTTCACCTCCATACAATTTGATCAGATTCCCAGGGTACAGAACAAAGCAACTAATGCCATGGCTACTTTTGGCTCCTTAATCGACATGCCAAAGGACTGAACAGAATGCGAGTTCCTCGTTGAACAACTCTTAATCCCAACATATGACATCCCTGAGAATGAAATAGTGTGTGACATTGTGGGTCTCGCTTCCCCTTGGTACCAAGACATCTATGCTTACCTACGTAATAACATTCTTCCCTCGGACCTTACATGAAACCAACACAAATCCTTTATCCAATGCTCATCCTGATACATCATGGTTGGTGATAATGCTTTATTGTCATGGGTATGATGGAACTCTCCTCAGGTGTCTAGATAAGACCGAAGCCCATACTACACTAACAGAAGTACGCAGTTGTGTTTGTGGGGCCCATTCAAATGGTATGGCCCTGGCTAAAAGGATTCTTCGAGTTGGATATTATTGGCCTACGCTAGAACATGATGCCTACGAGTTTGTGAAGAAATTCCTCCCATGTCAGCAACATGTAGATTTGATTCACGCCCCGACACAGGACCTTCAACCCCTGCTCGCACCGTGGCCCTTCTCTTAGTAGGGTTTCGACTTGATTGGCAAGGTATACCCACCATCCTCTGAGGGCCACACCTTCATTATTACCTCCACTAAGTACTTCACCAAGTGGGTGGAAGTAATGCCACTCTCACAAATCACTAGTACTTAGATTTCAAAATTCATCCTCTACCATATTCTATGTAGGTATGGTATCCCATCCACGATCCTCTTAGATAATGGAAAACCTTTCAAAAACCAGGCCATGAAACACCTTTGTGACACCTTTCATATTTAACATCGTTGGTCAACACCTTATTACTCCCAAGGTAATGGTCAAGCAGAAGCTACCAACAAGACTCTAATCTGAATCCTTAAAAACGTCGTCAATAACACTGGTCGAGATTAGCACCTCCACATTCATCTCACTCTCTAGGCGTATTGCACTTCCATCTGTACCCCCACCGATGCCACCCCATATTCCCTCATATATGGTGCTAAGTCCATCTTGTCGATCGAAGTTGAGATCCCACCACTAAGAATTTCTCTAAAGAACCTTATTAGTGAGGAAGATACCCATGTTGCAAGGCTTGCCCAACTAGAATTACTTGATGAAAGATGGATCAAAGTATATGATCACCTTCAAGCTTATCAAAACTATCTTAAATGTAGCTACAACAAGAAGTTTCTCCCTCATCAATTCAATATTGGTGACCTTGTCCTTAAAGAGAACCAGCACACCCAGCAGGACTGAGATAAGAAAGGAAAGTTTGAAGCAAATTGGTTGGGTCCCTATATCATCACTGCAAAGTATGGATCTGGGGAATACAGACTCACCACGTTTGAAGGAGAGCCCCTAGAAGAGCCTATTAACATCATGCATCTGAAAAGGTTTTATACCTAAGTTCATTTGGTGGCCCTATCCTGCCATAATTAGAAAAATCCAAAATAGTAAAGAGAAATAATTTGTCCTCCAGTGAAAACCACCCCTGGTGGAATCTTGGATAATTATATTTGGTGAAAACCTCATCATAGGTGCTATTTGTAATGGGCTTAATCATTATCTACCTTGCGTCCTAGTTAATTTATCCATCCTATCTTATCCTATCACTTCATCCACATCATGACCTTGGCCATTTGGTATCTTTTCATTGAGCATGGATGATTATACGCTCCTCCTCATCCTGAGCTTTCATCCTAATATGAGCTTATGTAGTCAGTTTGGTCATCCTAGTCAGTCTTCATCTAGGACCATTCATCGTGTCGGTCTCCACTTAGGTCTCATCTAGTCATGTTAGTTTCTTTGGTCTTTTTTGAACTACGTTGCCCCTGCACTTTCACGTAGGAAAGGCTGATCATTTGATCTACCATTGGGGTATTTTGATCGTCCTGTGATGGTTGTCCATCATCTATCTTCATCATCCCCTTTTTTCTTTTATCCATGGTCAGTTGTCGTTTGTCTTTTCCGAACTACATTGCCCCTACACTTTCATGTAGGCAAGGTCAATCTTTTGATCCACCCCAGGGCTTTATTTTACTTTTTGTTGCTTTGTCATCTCATCGGTCCCCATTGCTCCTCTTTCCACTTTTATCCATGATCTTTTCTTGAACTACGAGGGTTCTACGCTTTCACGTAGGCAAGGCTAATCTTTGATCAACCCCCAAGCCACTAGGTCATTAGGGTGTTTGGTCTTATGTCAGTTTTCTGTCTTGTCTCTTGTGTCATGTTGTCAAGAGTGCCCTTATCCAACTGGTTCATCACAAATGGGATCCTCTAGTGTCAAAATATCTGGTTAATGACAAAAATCTTGCGTCATTTGGGTCATTTTAGTTTAGTATCCATCATCGGTCTCAATAGGATGCATCCTTCCTAACAGACCCCACCAACCCCATCCATCCTTGTGATCCTATGGAAAAGGACATTTGAATTTGATTATGATCTTTTAATGCTTTTGGATTTTGTTTATTGATTGATCTCCCTATTACAACTAGTCAAGGTTGCATAATCTATCATATTATGGTGTGTTTTGATGGGTTTACATAGGGGCGTCTCTTGGTTGTTTATTGTTGTTGTCTGCTGGGTTACTCTCGCATAGTACCCACTGGGATCTCCAGGATCCCGTGTTACATGGGGACATCCCTTTTTGTTTGTGGTTATTCCAATTCCTAGCCCGACCAAGGTCTCCACGACTTTGGGGTGTTGGGATAACCTTGTCTGCTGTGTTTTTTTTATCCATAAGATGCTAACTTGCCTTGGTTTCATATACCCTAGCACTTGGTGTCTCATGCTATAGCAAAAATCAAAGCTCCGAAGATGGATAGTTAATAATTTAAACATTGGATTGCATTTTATAATTCCTTCCATTGCATTCACCACTACCCATTAACCTATGATTTTGGTTGTGAAAAAAATTACCTTTCCTTATTCTTCTCTTCTTAGGCTATCGATGATTTTGGCAGGTGCAATTTCCCACCACCTATCCATTCCTATGCAAGTACTTATTGACACTTAGGTTTATTACATGTTGCATTATAGGTTCATTACATCCATACACTCTCATATTTGTTTGCATTGTTAACATGTTACGTGCATCACGCCCTGCATTACAACTTGTTAGGTGCATATGCATCATAGAAAAAATCATAAACCATGCATCACACATGCATCACATAAATGCATATATATCATACATCACGTTATAAAACATACATCATATCCTACATCGCATATGTTCCATCCATCAATAAAATCCTCATAACATCATAAACATTCACATCATTACATGCAAAAATCATGACATCATAATCATACATCATAAAACCATACACGACCGCATATGCATAAATAGAACCATCCATCATATACATAGCATGGTGTCAATAAGGGAAGTTACATATCATATAAATATCAAAATCATCACATGATACATAATAATGTCCATCAAATTTCCATCATATAATCTGTGGTAATGTCCATAAAAAATACATATACATTATAATCACAAAGTAAGGTACAAGTACAATGATCTGCATCAAATGTAATCAATGATACTCTATACTGTTTGTCCATCCTGTACCTACCAAAGTTTGGTATCCTGATATCTACCAAACGAGCTGCCCATGTCTAATCTCTACGGAGAATTGAGCACCGACCCTCCACGAGGAGGGGTCCCCTGTGTCTCACTGAATCCTCGAGTTCATTTCCCTAGTGACTGGGATAGTACAGGCATCTATGGAGCTAGTCAGACATAGTGAAATGTGCATTGTGCTGGATTTGGAATTGCATGCTGATAGGCAATCATCTAATAGTTCACCTCCCTCATGTACTCTGCACTCTCGGCAACCTACTGTCGGGCGGTATTCTACTCATACCTATACCTGTCCCAATATCTGGTAATGACCCTCCTCTCTTGAGTCCAGGCATCCTGTGCCAATCTCAATTGATCTCTCTCTACTGCCACTCGTGACATATGCTCTATGGCCCTATCCCTCTTAGTCTACATCTGATACTCCATCCTCTATAACTATGCCCACAATCTCTCCATCTGTAACTATGTACCATCCCCACCACCCTGCACTACCTATGACTGACTCTGTGTTGCATCTCTCTCAACAATCTCTGCTCGTGCCACTGCCGCATCTCTCTCCCCCTGTAAGATCTGCACCTATCTTCGTGCACCATCTCTCTCTTCCTGTAAGATCTGCACCTGTCTCTGTACACCATCTCTCTCCTCCTAGATCACTTGAACCTGTCCCTCTACTCTATCTCTCTCCTCCCATAGGGCCTATACATCTGCATATGTTGTATCCCTCTCCCTTCACACAGTCTCTAGCTAGGCCTCTACTGCCTCCAACCTCGCTCTCACCTCCTCTAGAGTTGTCTCTATAGTAGACACCCTCTCCTAAAGCACCGTCCTCTCCCCCAATAGTCCTACCATCTATACCCTGAAAGTCTCCATCTCCCTCTCAGCTTGCTAAAGACCCTCTACTAAGACCTACTCTGCTACCCCTCTAGACTCGGGTTGTCCCCACATTTGTGCAATGGTCATCACTAGTTGTAGCCTATCTCGATCCCAAGTCACCCTAGCTATCTCACCCAGTACTCCCTCCATGTCTGCTCGCACCACATCCCTCTCCCTCTCCACACCACATATCTTTGTGGTAAGCTACCCCACAATGACATCAAACTCTCTCTATCCTGCTACCTCCAATCTCTACACCTCAACCTCTACACGCCTCAGCTCCTCCTCCATCATCCATAGCCTTTCTTGGGCCCCACTCAACAAAAAAACAAGATACTCAGCTAGGGAAGCTGGTACTACTGCCAATGGCTCCACCACATGAACATGAACATCCATT
>VDFB02105785.1:70539851-70588479 GCA_007258455.2 Sequoia sempervirens
GCCCCTCTCACCCTTGAAAATATGTCGAACCACCTCCATGAACTGTAGACTGTAGAACCGACTGCTTCGATTCAACAACAATATCCCACTAATCAATCTACACAGAAACAGTGGTAAGGGTGGCACCCCCACTGACAAACATCTATCCACATATAACTACCCTCTCTGCACGGGCATATCATCTCGTCCAAATAAAACAAATATGGTGTGATCTAACTCTGCCCCTCTAGACACCACGTTGCTCACTAACCACCCTACTATGGGCAGCCTCGAGATGTTCCATACATCCTCGAGTGTCACTGTCATCTCCCTTGTAGGAAGATGGAAGGTTGACATCTTGGAACTCTATCTCTCTGTAAGTTCCATCAACATCACTCAATGAGATCTCATCGTTGGAAAGTGTAGAAAATGTTGTAGTCTTGCCTACTCTAGGGAATAATGGTCTGCTTCGGTCATAGCCACCCTAGTCGCCGCTAACACCTCTGACTACGACTCATGTGTCCGTAATCGGTTGAAACTATGCATCCATATTAACCCGACTGTCAGATCACTTTGTTCCCGACCCTTGGACATCATTCATTTTTCATCTCTTTTGTTTTCCTCCCTCCACGCTTCACCCTAGATAGGGGCGGGCCCATCCTAGTTAGCAGGTGGACCCACCCTGCAATGGGGTAGACTCGCCTAGGGCTGAGGCAGACTCACCCCAGGCAATGGGGCAGAAATGCCTCCTCTCGTGGGGTGGGCCCGCCCTGGGCTAGGGTGGACATGCCCTTTCCCATGGGGTGGACCCACCCCCGGTCGAGGTGGACACACCCCACCTCAGGGAAAACCCACCCCAGGCCGAGGCAGACCCATCCCTATCTAGGGCAGCGCCACTCCGTAGTGGGCATACCCGTCCCAATCTGGGGCAGTGCCACACCGCAGTGGGGTAGACTCACCCCTCCCGAGATAATTCCGACCCCCCCCACATCCTCAAAACCCATTTCTTAAATCTTTCGTAAAAAATTCAAAACATGTTAAAAAATACTTAAAATACACAAGAGGGGTTTTGTTGCTAACCTGTCGGGGCACTGCACACTCGCGATAGAATCTCTACACCTTGTCTACATGGTGGATGGTGTCTGAATTGTAATCCTTCGACATCATGGCTCCTCCTCTTTTTCTTCTTCTACTCTTCTCTCTCTCAACTGTTACAGTGTAAATGAGGTGAGGTAATTTCTAAAATTACCTTATATTACTTTTCTCCCCTTTTTAAAATAAAGGGTATTTTTTACCTTTTATTTAACCTTTTTATCCTCCAACTAATTCCCTAAGTTCCCGGGGCCACCATTCAAAAGGAAAACCTACTCAATTTTTTGAGCTCTTTCCAACCATGCTCTCCATTTTCTCTTATTGAGAAGTTTCCAAGGGCCCCCCTTTTCTTCCCCAATCGCCCTCTCGAGGGGGCATACCCTACCACTTTCTCCATTTCCTCTGTCATAGTCATTCTCTTGCAAGATTGGGGCATCTTCATTCATTCCCCCTCCATTTGGGCAGCTCACACACCTCTCCCCATATTGGGGCATCATTTTTTTAGTCGCTTCCTCTATAGAGTCATCTACATTTTCTTTTCTTCGAAACACTGTTATTCTAACAATATTTCGAAGAGGGGAAAAATGTAGACATGTAAAATTGACCACTTCCATATAGTCAAATTTGTCTACTCTATTCGTCTGTTTTGTCAATATTAATTAAATAATTGATTTAATTAATATTCCATTTTTTGCCTAAGGTTCCAAGAGTATTTAATTGAAAAATTAAATACTTTACCTTATCCCCTTTGTTTCTCTAAATTAAATAAATATATCAATTTATTTAATTTCTTTTTTTTCTCTCTCCTTGTCACATTCTCCATAATCCTCCCCTAATCTGGATTAATGTAATTAATTAATGATTATGATGTGCACACCCTTAATCTAGGATTAATGTCACATCCTCCATATTTTTCCACTTGCCTCTAATCCCTTGTTAATTTTCTTAATCATGTATTTGCACAACCATAATCTAATCATCCTAGCACATCTAGCATACCCTTTTGGTCAACCTCTTACATATCCCATATTTGGCATTGACCCTCTTTCCCATGTGAATTTTTAATTCACATTTATTCACCCTAGGGCCCTCTCTTCCCCATATGAATTTTTAATTCACATTTATCCTTCCAAGGCTTACCTTATCCCCATGCAACTTCTAGAACATTTGACTTGTCACATCACTCACATGTGGAAAATTCCCACCTTTTTTGAAACCCTCTCTTATCCACTAGATTCTCCCAAGCATGTGAATTTTTAATTCACATTTATTTCTCCAACTACTTTCTCATTTCTCATGGAGATTTTTGGGGAGTTCTAAAATTCTTCAAATGTCACTTTCACTCTCACTTGGGGACAAGAAGTTCCTTTTTGAAGAAATCTTCTCATCCCCCAAGGTACTTGTCCTTCCTCCACATCACTTGTCCTTATTCCACCTCACTTACACATCATCACATCCTAGACCACTTCACCCTCCACATCTCAAGATGTGAGGGCTTGTGAGTCCTCAACTCACCATAGCCCTTCATCATGGCCTTGGTGGCTTAATCTCAACTGTTGAATTCTCTAGAGAATTCAAATTCTTTTATAAATACCCTCCTCTTCTAATGCATTTTACAACACTTAGTCATTTGCACCCTTATGCTACCAATTTGATTACTCAACTTGCAAGCATTTTCTTTCATCTAACCAAGTCATTTAGCCATTAGCATTTGCATTTTATCACATTGTTCATCTTGCATCTAGCCATTTCCATAGCCATCCAAGGAGCATACAAGCATTCAAACATCAAGGGCCAACCAAGGGATTCAACAACACAGAGGTATAATCATTTGCAATCTTTTATTTTCATCTTCTTTCTTTGTGTCATCATTCCTTAGGCTAATATTTGAAGTGTTCCTTTTGTTTTTATTTATTGCATAATAGTTATTTTGCACCTTTAGGATAGGATAAACACTAGGCTCACACATAGAATATACAAGTGCAAGAATATTTACAAGTACAAGAATATATACATTGTTTCATAGACTTCTAAATTTGTAGAGTTATTTGCAATCTCTTGGGTCTCAAAAACATAGGTTTTTAGACCATAAGAGGGTGCCAATATCTAAGAGGACTTTAATCCTTAATACAAACCAATTAAAGTAAATTATTTGAAAGGAATTTAATTCACACCTAACTAGAAACCAATCAAAGCATCCACACAGTAACAACAAATGTGCCCTAATAAATCTTGTAGATTTAAACAACTTGAAAAGACCACTTTGGAGACAACAAAGCAATAAATAAGCATGAAAATTGACAAGACAATTGAACACTGAAAATGGATTAAGAATTATAATGTATCTACTCCATTATATTGCTCAAAGTATAAACATACATAACATGAGTTCTTTTGATATGAATAAGTGGATGAGATGGTCTAGTAACTATTCTAATGAATTGAAATGATGATGATATGACGATCAAAATCAGACCTTGGTTTCCCTATTTGTACAGGAAGCAAAAAGCTTTAGGTTCATTCACAAAAGTTACATAATTTCTTAACTAAAGCATAATTAACATAACATAGAAACTTAAAAATATTTTATTGTTGGATGCACCATAGTCTGTTAATCATCAGCAAGTGCCCGTGACCACCTATGATCTGTTCAAGGCTCAAGCACCATGTTAATGCATCCACAACAACCAAACTCTGACTACCTCCTCATATAACTCGTGCAAGGAACAAATTAACCTTTGACATGTGATCAATGTATTTCTCCTAGGCATAAGTGTTTGCATTCTGTAGAGTGTCTGTCATTACATTCTCCAATCTAGCAATCCTCCCGAGCTGCTTATGCATACCTCATCCTCATCATTGATGTCATCAAGGATGCCTCACAAATATTTTGATATCTCATTTTTCCAAGTTTCCTGATCCTTCAAATCTATTTCTTCAAAGAAATATAGCATGGCCATACATAGTGGCTGGTTGAAGTCACTCAATTCCTGTGTCAAGATATTCTAGAAGTTTTCATGTGTATTCATGAGGCTCTGACATTCTTGGAGCAAAGAATTATTATCTCCATCTTTTTCCTTGATATGGGATTCCATTTCCTTCATCATATCAAGCAGACTTCCATGCTCCACGAGGGCCTTGTATGTTCCACTATGAGCATGCTAGACACCATCTGCATGTTGGAACATATGTTTGAATTTCATACAAATTATCCCTGATGCTACTTCAAAAGTAGTAGCCTTCAATTTTCTTTTTATTTCTTCCTATTCCTTTTGAGCTTTTTCAAATTTATGCTTCCATTGAGTAGTCTCAAACATGGCCTCTAAAATTTTTCTTTCATGTTCAATTAAAGGAGAGTAAAGCCTTGGAGAAGCAGGCAACCTATTTTTGTAGTTGGTTCATTCTTGTTTCAACCTATCATTTTCCAATATTAGCCACTGGTTATCTCTTACTAGCTTTTGGATCTGGGCTTTGGTGAATTTGGATACATTCACATTCAAGTCAGAAGTCTCCAAGGGATCTGTCTCCCCTACTCTTTGCACTAGGGGATGTCCAAAAATTTGATCATGGTCAATGAGAGAAGGCTTCTTGACTGGGGGGTAAAGATCCCAAATTTGCAAAGTGGTATTATCAGGATTGTACCCTGACCCTGTATAGACCCTGTCACCTGCTTCATCCGTTATTTGAAAAATTTTATTCTTTCTCTTCAAAAATTTGTCAAACACAATGGCTGAACTAATATCCCACCCAGGAAGGAGCATAACTATAGCTTCTTGCAATAATGCTCTTCCTCTCTCAGGAGTCATGTTTCTCATTTCCCTATCAACTTCATGTTGCAACTCTTTCAAGGAATAAGCCACTTTCTTAGAGTCAATGTCCTTTAACCTTTCTCTTATTAGTCTTCCTTTATACTCATATATAAAGGACTTAAATTCAAGGGTCTATACAAAAGTATCATTTGCAAGAAATTCCTGACTTGTACGATGCCTCACATCATCTAATAGCTCATGAGAGGCTTCAAAGGCGATCACACTTCTTTCCAATGGCATCTCATATTGGGGTATAATAGGAGAATTAAACTATGAGACTTCTTCTTCCTCCTTAGTGTTATCTTCTTCCATGGATAGGGAACCAACTGAAAAGCTCACTTTAGTAGTAGGCTGAGGTGATAAGTGATCTAGTGGTGTGATATTTTCTACTTGCCTCCTAGGACCAATGCCCCTTCCTCTTTCAAATGCCACAAGTGGCACATCTCTTATTAGTTATTCTTCATGGAGGATTAACTATTCAATTCTTTCTATGGGATCTTGTACATCAAGGAAAGCCCCTACGTAGCCTGGGTTATTATTCACCTTCCAAGCCTTAGCCATCATAACCCTATTGTAGGCATTCATTCTCATCATGTTTTGTTTTTCTTCACAATTTCTGATGGCATCTTCTAAAAGGAAACTATGCTCATACCCTTTCAATTTTTGAAAATTTTTGGCATCACAAATGCAGTGTTCAGGATCAAACTCTTCCCTTTTGTTTCCAAC
Source organism: Sequoia sempervirens (assembly GCA_007258455.2). Lineage (NCBI taxonomy): Eukaryota > Viridiplantae > Streptophyta > Pinopsida > Cupressales > Cupressaceae > Sequoia > Sequoia sempervirens. The sequence goes on from VDFB02105785.1 coordinate 70,545,458, forward strand.
TAGCAAGCCATAATAATCTAGTTTACCACTAATGAAGTCATAGCCTAAATCAGAGAGAATAGTGAAATCACCAAAGCATAAAGGGGATGGCGTGAATTTTTTCCCCCATAGCTCTTTAAATGCATGAAAGCTAAAAATGACAATTGCCTTATGATCTCTAAATAAGAAACTCTGTTTGGCACAATCTTAGGCAACAAATAAGGTGCAGCTTCAAATCCATAAACCCTGATAATAGAACAATCCCTAAACATGTACTAATCCCCCCAATTGTGATTTATCTCTGCTTCATGACCCATATCTTTTGGTCGGAAAAATATTAAGATCTCTGGGGAGAGGTTGTAGTCACATTTGTGGCCTAGCATCTTGTATAGTGGTTTGACAAAATATTCCTCAAAATATAGGTAGTGGGACCTCCCACACCTACTGTCCCACACAGATGTCCACATTTGTATAGGCCTTGAATTTCCATCATTATCTAAGTATTTTATTCTTAATTCATCACCCCATATCCCCATCACCTGCCCTTCGTATAATATCATGTGCATGAAAAGAGAATAGTGCTTGAAATTAATGGCTTCATTGTCATTCTTGATGATATTAAGGGAATTATTGATGGCCTCTGATAAATACTCTACATAAACATAGGGTCAGGCATTATGGATCCAGATGTTTGTGGCTAAAACCATGGGAGCAATTATCATGTTCTCAAGAACATCAATTCCTAGTACTTGACCAACTAAGTAATAAGTGTATTGAAAGTATTCTTCAAACAAAGCCACCGAGAATTGGGGGCTTATCTTCACTAGAGAACCTCATAGTTTGGTTACCCACACCTTTAACCCTATGTAGAGGAAATTTATACCTCTTGTAACTTATGTCCATGGTGTTGTATTCCTCCAACAAGTCTCTGATTCGTAATTTTGTTTTCAGGGAAGTGTCTAGCTAAAAAATCATGGAAATATAATCTGGCTTTATGACCATGAATTGTGACCCATCAGGAAAATGAATTGATCTCATCTTCGGATTTTAATTCTTTTCCAACACATTGATTAATTTCACAAAGATGTTGGGAACTACAAGTTTACCCAAATTTAGATTCCATGGGTTTGACACTAGGCTATGCCAAAATTTCTTCCTATAATGATAAATAAAGAGGTCGTAACCCCTACACAAAGTCCATACATCTCCCAATTTTTTTTATTTATCTACTAATGTCACACACGATGGGTTAAGCTACGCTATTCTTCTGGATTTTGGCCCAGACCCAGGACACTGATCGATTAAGTTTTGATTCAATTGACTAGCTTTAGTTTTCTGTCTTTTTGCTTTCTGTTTTCTTGGGGTTTTTTCCATCTCAACCCTACTCATGCAATGATTTCATATACTTACTAAGAAAACACTTTGAACTGAGTCTAGACCACTTACTTGGATAAATGCTACAAATTTCTAGCTGCCTATCACCATCCAACTTGGTTCTCCAAATCCTTCAATTACAATTCACAGTGATTTCAACTTCTTTGAGGCCGTATTTATCAAATTTAAGGATAGTTCATCCAACCCTGGTTCATAAATGGTGCTCGCACCACCTTTATGATCAAGTTCTTCATTAATAGTTGTAGTCTCATCGATATTTTCATTAGTCACATTAATCCGACTAATCATCATTTCATAACTATCGAAGAGAATTTTAATTAAAATGCTTGTTGTTTCTTCGATATGCCGGTATGGCGGTGTTTCTCCCTTCCCTTCTGCTGTTTACCACACTACCGCCTTGATCAAGGATTCTTGCTATGGGGTTGTAGTGTATACTGCTCTACCGCATATGTTGCTCACCTTCCCAGTGGTATAGTGGTGTATGCTTTTGATCATTACTTGAAGAGTGTTGATGAGACAATCTTATTTGTCTTACCGACATCTCAATGTCTCATCAACATTAGATCTTATGTTCCTCCGATGTTGGTTGTCAGTGTCAATGAGACAAGTTAATGTCTCTTGCTGATATGCCACTGTCTCATTGACAATTACTTCGTTATATCCAAGAGTTGTGTTTTGTTGAGCACTTGTAGATATACCTTGTCGATGTGACATAAGTGATTATCTCCTCAATATGCCTGTATCTTGTTGACATTCACTATTTTACATCGTCCATGAGACATATAAATAAGTCTCTTCGACATAGGGGTGTCTCATCTACATTTCTGATATGTGCTTTGTGCTAATGTCAGGGAGACTTTGGAGGGAATCTCATCGACATGGTGTTGTCTTGGCGATATGATATGAGCAATCATAGGAGCATTTAAAAGGAGGAATACACTTTGATGCTGTGATCAAGGGTTTTATTTGGAAGCTCACATGAGGTATTTTATTTAATTTTAGTTATTATGAAAGGAATTCTATGCATATGGTGGATGTAAGAGATGAATGAAAATGGAAGTATGCAAAAATAATTAGGATTGAATTTTGGCTACAACATAATCCATGTTTAAAAAAGGATGATTCTTATGGCCTAAACTTTGAAATGCTTCAGTAATATTATTTGTGTCGATACAAATTACCTATTGCAATATCCTTAAATTGTTCAATCTTTGGTATGAATTGTTGGAAAAAAAAAAGGATTACTTGGATGCTTCTTCCATTCATTTTGTATCAACATATGTTCATGAAGACACAAAAGTTAATAGCTCAATTAGGTAGAGATTTTGTGATTTTCAAATGAAGAGTAAGGTACATTTTTATTTTTGCTACATTACATTCATGTGTATAAACAAAATAAGAATATTACTTTACTAGATTGCACTTATGCAGATGCATATAATATAGGAAAGATTGCACAATCCTTTGAAAAATGTAGTCTTTATTGATAATGTAAATGCATGTTGTTCCACACAAGTCATGGAACTGACTATTTGAATGCATATAATTGAAAAGCTATACATTTATAGATACAAAAGAGAAAAATGCACATAAAGAGAAAGGGGATAATGAAAAATCCCAGTTTCTTTGTTCTGCATCATCTTTAGTCTTCCCGGTTGTCTAAGCCTCCAAGTTGATGTCTTCCTTGTTGCTCCTAGGTTCTCTGCATTTGAGTGAGAAGAGTGTTGTTAGAGCAATGAAGGATCACTAGTCAAAATATGTGCATACATATATAAACATATAATTTGATCATCATGTGCATTCAAATAACTTGCATACCATAGATGTCCAAGAAAACAAGAAAGTTATCAAACATATCTATCATATGCTCGCTTTTATCTAACATGTTTTTTCATTGTGCAGGTATAGATAAAATTAGGTTGTTTTGTTTATCTGGTTACAACATGTGGGGTGAAATGTGGCTCCCACAAGGGTTGAGCCCATCCTACTACCATATTGTTTCATTTGAGAAGGATAATCACAAGTAAACCATCCATGAAGCATTAAAGATCAATCTTTGCAAGGATAGTGGAGTATGTTGGTAAGGGGTAATCTCCTTATTGATAAAGATTTATCCTTATTAATAAGAACATTCCACTATCAACATAGACATGATTCTGACAAAACTGATCAGCAAGGATTCCAAGATAGTTTTCATTAACTATCTAGTTAAAATTAAGCAACCCCAAGCATCATAACAATCACAAGAATTGAACATGAGGGGCAGTCATGTAGATTAAAAGCTTACACAATAGTCATCACTTGGAAATACAAAGACAAAATGTTTCCACATAACAAATTAAATTGTGCATGAAAGGTACAATGATGAAGTCCATAATAGTGAATGTTGCTTAAGAGGGATTGAAGGACAACATTTTTTATCAAGGAGAACAAGGTAAACTCAAACTCTGTTGTACCTGAGTATGACAGTACCTAAGCTTTTGGTGTTTCTAGATGGAACCTATAGCAGAAAAGTGTAGTCTCCATCTGAAGGAACCATCTTCGGAGCTCTTCCCTGAAATGAGGGTTGAAAAAATTAGAACAAAAGAAATACCATAATTGTAAAGTAACAATTTGTATCAAGACAAATGTCAGAAAGTATAATTAAAAAGAAAAATCCTTACAATTGGACCTCAAATTGGACCAAACAGATTTATGATTTTATCTTTAGAATGTAGGAACTTTCTCAGTCAGAGCTTCACAACCTAAAATTGGATCTCCAATTGGACCAATAAAATTTATGATTTTATCTTTAGAATATAGGAACTTTCTCTATTCGATATTCAAGACCTCAAATTAGATCAGAAGTTGGATAAGTAGATTTATGATTTTATCTTTAGAATGTACAAACTTTCTCTATCGAATATTAAAGATGTAAGGTTGGATCAGAAACTGGATAAGAAAATTTATGATTTTATCTTTAGAATGTAGGAACTTCCTTTGTCAAATATTTAGAAATTCCTACACACAAGTTCTACTTCCGAGTGAAAAAACCTGGAAGTGTTTCACACTGGCTCAAGGTACAATCCAACTTGGTTATGACACCGATAGCAATCCAATTTTTCCTGAACCGTCCATACCCAAATGTTGCATCACAATCTATTCTTCTTGCACATAAGAATGCCACATATTAACCCCTTCTAAATAAAACTCAAAATACCATGAAACAATGAGTCCCGTATATTAGTAAGTAGGCAATCTATAAGGCATAGTTTGATTTTATACAAGGATTCTCATGAAAGGAATATTCAAGTGATAGTGAGTGAGTTGTTTGAGATTGTAGCTAATGGTACAATATCCAATCTTAAAGACAATTAGCAAAGCAGTAAATGCGCAAGAAAATCAAATTGTACACAAAAAATAATTCACAATGTTATCTTGCATAATGCCTTAATTTTGAAGACAAAAATCTCATTGTATCTTGATGAAAGTAGTGACCTTAATGGTCAATCACTGGAAACCATGATTTTAAAACATGCTATTGTGCTTATGGAGGCAAAATTTTAAGCAAGGCAGTGAGTGGTGGTTTGGAACAATGGTAGGTATGAAGGACTTGCTTTATATGCATACTATGCAGTCTAGCTTAAGACAACATTCTTAGAAGAGATTGAAGGTGGATTATGGAACTCAAGGGTTACATGATAAAGATTAAAGCAAAGACTGAGATCTATTTAAAAGAAACTATCATGAAGATATTAAAGATGTCAAATGAAAAACCCTAGCAGCTGGAGTAATGAACACAGTGCGAAAGAGGATAGTGTGCTAGGGAAAATTTAGGAGATCACATTATCTAATCATAGGAAAATACATCATTTATTTATTTTTTTAAATTAAAAGAAATTATTCTAAACCCTATATAGGATACATTGATACTTCAAAAGCATCTGCTTTATTTTTTTAAAATTAAAAGAAGTCATTCTAAACCCTATATAGGATGCATTGATACTTCAAAAGCATTTGAAGGAATTTGCGATTATGCAAACATATGTCAATTAAATACCTGGATTACAAACAGTAGCGCGAACATTGTAACCCTTGTTGATTAGAGCAGGAATGAGATAAACAATAATGAATCCTATGCCTCCTTACCATTCTTTATCATTCTTTACTGAAACACTTCTCCATTTTGGCAAGCTACGCCTGAAAATAAGGTTTCAACAAAGGTTTTATTGTATTTTTATTAAAATGAAAACTCCATTTTGGTAGGCTATGCCTAAAAAATAAGATTTTGATGAAATTTTTAGAGTATGTTTATTAGAGTTTTACTGTATTTTGGTGGGCTATATTCTTGATTCCTTAAATGATTTATTCAAATGGATTGTGATTGACATGTTTTGCTACATTTAGTGTTGTAAATTGTAATGATGCCACGATTATCGTACTACCATCGTCTCTTATTATACCCATTGTGGTATGGTGGGGTTTTTCCCTTCCCTTCTACTGTTTACCGCACTACCGCCTTGCTCAAGGCTTCTTGCTGTGGGATTGCGGTGTATACCGCTCTACTACATATGTTGCTCACCTTCCCGACAGTATAGCAATGTATGCTTTTGATCATTACTTGAAGAGTGTCGATGAGACAATCTTATTTGTCTTACTGATATCTCAATGTCTCATCGACATTACTTCATTATATCCAAGAGTTGTGTTTCGTCGAGCACTTGTAGATATACCTTGTCGATGTGACGTAAGTGATTCTCTCCTCGATATGCCTATATCTTGTTGACATTTCACTATTTTACATCATCGATGAGACATATAAATAAGTCTCTTCGACATAGGGGTGTCTAAACCGGCACTACACCCGAAGCTAAACTCAAAGCTAAAGCCGGAGCTAAAAGTGGTGCTAAAATCAAAGCTAAACTTAGAGCCAAAGGTGGTGCTTACAATGGTGCCACACTCAGAGCTAATATTAGCACTAAAGGTGGCGCTAATTTCAGCACAAATTAGTGCCTTAATTAGCGCCAACTTATCCTCATTGGCACAAATAAATTCCAAAAATAGTGCCATCCCAATAAATAGCACTGGAATTTTCAAAAAATTGGCAAAAAATACATTAAAACAGTGGGTGGAAGCAAAAAAGGAAGCAAAAAATGGAGCAAATCACAAGGATTTGTTGTAGTGAAGCTGGTGAATTAAATTTGAATTATCTTTTAAAGATGAAAGGAAGGAGATTCTTGATTCATATTGACCCTAAAAATAAATTGGTTGGAGATCTCACAAATCAAAGACAAACATGGAAATAAAAGGATATCGGTAAGTCTATTGTTCCTAGTATTGATCCATTTTCAAATGGTGAAACTATTAGTATGACTATGCCTATTGGGAGTAGCATTAAAACACTTTTGTTTAATTTTGAGTACCTAAAAGATGAGAAAGGTTGGATTGGTCCAAAATATAACAAATTCTTAGATAAAATTGAGAGGGAAAGGGAACAAATCCAAAAGGAATATGATTTTAGGGAGAATTAGTTTGCTCAATTTAATTATCCTAGTGTGATTGTAACTGCTAGTACCTATGTTAGTCTTACAAATGCACCTTTAAACTAGGAGAGATTCTTATTTTCATGTTTAAATGCTTCTAATTCTAGTATTATGTAACACACAGATGCAAATATTTTATTATCTTTCTAAAATGCCTTACCTCAAAAGTATAAATTTAAACTAAGGAAGAATTGTTAAAAGAGGTAAATGTTGGTGTAATTAATTATTTAATTACACTAACATAAGATTACTTAGGCCTTTTATTTAATTAATTAAGTCCTAGGTTGCATGTAGTGCCCCTCCGTATTTGGACTTGCAAGTTAGTGAGTAACATTTTCTTGTGGAACAGTGGATTGAGATAGCTCTTGTTTCCCAACAAGAGTATATCTATAGAGCTAAGGTATATCAATTGTGAATACATGTATTAATCAAGTATGACATAGAATTTAATTAAATCCAAGGACATAAATTGATTTATCTAAATTTTCAAATTTCATTATAAGAGACACAAGTTCTCTATAGTGGGACAAAGTAGTTAAGAAGAAATTATTAGTTTAACAAGTTAACATTAATTCATAATCTCATTCACTGTTTTCAAAGAATACTAAAGATAAGAATGAAAAATTAATAGAATAAATGTTCAAAGGGACACATAGATATATGCTAGTGACCTAATTGCAATGTACAAAATAAACAAAGATGACCTTGAGCTCTATTCACCAAATTTTGAGAACTTGTCTGATCCCCTTAAGAAATGTCATATTAGGACCCCTTAAGACATCGATTTACGATTTAGGGTGATAGGATGGCTTAAGGGGATTTATGTCTAGTAAGGTCCTAGGAAAAAATGGTCCATGGCTTAAGGGAATAAAATTTGATGGAGTTGCCTAAGGCAACCAAATTTCATTTTAAGGTCCTACGACAAAATTAATGCTTTAAGGTTTAGGGTTTAGATTTAGAGATTTGATGACATGATTTCAACATATCTATATGTCAAATAAAAAATGTAAGAAACCTCCAAGGAGCCCTAATTTAAGACACTACACAATGTGACAAGGATATTTTATAAATTGGTTATTGAAGTGTAGCAATAACTAAAAAATCCTAATGTGAATTATTCGCAGCCTCAATCTCAATCTCAATCTCAATGAAAATTTCCCCGAATCTAGGTAACATTCCCTGGATACTTCTAAAATTATGTGAACTATTAGGGTTTTAGGTTTACGTTTAGGGTAAATAGGGTTTTAGGTTTACGTTTTAGGGTTTAGGTCCAAGGATTAACTTGGGTAAATTAGTTTTTAGGGACCTATGTTTTTTGGAACCTAGGGTTTTGATTTCTAAGTTTTAAATGTGTCAATTTAGGTTTAGTTTTTATGGTTTTCGATTTATAATTTAACGTTCTTTGTTTCATTGATGTTTTTGGTTTTTTAAATGCAATTTAAAAACTATAAAATATTGATAAAAAACAAACTAAACAAACTAAAACTAAATACCAATTAAAAAACAAAAATGCAAGATATAAAGAAAAAAATGAAAAATTCAACCAACCTGGAGGTCGCTGAGGTCGGTTGTGTCGATGGGAGGAAGTGGCAGTGAAAATTTTCTTCAATCAGGCCCTTTGAAACACGTACGCGATCTCGTCTCCTCTTCTCTGGCATGGATAAAAGTTGGAGTTAAAATGAATAGACAGTTGCTAATTTTAAAAAATAAATACATCTAAGAAATGTGTACATTTTTTGAAACAGGTACGCATTTGCAGCTCACGTACCTGAAGCGGAACGCATACGTGTTCAGATTTAGGCTCAGGTACCCAATCCATAACACGTATAGGTTTCGTGCGAATTTTTTTATTTTGGACCAAACTTCCTCTCTTCGTGTACCCAACTTCTTGATTTTACCCATATATATATACTTAATAATATTTTAATACCCTTATAAAAACACTCAGGCTCTCATATCCATCAATCGACACATATACATGAAGTGTATATATACATATATACACCTTAGTCCAATCGATATTCCCATGCATATGGGTAATCTTTCCATGATCATGCGTAGGTACGTCTACCTACGTATACTCATGTACATATTCACTCATATGTATGAGTTTATCATAGACACATACATATATATATATACATTTTATGCATATATCTCATCGACATAATAATAAACACACAATGAAGGACCTCCACTCAGCATCAAGAATTAATCACATTCCTCAATCCAAACATTCATAAAATAAGATTGTAAATCAATATAAACATTCAAAACTAAACTGAAGATCACTTACCATCTACCCAAATTGACTTGAATCAACTAAGACCAACTAGGGTGTGTTTGTGTGAATTCTCAGTAAGGCTAAATTAAAGGTTAATAGACCAAGTTCTTCTCTTGAGTGATACTTCCCCTCTCTTCTGAAGGTTTGAACCTATTCCTGCATCTAGCTTAGTACATCATAATAATAGTTAGTCGAATCAATACATTCATATGCATTACATATATTTCACATACAAAATCATTATAAAACATTAAATTGAAACAAACATTTATTCATCATATTTCCATTACAATTCATATATAAAACACATTCACATAAATTAAAGCAATTTACCAAACAAGTTAATAGTAAATAGGTAATAACATATTTCCCCCCTTGTGAATCATTGTCCCCAACAATTTTTATGTATCAAATATGATCATAACATAAGAACAACATCAAAAAACATAACATCACAAAACATAATTGTTTTCAAGAGTTTTTAAAATCTAGCAAGGATTGTGGAAACTTTTGCTTCATTTTATCATAGTCTTCCCATGTGGTAGAATATTTTGCATACTGATCTCATGGGACCTTGCATTATAGAACCTCTTTGTTACAAAAGTGGAGCTTACATGTTGTGAAAACCCTGAGAGGCTCGATATTTACCACGCCTGGGTCATGTACTTGTAAAGAATTCCAATCAATAACATGGTTATCGCCTCATATATACTTCTTAAGATATGAGACATGAAAGATGTTATGCATCCTAGCAAGAGCTAGTGGCAAGGAAATCCTATACGCAACAAGGTTGATTTCCTCAAGAACCTCAAAAGGACCAACATAGCACAGAGCTAGTTTAGATGACTTTCAAAACTTGATAGAACTCTTGTGAGGTTTAACTCTCAACAAAACCTTATCCCCATTACAAAATTCCTGGGTACCCATTTAGAATCAACATAACTTTTCTTCCTATTATTAGCTTCTGCTAACCTCTATTGATAATTCCAACTTGTTCCTCCATTTCCAATAACATCTATGGCCCAAGGGTTATCTTATCTTCTAGCTTATCCCAACTTTTAGGTGTTCAACACTTCCTGCCATACAATGCTTCAAACAGAGCCATCTTGATCACAAAATGATAGGAGTTATTATATGTAAAATCTACTAGAGGTAGGTAATCCTCCCATTTCTATTGTTTATCCATGCAATACATCATTACTAGGTCCTATAATACTTGGTTCAACCTTTCAATTTGTCCATTAGTTTTCAAATGATAAGAAAAACTCTTGTTTAGTTGAGTTCCAAGTGAAGAAAACAAGGTTTTCCAAAACCTAGATTTCACGTGAGCATCCCTATTAGAAATTATCTTTTCAAGAATACCATGCAATCTAAATATCTCTTGAATAAAATTTCACGCTATTATAGGAGCTCCATTAGTTAGATTCCCTATTATGAAGTGAGCTACCTTTGTAAGCTCATCAACCACTACTAGAATGGCATTGTGCTTCTTCCTCAACATTGGGACACCTTGCACAAAATCCATACTAATAACTTTCCACTTGCTTTCTAGAAATTTGTGTGGATACAAAAGACCTATAGGATGATGATGCTTTGCCTTCACTCTTTGGCACTCTAAGAAACTAGCTAAAAATATTACTGCATCCCCTTTCATTCCCTTCTAGAAATATAATGGCTTTACATCGGCCAACATCTTGGTTATAGTAGGATGTCTTGAATATAGTGCATTGTGAACTTCTTTCCATACCATGCTCCTTAATTCCCTAATGTTAGGTACACAAATCCTTCCCTTAAACCTCAATAAAACATTAGGTTCAAAGTGATATCCTTTGTACCTTTGATCTTGTAGATTGTCTGCGAGTGCTTTCTTGACTTGTTCATAGAACTCATCACCCTTATATTCTTGCAACACTTGACCCTTGCAGTCATTTTGGATTGATATCATCGAGGAGATATGCCTCCTACAACTTAGGGCAACGACAACTTGATTCTCCTTCCGCTTGAGATAAATGATGTTGAAATCATAATCAAATATCAATTCCAACCATCTCCTTTGTTGTAAATTTAGATTAGGTTGAGCAAAAAAATACTTTAGACCATAATGATTAGTCTTCATTTCAAATGGTTTTCCCAATAGATAATGTCTCCACATAAGTAATGCATGGACAACTGTTGCTAACTCCAAACCATGTGAAGCATAATTTTGTTCACAGGGATTCAACTTCCTTGACTCATAAGCTATTATTCACCCTTCTTGCATCACCCAAACCTTATCCTAAAGCATCCGTAATAACTAAAAAGTTACCATTTGGATCTAGTACCTTTAGTATCAGTGCTATGGTCAACCTTTCCTTGAGTTGGTCAAATGCTGCTTGACATTTCTCAGACCACTCAAAATTATTCCACTTCATTTGTAATGACATGATGGGAAAACCTATTCTTGAAAAGTTTGCTACAAACTTACGGTAATACCCAGCCAAACCCATAAAACTTTTGACTTTTGGCACATTCTTAGGCACTGACCACTCTAGCATTGATTTTATCTTTGCTAGATCAACTGAATTCCCATCAGCCAAAATTACATGACCCAAATACTATACTTCCTTTTTGACGAAGGTACACTTCAAGATTTTTTTGTATAGCTTATGCTCTCTCAATCATTGGAGAACAATCTCTAGATGCTTGAGATGTTGCTTGAAGTAGATTAAGATGTCATCCAAGAAGACTAACACAAACCTATCCAAACAGTCCCTAAATACATTGTTCATTAGGTTCATGAATGTTTCTAGTGCATTCGTTAGCCCAAATGGTAGGACTGTGAACTTGTAATGACCGTATCTAGTTCTGGAAGCTTCTTTGAAAATTTCTTTGTCCTTGGTTCTTAGTTGATGATATCCTGAAGGTAGATCAATCTTCAAAAACACTGCTACTCCTGTAATAAAAAAGATCATTGATACATGGCAACAGATATTTATTATTTATCATTTCTTTGTTAAGCAACTGATAATCAATACATAAGCATAGTGTACCATCTTTCTTCTTCACAAAGATTACTAGCACTCCCTAGAACACTGGGTCTTATCAATTCTTTAGACAACAACTCTTCTAGTTGTGCCTTTAACTCCATTAATTTAGTTGTGGTCATCCTATAAGGTACTTTCGATATAGGTTTAGACCCTGGTACTATGTCGATGGAGAAGTCAAGTATCCTCTTAGGAGGTAATCCAGGTAATTCTTCTAGAAGTACATCCAAAAATTCCTATAAAATTGGATATTTCTCCATATCCATTTTTCCAAATTCCAACACCTCACCCTCTTCGACATCTTGGGAGTCTTGAGGTCCATAATATACTACATCATCTTGAGAAATGAATTCCTTGCATTCCTCAAGTTTCTCCATTTTTAATGCAAAGAGTTGACAACCTTTCTTCTTTGCTCTATGTATCTATACAATAGATATCTGTTGTAACTTAACCCCTCTAGGTGTTCCTTGTAATGACACCTAGTTACCTATATCATCTAAGAATTCAACTATTTTTTTATGATAATATACTTTATCCCTATGTTTCCATAGCCAATTCATCCCTAAGATGGCATCATAAGATCCTAAGGGAGCTATGTACAGATTCACTTCCATAGAGAAACTTAGAAGTTCAACCCTTGCTTCGAATAGACATTGACTTCAACTCTTGTTTGGTTTTCATATTCAACAACCCAAGACTTCTCCACATAACCATATTTTCTATACATTTGACTAGCTATTCTAGGAGAAATAATTTTTTTGTGGCACTAGTATCTATTAAAATTGAAATGGGAATTCTAGAAAAATTGCCTGAGACTTCTACTGGAGTAATTTGGTACTTCGCTTGCCAATTATCCACTATAGCATGAATCTTTTTCTGATATGCAACTCTTTGAGGTGGAAGAGAGTTACCATGTGGTTGTGACCCTGGTGGTTTTCATGGAAAATTATTCGCATAATGATCCCCACCACATGTATAACAGCCTTTCACTAGTCCCCTCCTTTTCACAAATCTTCCAAAATTACATTCATTTCCACCAACATTACTATTAAAGTTGTTTAAATTGTTATTGTTTCCCATTTGATCTCTCCTTGGTTTATTCCAATTATTTTGGGGTACCTTGTCCCCTTGCTTTTGAATTTTTTTCCCTTCACTAGGCTTCCTTGGAGCTTGATTGGTCTGCGTCCATCCAAACTTATTTTTATTTCTCTCTCAGTAGTTTGAGATATACTTAAGCCTTTGTTCCTACTTAATTTCCTTCTTGTACACCAAGTCCATGGTATTTGGACCATGCACATCTACCTCACCACCTATTTGCACATTAAGACCCATGATAAACTTCCTTATACGAAATCGCTCATCCTTCTGGTACATAGGTACATACTTCAAGAGTCAAGTGGACTTCTCCCAATACTCATTCACTGAAGATTCACCTTGCCTTACGTTATGGAAGTCAATGAGCTTTTGGTCATAGAAGAGTTCTAGGGAAACCATTGCTTTCAAAAAATCTCCACAAATTCGCTCCAAGTGAGACTTAAGGAACTAAGCCCAAGTTCCATTTTCTTATTCATCCACCAGTTGGATGCTTCACCCACCAACTAAAATTCTCCCCAAATGGATTTAGACCTCATAGTAATTTCTGATTTCAAAATACTTCTCCATCTCCATAAGCCATGCTTTTGCTGCATCACCAGTAGTACTACCTTCAGATTTTGGTGGTGTAATTTTTCTCATGTCACGAGATAACTCAATTTCCAAATGCTTCCTTTTGGCTCCCTCAGACTGAGATTGTGACTTATCATTCTCATGATCACTAGATTGAGTGTCATCGTGGGAATTCTCCCCTTATTCTTTATTGTTGGGAACTTCTTCATTATTTGAGACTTCTTGTTTCTATCTTTCCTCTCCCCTAACTTCCTACTCAAGGTTTCCTATTCTTTCTCTATTCTCATCCATGATAGCTAGATTGTGATCCAACTTAGCTTCGGGATTTTCAGTACCTTGACCTACTTCTTGACTTCCCCCATAATTAGTTATTGTCCTAACCATCTTTTCCCAAGAATTATTCTACCTGGAGGTTTCATTTTAATTATATCTATGAAGGTTTTCTCAATGTTAACAACATTCAAAAGATCTATCATTCACATAAGAAATTTTATAAAAGACCTCATTCACAATTTTTTCAAAATGTATGTTTTCCTTATAATCAATGAAGATTTCAATTTCCTTAATTTTACATAGAATGACTATTTAGATAGTCTAAGGGAGAGTATCCCTCAGATTCACTTTTTGATACATAATTTCATGGGGTATAACCCTCAGAGTTTTGCTCATATACATCATCAAAATGGAAATAAACCTCTAATATATCCTTAGCCACATAGTTTCAAGGCACATAACCCTATAATTTTCCACTTGTGGCTATTACAATAAATTCCACTAAGGAAAGAACACAAGGATCCCTAAATACCATGACTGGACTAACACTACATTCCAAGGGCATATCCCTAGAAGGTGATAAGGAGTCTGACTTGGATGGGGAGACATAAGGTAAGAAGTTGAAGTTGGTAGCCTCTTTCATCCTTCTCTTCTCTTGACTAATTTGGAAAAGGTCATGACTAAAAGTCTCAGTATCGCTTAGCCAAATGTCATTGTCATAATTGGTTCCCTCAATGGTTCGAACAATGGCTTCTCTTTCTTTATTTTCCCGCATGTAGCGCTCATTTTCAATTACTAACTTCCTTGCAGTCATTTTTAGATGCACCATCTTGGCACAAGAATTTCCAAACATTAGACTCATATATAATGTTGGATTGGAAACATAGCGAGCACATAGGTTCCATAGCTGAACCTGGTAGCTCTGATACCACGTGTAGCATTCCCATTGCTCTATTCAGTAATTTTCTATGTTTTTAACCATAAGTGAATAGTTTATGCATCTAACATTATGAGAAAATAATTTTTTTCTTTTCTTTTCAATAGTAAATGCACCATTTGAAATCATAATGTTTCCAAACATTGCCATTGCATAATCAAAAAATATTTTCAATAATATAAGTATGATTTCACTTTACATAAATATATTCAAGATAACCTTTCACATTTACAATTTCCATATAGATGGTCACAAGAATACATACATAGCTTCAACAAGCTTACATGAACTAGAAATACCAATGGTCCAGAATGTCCTCCCAAATCTTGATTTCCAACTACATGAGGAGAAGCATCACTCAAGCGCTTTTCTACCAACCATGGAATTACTGCAGGGCCCCACACATCTACCAAAACTTGGTAATATGGCCCTCCCTTCAATGAAGAGATTGGTTTGGAAACCTCATCCTTCATATAGCCTTTCCTGAGCAGAGTGATGTGTCCTACATATCTAAAGCTTACCATAAATTCTACTTCTATATCTATGATATTCCCAACCTAGTTATATGTACTTGGATCACAATGAATTGATAGTGTAGATAGTGGCTACCTACACTACTTTGGCCAAATATTCATCACCCATTACTTGGAGTGAGGGTCATCTATATTCACCACAATAATTTCTCAATTTATATTTGACCATCAGTATTCTATTCTAAGGTTATCCCCTTTCCTATGGATTATCCTAATCCCCAGAATAGCCTTCCCATTAACTCACATTAAACTGACATTGCTACTAAGTATCTCAAAAAAACTCTATCTTATGCTACACACTTGGAGCATTGTCATTCTACGTATAGTATAAATAGTATACAATCATAAAACCCAATATAGTATAAATATTTACATAAGCATAAACAGACTGGTTTCACAATACAAGAAACAACCAAGAGACATGCAAGCATATCCAAGCATCATAACAAACATAAAAGACAATATTTCCAAACATAGAAATGTAATAAACAATCTTTCCAACATAATAAAAATGGGGTAGAAATCAACATGCCTGTTTAAAGCTCCAATCAATTATTCCTCTCTTCTAGCTTAATGGCTCAATCTCACTTGCAACTTCCTCCAAGAAAATCATAAAACAAGACTGCAAATCAATATAAACATTCACAACTAAACTGAAGATCACTTACCTTCTACTTGAACTGACTTGACTCAACTAAGACCAACTAGGGTGTGGGTGTGTGAATACTCAGTAAGGTTGAATTAAAGGTTACCAGACCAAGTTCTTCTCCTGAATGATACTTCCCCTCTCTTCTGGAGGTTTGAACCTATTCCTGCATCTAGCTTAGTACATCATAATAGTAGTTAGTTGAATCAATATATTCATATATATTACATATATTTCACATACAAAGTTATTATAAAACATTAAATTGAAACAAAAATTCATTTCCATCAGGATTCATATATAAAACACATTCACATAAGTTAAAGCAATTTACCAAACAAGGTAATAGTAAATAGGTAATAATACACGGGGTGTAACAATCATTAATTAAGTTTAATCTATGGAGGTTGTTACATTTGATATCAGAGCTTAAGGTGCAGCACTAGGGCCTTGAGTTTTCTTTTCTCAGTTGTGACACTCGATCGCATGAACCTCCTAGAAGCGCTTAGCACATGATGCATAAGTAAGTCAATGAATGTATTCATGTAATAGAGAGTCTCTTAGATTTTTGTCACACCTGGGAGGAAAGGGGCCATGTCCCTTGTTTTAGAATTCTTAGAAGCAAAACTAAAAATTGCTCTTAGTGTAACACCTTTAGTGCATAGAATTGTGTCCAGTTCTTGATAGATCGGCATGGCTATACAACAATTTCTTGAAATTTCCTGAAGAATAGATCTTACATTGCATGGAAGGAAACTTTCTTTAC
The DNA here is from genome assembly GCA_007258455.2 of Sequoia sempervirens. Lineage (NCBI taxonomy): Eukaryota > Viridiplantae > Streptophyta > Pinopsida > Cupressales > Cupressaceae > Sequoia > Sequoia sempervirens. Next base: position 70,562,481 of record VDFB02105785.1, read on the forward strand.
ATTAAAAATTTGCATGGTATCATAGTATGGAGTTAAGTGATTTAAGCATTATAAAGCCATTTATTGTATGATGAGATAAGCATAATTATGAATGATCTCATAAATAGGAAATGAATGCATGTAGGCATCATAAGGTTATCAATTGCATGGAAATAAAAAAGATTTAGTTAAAAGAGCATATGCATGTCATGTTAAATATGCATTAAAAATTCTAAGAGTTGACCCAACTTTGCATGGTGTGCATATTTATATATTGAAGGAAAACTTAGATGATAAGATCTATGTGTTGCATGATGGTAGCAATGCATTTAAAAGGACTCTTATGCATGAGATGATTAGAATATTGTTACTATTGTACTTGCTTGGAGTGTATGGTACCTCATACTTGTAACAATATATTATTGCATGTATTAATGAGAGTTGAAATATATGTGAAGTTGATCTAGTAAATCATTTGGGATGATGAATTAAGTCCCTAGATTTTATAATTCATGATATTTGTGTAAAAACCTATGTGGTTAATGAATTGTAGCATCTTGAGGAAGCTAACAAGGATCAAGTATGTTAGTTATACTCAACATTTGTAGCCATAGTTGGTTAACCTATCATTCTTATTGAGTTATTATGTGACAAATAAGGTCCTACCTCATGTGTAACAATCTATCATGGATCGTGATTTTGAGATAACCTTATCCTACTTAATGAAAGTAACTATGTTTGAATGTAAATTCTAAACTTGATAACCTATTGTGTTGGATGAGCCTGGTGCTTTTTTGACCTTCATAAGTACGTGGGTATCAATGTATCAAGCTTGTGATGTAAGATTGTGTAAGTCCCTTGTGTGGGTAGTTCTTTCATGGCTGAATGAAATGCCATCCCCTAAATAAGTTGACGTGCTCTTGTTTGGAAGTCATAATACCATTGCACGACCTTGTCTTGTGAACAAGTGGAAGGAGTGATCATATGCATAAGTCTTTGAGATTATGATATTTCAAGTGAATGTAATGTATTGAGTGAATCTTTCACATACAATGTGAGAATTCCTCTTTCACATGTCTTCTTGCATTGCATCAAAATGAAAATATTTGAGTATAGAAAAATGTATGGAAGCACATATTGATATCTAAATTATTGCATGAATGTGAAGCTGAAAATATTTTATTTGTGAAAGTGTTTGGGTATGTTCTCTAGTGCACCTTGGATGAAAGGTGTCATGTAGCAGTTTACTCCCTCTATGTGACTAGTGTTAGCAGTTATGTGAAGTGTTCCGAATTGATGACCTATTTTGATTTATTGATGAAAATATTTCTTGTGTTATAATTACCAACATTTGTATTTTTTATTTTTCTTTTGATTGGTTTAGTCACCAACTCTTTTGATGATCGATTTCATGACCCTTGGTCATATTTGATTTATTGCTAAAATTGTCGACATTTTTTTGACTTAGTGTTGAACTCAGTGATTTTTCTATCTTTTGAGTTTTATTGAAAATCTCTTGGAAACTATTCCAAATGTTTGAAATTTTTGGTTCTATGTTGTGTTAATTTTTGTAATCTATCGAGTTCATCATGAACAATGATAGAATGTTCGAGGGAGTAGATTGCAAAGAACATATTGAACTTGTATTAATAGATCATGATTGAATCTGTCTTACAACCTTTTGATATGAGTAGCATGTATGTTTCTACATATGATGAATAAAATGGCATGCATTATGTGGATAATAATGAGAAGACTTAAATTTCTCTATGTGACTAATATTAATGAATCCTTTCCATTTATGCAAGATACACTAAATTAAGGAAAGATTATCTTTGAGTATATGTTGATATGCTTGAGTATGATTGATTGTGGTTTAATTTTTAGGATGGGTGTCAAATGTGGAATAATAGAGAAGGATGATCCTATTTTTAGGATTTTTCCATTTATTTCAAGTGCTTTGACCAAAGCCCAAATCATTGAAAAAGATTATTAGCCTGGCAAGATTTATTTAATATATAATTCTTTGTCACATCCTGTAAATAGACATTGATACATTATTTATGTATATATGCATGTAGATGTTACAAGAATGCACCAGATTCCCCCTACCCTAAAATAATTAGAGGTAGCTAGGCACTTCAAGTAGGGTCGGTAGATCTTTGGGAAGGAAGAACTCTGTCGAAGTATAAGCCTCATGATTAGGTGGAAAAGCACCCAAATCATGTTTTCATATTTTGAATAGCCATGTGTGGATTGATGGTTGCCAGAGATTTCATAGATAATGTTTTACATACCATTACTTGATTACTACTTGTATGATGTACTATCATTGGTATAACTGTTATGCTTTTGTAAACATGCTAATATTTGAATTATGCACTTGCACATGCGAAGATGTAATGTGTTTGCTATTATTTCTCAGCTTGTGATATTCTCCATTAGATCGATTATTGCTTACCCTCAACTCATTAACATTGGCGTTCTTCGATCACAAATGAGTCTCTATATGAGTATGGTTATGTAAGGACAATCTACTTATTTGATAATTTGAAAGTATGCATAGATGATCTATAGATACATGAGTATTGCTTACAAAAGGAGGTATGTGAATGAATTTGATATATTTCTATATACATATATATGATCCAGATGTGACCTAGTTTAAATATATTCATATTTGGAAGTTATAGTCTTTTTCCTTACAATATTTGGTTTTTCTATGAGGCATTGATATTTGAATGAGCTAGAAATAGCACAAGTGTGTATAAGGAAAGATAGGAACATTGAAGAGGAATCACGAGCAACTTGACCTACTCATCAAACTATAAGGGTGTGATAAGCACAAGTATACATGTGCATGAATATGATTTTTAAGTTATGAAAATATGCAAATTTGTTTCTATTAATTAAGAATTGAGATGATTAAATCTTAAATGAATAAGGAGCATTTTGAAGAATTCTTGAATTTGATTTTAATCATGGGTGCTAACATGGACTAAAGTGCAATGTTGTTTCTATGAGTGCAACAAAAAGATCACCACCACAGTGAGGGAGAGAACATTGTTGGGGAGAGGTAACCTAGCTTTGTAAAACTAAATGGTAGTAATTTGGAATACACACACTCACTTAGAATATGTTACATTATTATTTTGACAAATGAGTGTGCTTGTCTTATTTTGAATATGCATGTTTGCATTATTATATGTGTTTGCAAAATGAAATTAGAATACATTTAGTTGATGATAATGCTTAGCATGTCTGGTACGAGCCTTGAAGATCTTGAATTGAGAAGTTACTTGTTTAGCATATTGTGATGTTTATATTACCTTAGTGTTTATTTAAAAGACATCGGGATGATGTCTTTTCCTAGTGGGGAAAGATGTCACGTCTCATTTCCTTACATAAACTAAATTGAAAATAAATCACATAGTCTTATTTGGAAATAAAACTCGAGAGAAATAAAAATGTCTTTATGATCGCTCTATTATTCAAAAAGAAAATAAATTGGATTAAACCAGATAAAGGACTATGTTCTCGAATGATTGGAAATCTTATTTATTTATAATAATAATATGCTAAAAAGATTTATTATTGTTTAATTAATAGTTTTATATATATATATTTGAAAAAAATAAAGAATGCAATAGAAAAATAAAAGGCAATAAAATAAATCTAATTTATATTTCAACATTAAATGATATTGCATGATGAAAATTATGCATGTCAATGTGCTCTTTATGGTGTAATGGTTGCATGGGGAAAATAAGCTTGCATGTGCGGAAAGTAATTATAAAGGATAGAGGTTATTTGCTTGCAATGAACGACCCTTGTGAAGGAAGGAAGCTCTGAATCAATCCTTTTCAGTTCCTCAGTGGAGGGCTTGTGATGAGAGCAGGGATTTTGCTTCCAATGTTTCCTTCTGCCATAGAATGGTCAAACTGTGCTGCTAAAAAGAGAAGAATCGCATCGAAGGATTTGCGCCAGAGGTTGCTTGGGTGAAAAAATTAGGGGAAACAAATCTTGTAATTCCCATAGCGATTCACTCTACCAATAAACTAAATCGTGAGTTTCTATGGTAAGAGGGACATATTGCATTTTCTACAAAAGAGGAAGCCAAAGAAGAAGTACACCTACAACCTTAAATAAATAGGATTTACGAAATCAGATTCCATTTAGTTATGGAAAGATTGCTTAGCAGCGTATGTATAAAATTATTTGTATGTATTAAGGTTGAATCCATCTTTCCTTGTTAATTGAAATATAGTAAGAGTCCTAAAAAATTTCCATTGGAGATTACTGGATTGTAACTAGAAGGGTTAATTGTAGCAAGGGAAAAATCGAGCTGCAATGGATGCCAATTTTTGGGACACAGAGATTGCATCTCCTACCGCAATGAATGGAGTGGTAGGGGCATTGCCTGATGAGGGTTTTGTGCCTCCTTCCGTAACATAGTCAACCAAGCCTCACCAAGCAATGTTCATGCATCATTTTCTTGGATATCCTGCAGGCTATACATTTATCTTTGTCGCCAGTTAAATTTTATTGAAAGTATTAAGGCCTTATTTTTTTAAAAACAAAACCGTTCTTTTCTGTGGTTATCCTGCTATCATTACCTCTTTATATTGGGACAATATGCATTCCTTGCTATGCCTCCTCAACCTTCTTGCATGTTGATGCTTCAATCATTATTATTAGATTTGACATTTATTTTTGTTTGTTCCTACCAGAAGTGAATAGGCACTCGGTATACTTTGAGCACAATTGTTTGAGACCAAGAATAGAGCACGTGGCAAGCTGCTCTTGGATTAGCATAGATTCCTTAGGAAAATAAATCTCTTTTTTTTAAAGCTCATGACCAAACCCATATTTTAATGTATCTTGCAATCACGCATTCCATGATATCACATTTCTTTCAGGAATTTCCGAAAAACAATCTGTTTGCCTTGTCTATGCTACCACATATTGCATGCATGTCTACTGGATGTTTATAGTCCTTATCTGATAATTGATGCATTCTCAGGTATCCATAGGATTTCCAATCATTATGACTTGTGCCCATAAGAACACTTTTCCTTATATCCAGACATCCATAGCTTTTTAGTCTTGAAAGTTGACGAGGACTTATGATAGAAATTAGAACCCTAGTCAAGAAGGAGTTTGGAAGCTTATGTTTGTCGAGGTCAATGATATGTTGTTCCATACTTGGAAAGTACATGAAAATACATGTCATGGTTTTCTTACGAATCGGTGATAACATTTATTTCCAAGTATATATATTTTGCATGATTATTTATTATTTATTTTCCTTATATAGATATATTGTCACATGAGTGAATAAGTGAACAAGATATACTAGTAATTAGTATAAATATCTCATCAATCATTTAATGTAGATTTGTTTAATGTATTTTGATTAGGAACACAAAGATAATGCAATAATCAATATTATATAAAAAAATATAGAATTGAATTCTTTAATTATGCATTAGGTAAAAAGGTAAGATGATTTATAATTTATATTAAATTAATCTTAGTCTTAGTAAACAATTTGACATTTATAGTTATTAAATTAATATCCCTTAGTATTGCATGACAATGGATATCAATGTGATATCCATTCATATAGCTCTAATTCATTGGTATGAATTTTTATGTTTTCTCAATTACTTGAGTAATCATTAGTATTACAATAAGCATGTGATGTTGTGGATAGATTTTTATACCAAGTATTAAGATTTTTACAAAAATTTAGACTATAGTAAATGTTGAATTAAATAGTCCCTTGAAAAGGGAATGCAGATGGTATTTTGCTTAAATTGCTTACAAAAGGAAAGTTTTGGAATGACCCAAGTCAGAGTTTGATAGGATTTAATAATATTGTGAGTCACATCTTATTCCTCCTTAAGTCAATTATATAAATTAATTAGCTTCTTAGAAGAGTTGTTGACCACTAGGGCCTATAGAAGATCATAACATGAAGGTAATAATTGTGTTAGGGTGATATTATCCATGCTAGGTAGTAGGATAGGTATATGTTTAACTGTATATTTATCTTATGTACCTCAAGCTTATTAACATCATTTTAGATTAAATTCCTCTCACTGCATTATTGAAATGTTGATTTTCATGTAAGAAAGAAGATATAAATACTTTCTATAGCTAATTTTTGGATATAATTGCATAAGAATGTATACTCACAATTAAGATTATATATATGTATATACATACATACATGAGCTATACCTTCTTAATTTTATACTTGTGTATTCTTATATTGAAACACTACATCCCTATGGTATGTGCTTGAAAGATTGATTAGTGTTTTCTCTAACTCCTATTGAGATACTTGAATGCTTATAGACAATTATCATGATTGCATACTTTTAATTACTAAGATTGTACCTCATTGCAATAAGAAATTATGAACCAAGAAATGTTAAGATGAACTGATATGTTGTCTTCTTGACTGATTATGTATATGCACAAGTGTCCTTGCATGATGGTATTTATACTAGTGTCTTCCTCGTGTATGAAAATTATGATATGATTAGATGTAGATATTTCTTGCTCCACAATTCCATTTCTCCAATTAGTTTTGCATTACTATTTTTCCTCGTGTTGGGTCAAGTATTCTCCTTTCAGGAAGAATTCTGGGGAAGTGAATCACTTTGTGGTAGGGTGAAAATGTGATCTAATAGTGTTCTCACCTTTGATGTGGTTTTAGCAGTTTAATGTCGAAGAAATATTGTCAGAAAGGTCCTTATTATGTTATTTGAGTAATCTGGTTCTCAACCATGTGGTCTATTGTAAGGAATATAAGATCCTTTATGTTTCGCCATGTTATTGTCATTTGTACTTAAAATTTCTTAATTTAATATAATCCTTTGTCTCTCTCTCTCTCTCTCTCTCTCTCTCTTCTTGTATATTGGACACGTCATTTTTATATGCTTATGGATGTGTAATTTATGTCATTAATTAAGTCTAGTCTATGGAGGTCGTTACATCAAGACTCATATTTTAGTGTTTAGCTTACTCCCTAAGTATTGATTAAGGGGGTGTCAGTGTGAAAAGAGGTATTATCAAACTAGTTAGCTTTTAGCCTACTTAGTAGAGTCTCACCTCATGTAGACTTACCAACTGTCCCAACACTTGTCCATAAATTCCTACACTTGTTTCATACATGGAGGGGTATTAGGAGTTTGACTCTTACCTTCTCACCTCTTCATCCTTTCCTTTGTAAGCAAGACCCATTTGTACATTTTACAACACATCACATGCTTATGATATTTTCTCATTTTGCATATGCTCATTCATGGGTTATTTTGAGTTTTCAAGCAAATCTTGGATGCTCCAACAATTACATCAAGTTTTGTTCTGAGAGTGTTGGCTTGGGGTATTACAACAATTTTCTCATGCATATTTCTAGTTCACCATTATTTATACTTGTCATTAGGTCTCATCCTTAAGTGTGTGGCCCTTGTGTCATCAACAATTCCTCTATCAAGTTGGTACTTCCACAAAATCCATTAGTCTCCTTGGGTTTCAAGCATCTTGAATGCCTCTTATCATGAGAATCCTAGGTCATATCCATCCATATTTGGCTATAGGATTTATCACTCCTCACATTAGGTCACATCTACCCCATCCATCATCCTTATGGAAAAAGGTACTTGGCATATTTTGTTATCTCATTGGTGCTTTTGGATCTTTGTTTATATTTTTTTGATCTTCTTATTTTACCTACTCAAGGTTGCCACAATCCATCATACAATGGTGTGCTTTGATTGGTGAAGCTAGGGGAAAGTCATGGATTTCATGTGGTGTGTTTTCTCAGATTGTCTTGTATTCTTCACATTGCGATCCATTATGATCTTGTGTTATGTTGGGGAATTCATTTTATTTGTGGTTTTCCAGTATCATGCCCACCAAATTTCCATATGACTTTGTGAGATGTTGGACTAACCTTCTTTCTTTTTTATTCAACCCTATGCATGTGATACGAAGTCACTTTGGTTCCTCATACCTTGGTGCATAGTATCCCAAGCTAAATCAAATTTAATTACTCATTATATGGTAGTTTTGATTTGGCTCTCCAAATCTCCTATCAATTTATCCTACATGTTTCTAATCCATTCACCCTTTATCCTATCTTACATCCACCTATCCTATCCATTTTTCTTGATCCACTTAATTATGGATTATTTCGTGTGCACATATGACCTCTCTCATCTTCCCATTCTTGGTAGTTTTGATCTTCTGACTAATGTGTTATGGCTTGAAACCCATGCTCATTTGTCACCCTAGGAATTGAACATTATTTTTTAGGTTCATTTAGGTGTTTAGATTTGTTATTCTAAGTATCTTTCACCTTCTAATTTATCACTTCATTATCATTTAGTTGCACTCTATGTGTTTAGATTTGTTAGTCTAAGCATCTTTTGCATAATCATTTATCATTTTTGAATCATTTAGATTCATTTATGTGTTTATATTTGTTACTCTAAGCATCTTTCGCATTTTCATTAATTATTTTCCTCATCATTTAGATTCATTTTAGGTGTTTAGATTTGTTAGTCTACACATCTTTTCCACCATCATTAGTCATTTTATTATCATTCAATTCATTTTATGTGTTTATCTTTATTAGTCTAAGAATGTTTTGTATTTTCATTTATCATTCCATTTCCATTTAGATTGATTGTTGTTGCATTAGGTTTGTTAGTCTATGCATATTTCCGAACCATCATTTTCATTATCTATTAGTTGCATATAATTGGTTCATTTGCATTAGGTTCATTTTAAATTAAATTTCACATAGGTCCATAATAATTGAACCATATATATACATATAATCTATACATCATACATAATCACCATTCTTATGTTTCCATACATATGCATAATCAAGTAGCCACAAACACCCTACATAAGACATGATAGCACAATAGATATCCATCACATGTGTATTCTAGGAAATCCAAATCCTAAATCACCATTAGTAGTAACATGCATATAATTATAAAATCACATACATCATAAGCATAATCATATAGATCACACATCCATCTCACATCACATAACATCAAATAACATCAAATAACAATACACAATCATATCCATCCACCACCATTGCATATATACATACATATATATGTATGTATATATATATATATATATATATATATATTTATATATCTATATACATTCATATATATCTATACACACACACACACATATATATTTGTGTGTGTGTGTATATATATATATATGTATATATATATGTATAAATATACATACATGTGTATATATCATATGTATATATCTATATATATGTATATATCTATATATATGTATATATCTATATATATGTATATATATAGCTATGTATATATATACATACATGTGTATATATCTATGTATATATATACCTATATATACATACATATATACCTACACACACACACACACACACACACACACACACACACATGCATACATACATACATACATCACAAAATAATAATGTCAATGTCCATCATAATTTCCATAATCATAAATGCATATATAGTCAAATACATCATGTCACCATGTTCTATAATAGTGTGTCCCACTTTTGGGACTTCCTAATTTTTGCTTGAAATCACATATTTTTTAGAAAATTTAATGATTTAATCCTTGAGGGGTTTTGTTAAAGGGTTTTAATTGAAGAGGGTTAGATAAGACTTCTTTCTAGATCAAATCCCCTTGGATAGAACCCCTCTAGTTTTAAATCATACCCACAATGGAGTCTCCTTCACACATATATATACATACATGTGTATATATCTATGTATATATATACCTATATATACATACATACATATATACATATATACATATATATATATACATATATACATATATATACATATATATACATATATACATATACATATACATATATATATATATATATATATACATACATGCATACATGCATACATACATACATACATCACAAAATAATAATGTCAATGTCCATCATAATTTCCATAATCATAAATGCATATATAGTCAAATACATCATGTCACCATGTTCTATAATAGTGTGTCCCACTTTTGGGACATCCTAATTTTTGCTTGAAATCACATATTTTTTAGAAAATTTAATGATTTAAGCCTTGAGGGTTAGATAAGACTTCTTTCTAGATCAAATCCCCTTGGATAGAACCCCTCTAGTTTTAAATCATACCCACAATGGAGTCTCCTTCACACCTATGAAAATCCTTACAAAAAACCACTTTTTATTTACCTTTTGAGGGATCAAATAAAGTCATTTAGAAATTATGTTTTGTAAAAATTTAGCCCTTATTATAAGCTTTCCAAAAAGTATAATTTTGATTTTTTTAAATTTTATTATTATATTTATTTTTTATTTTTTTGTAAATGTAGCTTTTCACCAAACATCAAGGTATTTATTTCACACATATGAAAAAATAGAAAAATAGAGAAAAAAATTCTAAAAAATATTTATGCCCTAGGTATTGATGTCCTTATTTAAGAAAAAAATAAATTTCAATACATATGAAACAAGTTATGTATTATGACATACACCTATGTCCAAATTATAATTAATTTGACTTCAAAAATTAATTAAAAAAATATAGAACAAAAAACTATGAAAAAATATCCATGCACTAGCTATTTGATAAGACAATAAATCATCTCATCTATTAGCTAACTAAAAGCATGTATTTTGCTTAATTATGAAGTTTATCAAGACCGAGCATGATGAGGAAAGTGAGAGATTTTTAGTTGGAGTAGTCGAGATTTCATCATATCTTGAAAATTACAATTTGAGTTCTTGAGATTTTTGGATAAAAAATAGGAAACAAGAAGGTGAAAAACCCATTAAGTTTCACGAAAACCTAGTTTATGGTTTGAGAGGAAACTTCACTAGTCCATGTGTCGAAAACTTCACCAGTCCATGCACCAAAATTTTCAGAACTAAGTAGGATCTAAGTGAAAGACAAGTATGATAGCATTTATGAAGAGGTTGAGTAGTTTGAGCTTCTATGAGCAATTAAGGGACAATAGTTAGAGATTTTGAAAATAGTAGTTGCAAGCATTAAAGGAAATTGGAGTGACTTGGACAGAAGTTGAAAGAATATAGGGCAACTGCAAATATCTAGGGAGCTGATCGACCTAGTATATAAACAGTTGAGAGCATATAGGAGCATATTTAAGAGTTTTGATGATAGAAGAGGTCAAGGAAGGATTTTTCAGTTCTTTAACACCCTTTTGGAGCTTGTTTAGGGGTTGCAAAATAGGCATATCTGTTTTGGATGACCAAATGAGATTGACTCAACAAGATGAAGAAAATACTTATCTTTTTCCCCCCAACACATGTTATTATCTTCTAGCAAGCTATTGCACATCTATAAGGCTCATCTTTCAGACCTTTGTTTTGGGGGAAGAGTTTCATGAAATAATATAGTTTAGTATTTTAGCAACAGTTGTTGTTTGTAGTTTCATTTCTTGACAAGAATTTCATTTCCAGTATTTCCCTCTACAAGTTTCTTAGGATAGATTTGATTCCAATATTTCGTTTACAAGCTCTTAGATTAGATTTGATTCCAACAATTTCTTTCATACATTGCTTTTCAATTCTATTTGTAGGAAAAAAGAATTTCATGCAAATGATTTCTTCTCCCTCTTGCATATCACTATGGATACTGTCCTGGATTGACATTTTTAATTAAATGATGAGGAATGCAGCGAACTTCATAATTTTGGCGTTGTTGTTGGGGATAGGTGCTATTAGGGAGTTTTTGTTGATCTAGTGACAATAGATCAAAAGAGAAAATTAGTTTGGCAAGTTCATTTTTTAGATTTATTATTTTAGAACCCCCCCCCCAAAAAAAAATAAATAAATAAATCCAAAAGATCCAAAAGAAGAGGTTCTTGCATGAAAAGGTGACAACTCTTGTGCAATCTCCTCAACTAGAGGACCATGACTTCAAGCCCCAACAAGAAAAATATTATTGTTTGGACACCTTCAAAGTCCAAGGAGGGCTGCCTGATCAAATATTTGAAGGATAAGGAGCTGCATCCAGTCATGCATGCAGCAAAATGTGAGAAAGGATTGCAAGATCTTTGCAATCAACCCATGCATCTACTAGAATCATAAATTATGGAGAAGGCTGCCATTTCAAAAGGAGGATCATCAAAGTTCAAATATTTATCCATCTTCTTCTCATGGTTTTCCTCTTCTTTCAAAAAGTTGAATGCATGGATCCATCTTTTGAGAAAAGGATGTTATTTTTCACAACCAATTAATGGTTTTGTGTAACCTATCTCTACATCAATAAGTAGATTAGGATAGAGTAGGTTTATTTTCTACAAATAAGTGCTTTATAGATGCTATGTATTCTTCTCTAAAGCTCAAACACATGCATTTCTCCATAAAAGTTTCTCCCAAGAGCTTTTGTAGATTTCTTTTGGCATTTGAAGACATTATGGATCTCTCCAAAGCCATTATGCCTAACTAGTGTCATTCCATGTTTTGTTCCTATAGTCTAGCACATCTTTCAAATATGCTTCAGAAAGTATAAGTCCAAAGTCCTTCATTCTACTTCCTTCTTCTGGCAACATCTCTTGGAAATGCTCCATAAATTCTTCTACCAGCTCCAAATAGCCCCAGAGTAACTCAGAACCGACCATGAAGAAAAGATAACAAGCTTTAGATAGCTCTGGAGTAACTCAGAATATCTTCAGAAGCATCTCCAGTGCACCTCCTAGGAAATCCCCAGAGCAATTGCAATAAAAGTGAAGAGATTGACTCTAGAAGCTCACTATGAGTTGTAGGAGGACCTGCAACATTTTAGGCATGGGAGAGATGATGAGACAATAAATCATCTCATCTATTAGCTAAATAAAAGCATGTGTTTTGCTTAATTATGAAGTTTATCAAGATCGAGCATGATGAGGAAAGTGAGAGAATTTTAGTTGGAGTAGTCGAGATTTCATCATATCTTGAAAATTACAATTTGAGTTCTTGAGATTTTTGGATAAAAATTAGGAAACAAGAAGGTGAAAAAACCCATTAAGTTTCACAAAAACCTAGTTTATGGTTTGAGAGGAAACTTCACTAGTTCATGTGCCGAAAACTTCACCAGTCCATGCACCAAAATTTTTAGAACTAAGTAGGATCTAAGTGAAAGACAAGTATGATAGCATTTATGAAGAGGTTGAGTAGTTTGGGCTTCTATGAGCAGTTAAGGGACAATAGTTGGAGCTTTTGAAAATAGTAGTTGCAAGCATTAAAGGAAATTGGAGTGACTTGGACATAAGTTGAAAGAATATAGGGCAACTGCAAATATATAGGGAGCTGATCGACCCAGTATATGAACAGTTGAGAGCATATAGGAGCATATTTAAGAGTTTTGATGATAGAAGAGGTCAAGGAAGGACTTTCTCAATTCTCTAACACCTTTTTGGAGCTTGTTTAGGTTCTGCAAAATAGGCATATATGTTTTGGACGACCAAAGGAGATTGACTCAGCAAGATGAAGAAAATACTTATCTTTTTCCCCCCAACACATGTTCTTATCTTCTAGCAAGCTATTTCACATCTATAAGGCTCATCTTTCAGACCTTTGTTTGGGGGGAATAGTTTCATGAAATAATATAGTTTAGTATTTTAGCAACAGTAGTTGTTTGTAGTTTCATTTCTTGACAAGCATTTCATTTCTAGTTCTTTACATTTCCAGTATTTCCCTCTACAAGTTCCTTATGATAGATTTGATTCCAGTATTTTTTTTACAAGCTCTTAGATTAGATTTGATTCCAAAAATTTCTTTCATACATTACTTTTCAATTCTATTTGTAGAAAAAAAGAATGCCATGCAAATGATTTCTTCTCCCTCTTGCATATCGCTATGGACATTGTCCTGGATTGAAATTTTTAATTAAATGATGAGGATTGCAACAACCTTCATCACTATTGATGTTAGAAATCTATATTTTAAACTTACAATTTTATCCTTTCTAAAAAAAGTTGTGTTATGACATAAAACTACTTTTCAAAAATGTTGTTTACTATAGTAATAAAATTTACATAAAAATTCACAATTTATTTCTAATGTTTTTTGAAATATATATTTAGAATCTAAACATAAATCCTCACAAATCACTAGTTCAAATTATTAATGGTTTAATTGCTATAGGTTTTATATAGTGAAAATTTGGTGAAAATTTCTCATTTCAATGTCCCCTAACCATTTAGTTAGATACTACTAGCTCCCTCTAAATGCCCTAGGGAGCCTGGTACTCCCCCTCCTACTATTGGTGGTGGCTATGGCCCCTATTGATAGTGGTGTTCCCATTGACCTTGACCTTACAAACCCAGATCATGTTGATCTAGACCTGCTCCTCCCTAATTGACTCCTCTCTAAGAAGCTTAGTGCCCTCTGCTTTGTTGGAATATCCTACTTTTATAGGGTCTAGTATTATGTGGCCTCACTAGTGGCCTGTGCTATTTGTATGGCTATCTTTGATACCACGTGTCCTCCTCCTGTGCTCCTCATAGCATCACTAATTTTCCTTAACTTGGTGCTCTTTTCTATGAGTATCCCTCTCTCCAGATCCTAGGTGTCATGGGCTAGCCAAAGATTGTCTCTCTCCATGATCACCATATCCGTGCATGGTCTTCATATTTTGTTCTAGTGCATCCACCTAGATGAGTAGATTTTCTAGTCTATCATCCAACTGAGCTTTGTCATATCTCCTATCCTCTCCACTATCCCTACCTTGCATTGGTTCTTATCCCTGTTCTTATCCTTGCTCTTGTCCTTGCTTCTATCTCGTTGCACTTGCATCTCCCCTCCTCCTTGTAACCCCTAGCTACCTATGTCCACCTCCACATCCCCCAACATTGAAGAGCTAGAGGAGTCATTTTTGTTGCTATCAATACTGCTTGTTATCCCCTCCTCCTCCACTATATCTCCTCAATCACCACATCCTCCTCTCCTCTCCCCCTCCCCCTCCGTCTAGTTGTACCACTTCATCTTGCCACCACCAATCTCCTCCTCCCTCCAACTCTACCATCTAATGCTACCACCATCCCTCTCCCCCTCCCTTTACCCCTCCTCATTTCCTACACTAAATTTACATCTGACCAATCATATCCTCCCTCCATGGCCTAGTAATTCACTCTGGCCTATGTCTCTCCCACCATGTTATGTATGTTGGTGTCAGCCTCATATTGCCATGTATGTGCCATAATACCTTCTCCACCTACCTCCAATCATTTTCTAATTTGTGACCCCAACTGTGTCACCTCTCTCACAATTAGGAAAACACATGTGAACCTAGTGTAATATATTAAGTGATATCAAATTTTTGGTTCACCCTATCCGGCTTATACCTCTCGATGAGGTATACATATCTACCAATCAAGTAGCATGGAACAAACACATATCTCTCCACTTGTCGATCCTCCTACCATCCTCTATTTTACTTGTAGGAACTCCATACAATATTCCCCTCATCCACATAATCTAGCAATCATTGTATATGTTGTACCCCACCAATCTAATGATAAGGAAATGATCCACCCTAGCTATACACAACAAGATCCTTCGCATCACTTTCAATCCTATATCCAATAGGCTGAATTGCTATGATGTGCTCTCATTCCCATATCATCAGAAGTGTGACATGGCTCATGCTCCTCCCTCACCTATAATATACACTATGAAGATCCTTGTACAAATTTTCTAGCATGCATGCACCCCATGCAAACATCCATCAATGCTTGACCATGTCTACTACACGCTCTCCTAATGTCAATGTGAAGTATCTCCCACTCCTATCGAGGAGTAGTATGCTGCTCACTAGGACTGCAAAGTATAAGGCCATCCTTGAAACCATCTCCCTACAACCATCCAAATACAAGTACCTCCCTCACATTGGCACATTCCTCCTCCCAAACAATCGTTGTAGCATTGTTTCCACTACGTAGTTAAAGCTATACACAAGTCACCCTCTAATCTACACATGTAGAATCCTCCACACATCCTCTAGGATGAACATCATGTCCCCTGTGGGGAGATGGAACGTGTTGGTCTCCATATGCAATCTCTTTTTAAGTATAGTCAAAATATCTTGGTGTGATTGAATCATCAACATCTATACTACATAATTTAGGCCACACACTCACACCAAATCCTAATTTGCATTATAGAGCTTCCCCTACATCTAATCAATTGATGTAGATATCATACATATAACTTAATAGACCTGCAAGTCCTAAATTAAACAATCCATTTTCCTAGGGGTGCTTCATTAAATTATCAACTAGGGAATCATAATATTGAGATGATACTGGCACTATATGTGTAGCTGAGAATCATAAACCCTCTTAATCAATTGAGCACATGCAATTGAATGAAATTAATTTCATCTAAAAGCTACTTAACTTGAAATAACTCCTATATAAGAAATAGGTTAAGCAAATACTAATTGTTGTAAGTAACCATAGTAACTAGTATGGGTGATTATTCCTTCACAAACTGCAACTAATGACTCTCTATGCTACAATGTGACCTAATTCAACTAATTGCTCAATAAAATTCAACATAATATAAATCAGAAACTATAATTTAGAAATTATAATATAGCATTCAAAATAATGTAAATCATAAACTACAAAATTACAACTCACAATCTAACTAATAATCTAAGTTAACATAGATTTTGTAGTACCTCAAGTGGCCCTTGCTTGAGCTGTTGCAATCCATAATGTCTTCCTTCAAATACTAGCTCAGAAAGTCATGAAATTGAAGTATCATTCTTTATTGTAATTGAAACATATACAAAAATTCAGAACAAAGTATAACAAGTTTTATATTCAATCTATTTTATGAAAATATCTAGCTAATTGGTCTCTCACAAGATCATTCCTATATGCATGCTCTATGAGAGTCCTCTTATTTTAGAACTAAAAAAAATTATGGAAATTTTCAACTCTTCCAAAAACATAGGAAGAGGACCAAGTCTTAACAAAGAAAAAAGCAAGTGGAAGTAAGACTGTAAGAGTCTAATAAGGAATCTACACCAATTAAGAATATTTTTATAACTAAAAGTGTGCCTAACAAGATAAACTTTATTATAAACTGCTATGGACACTATTATAACAATTCTCTTCTTCCTCCCATGACTTATTAAAAAATGGAATGATCCATGAATATTCATGTTCGTATCCTTGGACCATTTGTTGCAAGTATGAGTAGTTGGTGTTGTCATTGATGCCAACAAGTTTGGGGGGAGATTGTTGTAGGCTTATTTTTTTGTTGTCATTAATGACTAGTAATGGTTGAGAAGTTGTGTTGATGCTTTGATTAGTTTCATTATGTTGTCACTAGTAAGTGCTATTATTGTCAACCTCTAGTGTTTCTTTTATAAGCTTCTATTGGTGGATGTTGTTGGTTTAGTGATGATGAGGAAGTACTAAAGATGATGAGTATGTGTCTTTGGTGTTTTGTTTCCAATTGATTTTGAGAAAATTTGAATAAAAGCAGAAATAGTGTGTGGTAAAGGTGTTCTTGTGTACAATGTGGTGTTTTGGTATTGCTCCACATTTCTTCTTCAAGTGAAAGTTGTTGTGAAGGATTTTTTTGGATTTCAGGATGTCTATGGAATATTCCAAATTTTTTTCAAGTTTTGTGTGTGGTTCGTGAGTCATCTTTGGATTTAAGGAAGCATGTACTTAAATGTTAATGGTGTTTACACTGGTTCGATTGACCTTGGGTGTTTACATCAATTGTGGATTTTCTTCAATAATTGTGGAAGCGTGGCATGGTGTATATGTATGATTTGGGTTTGATTTAAGATGTGGTGTTATTTGTTTTCATTCCTTTCCACTGTGAGAATGCTTAGTTCTGACCTAATTTGAGTTTGCACGATTTAGGTGCATAGTTGACCTTGGAAAAAGTTTTCAAGGTTGAAGAAGGTATAAATAAGTGTTGTATTGATGGAGAATTATGTTGTGAAGAGTGTGATAAAAATTGTAGAGTTGTAAAGTGCAAATTTGTGAAGTACAGTGCAAGATTAATGAGTTAGAATATTGGAAGCAGTGAGTAGAAGGTGTCTACAATATTTAGAGAGGTTGTGAATGTGTTGGTGATGTTGTGGTGGATCTTTTCTATTATATTGAGATGGATTTCTCATTATAACATCCTTCTTGCTTCTTTTCTATAACCTGGAAATGATCCCTTCTTTATTTTTGGCAATGAGCCCTCTAGCAGCAAGCCTATTGTATTTGGTATTGCAATTAATTTATATTGTGAGATAATCCTCACCATGGTTTTTCCCTTCTTGGGTTTTCCATGTAAATATAGTGTTCTATTGTGCATGGTGTTGATGTGTTTTAGTTTTCAGTTATTTTATTTCATGTTAAATCATTCTAATAGTTTAAAGGTTAACTAAGTTGATGTGGATCTGAATTTTTATGAGGGTTTTGAAGTTTTTATGTACAATTGATTCACCCCCCTCTTAGTTTTCTTGTGTGCATTCAACACCATCGCTTGCATCAGCTTCGAGGGAAAATGCATGTGTTATAGTTGATCACCTCCTCTAGTTGTTTCAGATAAACATCCTTTTGCTGTGGGGTGACATGCTCCTCATTGCAGGGGTTAGTCTTATTCCAAAGGATTTTTTTCATTATTAACAACTATAATTAATCATAATATTCTACTTAGAAATCCATAAACATTCAAAGAACACAAAATCATTGATTAATATAGTATATCATCTTCAATGCTTTTAAATACTTAAAGTATATGGATAGGTTTGAAAATTTATTTGAAACTTATAAAAAATAAGATAAAAAAAATGAAACTAAAACAAGGAAACTGGACATTTCTATGGCTCATCAAGCTTCCTAGAACTACTCACTTAGGTGCAACACTGTCAACATCCTCTTCCATGTGACTAGAAGAGGTATCCTTGCCTACACATCCAAACCACTCCATCAAACTTCCTATTTTCTTTTAATATCCCTCCTATCTTAATTCTCATTTCCCCTTGTCTACCCTCAACAAATTTTCTCCTACACAAAGCACTTTCACCTTTTCCTTTTTGAATTCACCATTTAAGTAGATTCACCCAAAAATAGAGCATATTCACTTTTTTCCGAATGTATTAACTATTTCTCAAGTGCATTTTCCTAACCTATGGAAAATTCACTTATCCTAAACCTATTCACCTTTATGTTGGAATTGGATTCACTCTGAGAGGGGGGGGGGTGAATCAAAGTGAAGTCATTTTTAAATTTTTGACTTTGAAGGCAAAATGAAACTTTTTACAAATTTAAACTCAATGTGTCAAAATTGTTTATACAAGTGTACATCAACATTTAAAATCATATTGACATGAAACTTGATTAACATTTACAACTCATGCTAAAAGCATCATATGATATTGTTCAATTAGAGTGTGAACAATCTTGTATGTGCTTTTGTAACAGAACAACAAATTTTCCCAATACACTTTTAATTTGCTTAACAAAAGACTTTTTAACTTTGCATGACAACCTTTTGAAATAAGAAACTTTTGAGCATACTAAAAGTATCAGAGCATTGACTGAATGAGCACATTAACATGAAACAAAATGAGAGACAAATAAAATCACATAACACGAGATTTCTTGAGTGGAAAAACCCTCTTGGGGTATAAAAAAACACTCGCTAAAATTTCCTTTTTATTAATCAAAGAGCACCAACTCCCATAATCTTTCTAAAGCACCAACTTCATCAAACATTCAAAATATTGCAACCCATTAGAACCTTATAACTTCAATCATTCTTTGCAGTCATAAAATTACAATAGGATACAAAATGATTTTGCAATAATGCTCAACTCAAAACATAATCTCTGTAATACAATCAGAGATAAAAACAATATGAGCCCACTCTTCTCTTTTTACAAAATGAATTCACAATAAGTAATACTCCGTCCAAACAATTTCCTCTCCTCACATCACACTCTCTTTTTTTTTGTGTTTTTGCAGGGATACATATATACAATGTTTGTAAAACGGTTATACAAATTTTTCAAGAAAACCCGATTTCAATAACCAGAGTTTATGAATTAGTAAGAGACATAATGTATGACCATGAAGCCAATCAAATATTTTTAAGAAAAAATCAATGATATGAAGATAAAATGCTATTGTGAGATTAAACCCTTTAGTTTACGCTCGGGTTCAAGGTAGTTTTAGTTTAGTTAAGAAAATTATTTGAAACTAAAAACAAAGTTTTCTTTTCCTCTTCATTTACCAAATTTACCTTTGAACGATAAAAATAATGCATAGATATTACCTTTGTCATGGTGGATTTAACCTGTAATCAAAATCTTTGAAATTCTTCTTGAAAACTACCCAAACTACTACTTCTAGCTCAAGCAAAGACCACCAACTATCTTTCCACCATCAAAAACCAACATAACTAAAAACCAAGTCGGAATACCACAACAACCTAGGTCAATATGCAACTATAATTCTAGCATGGCGGCGCTAGGGTTTAGTTCTTTTTGTTTACCCTATTTTCCCTTCATCAAAACTCCAAAAACAAAATGAATGAGACTCGAAATGAAAAGTAAATCATATTACAATCATTTTGAAATACATGTCACTGACACAATGAAACATTAAATGAGTGCCAAATCATAGACCACGCGTGTTGTCCAAGTCAACACAGCCAACATTCTTATTGCTCAACAATAAATGTCACAGCGCGGGGAAACCCTAAATATAATGAATATGTCACAACCCCAAGTCTCCAAAAGTATTACCGTTGCGTGTTTGAGGCCTAAATGGCGATTATTGGATATTCCAAAGGATATGTCATCTCTTCCTAACCAAAATTTCTATGGGCGATACCATGAGGCCATTTGTTCTGCCTGCGCTAAAGCAACAATTTCAAAAAATTAGATGCTCACCCAAATCATGCCCATGATAAATTACATGCCAAAAAATATAAACAACGTAATCCACATAACACGGAAGTAAACAAGAACACAAACTTTTAATAAGAAATGATATGTAGGTGGCCTCATAATACCATTGTTTATGAAGCCATAAGAAATGCCAACCTGCTGGGATACAAGACCGACTCTGTAACAATACAAACACCTCCACCTCATGTAGAATGCAATAACCCTTGTGAAATATATGTATAACATGTTAACATGTGCACCAAACTAATCAAAGGATTGTGAAACAGC
The DNA here is from genome assembly GCA_007258455.2 of Sequoia sempervirens. Taxonomy (NCBI): domain Eukaryota; kingdom Viridiplantae; phylum Streptophyta; class Pinopsida; order Cupressales; family Cupressaceae; genus Sequoia; species Sequoia sempervirens. The sequence continues at coordinate 70,583,726 of VDFB02105785.1, forward strand.
CATGAAGATCACCAATAGAATTTCCATGAAGACATAATGAATCTTGTCAATGATGCCATGAACAAAGATGATCAACTGAAACAAAATACCTATTGTATAATAAAGAAGGACCAATCTGTCAAGATGAATTCAACTGTTCCATGATATCACTTGAAAACTAATACCACCTAAATAAATTTTATCTGCACATAAAGCTTAACATGATCAGTACCACATTATGTGATGAACAAATTCACCCAAATACATCAACCCAAAGCATGATCACCAAAATACTGAGTATGCCAAATTGAACACAAAGAGCACCAAGTATTGAAAGCACTAATCAGTTTTGTCATCAAGGATAATATACCATAAAGAGAAAGCCAACAAACTCCCCCTTTGTCCTTGATGGAAAAAACCATCTGCAACCATCTGAATTCAATGTGATCACCAACTTTCAAAGATATATATTGGACAACCAATTGTAACAAAATGCCTCATAACTGTAATGCTTTCTCCCCCTTTTTGTCTCAAGGACAAAGGGTACAAAAGGAAACACCAAAAACCAGTAACTCATCTAGCTGCAAATATAGCAAACAAGCAGCAAATACATCACAAAAAAATAGCAAGAAGTTGCTAGGAGAGCTAAGAAACTCCCCCTAAAGCAATGATGGAACATGAAGAGAGCAGTGATTGAGAGATAACTCCCAATCGAGACCAAAGTATTTCAAAAACCTCTTTAGCCAAGGGCTTAGTAAAAATATCTGCCACCTATGCTTGAGTTGGTACATATTGCACTGTAACCTCGTTAGCCAAAACCTTTTCTCTCATAAAATGAAATTTAATTGCAATATGTTTGGTTCTGGAGCGCATGACAAGATTCTTTGATAAATTAATCTCACTGGAGTTATCACAAAATATGGAAACAAGTTTAGTAACATCAATACCCATGTCTAAAAGTGTTTGAGCCATCCAAAGAAGCTAAGTGCAGCAAGATGTGGCTGCAATATATTCAGCTTATGTTGTTGATAATGAAACTAAATCTTTCTTTTTTCTATGCTAAGCAACAAGACGATCACCAAGATAAAAAGTTGCACCACTGGTGCTTTTTCTATCATCAAGACAACCAACCCAATCAACATTAGTAAAAGCCATTAAAGTAAAATCATTACCTCTAGAATACCAAAGACCAAAGTCAAGAGTACCTTGGATATACTTAAATATTCTTTTAATAGCAGTAAGATGGGATTATTTTGGTGCAGATTGGAATCTAGAGACCATACAAACAACTTGCATTAAATTTGGTCTGGAGGCAGTTAAATATAATAAGCTGCCAATCATTGATCTGTATTTAGATTGATCAATATCAGGAGAATCATCAGTTTTAGATAACTTATAGCCAGTCACCATTGGTGTACTTACTGGACGACAATCATCCATTTGAAACCTTTTCAAAATTTCTTTTGCATATTTTGTTTGTGATAAAAATATTCCCTGTTTAAGCTGTAAAAATTGGAGGCTAAGAAAGAATGTTAGTTCGCCTAACATTGACATTTCAAATTCTGATTCCATAATCTTTGAAAACTTCTTTGATAAGGCATCATTGTTGCAGCCAAAGATAATCATCTACATATACCTCAACAACCAGTATATCATTACCTTCTTGTTTAGCATAAAGATTACTGTCCACACCACCTCTTTTGAAACCATTTGCTATTAGGTGTGCATCCAATCTAGAATACCAAGCTCTAGGAGCTTGTTTGAGACTATACAAGGCCTTTTTCAATCAATACACATGATTAGATTTATCTTGTACAACAAATCCTTCTGGTTGTTCCATAAAAACTTCCTCATCAAGACAACCATTCAAGAATGCAGTTTTAACATCCATTTGGTACACCTTAAAAATTTTAAAGCAAGAACATGCTAAGAAAATTCTAATAGATTCAATATGAGCAACAGGTGCATAAGTTTCACTAAAATCTATACCTTCCTGTTGTGCATATCATTTTCACACAAAACATGCTTTGTTTCTCACTACTTTGCCACTTTCATTCAATTTATTTCTGAAAATCCATTTTCCATCAATAACATTTTTATCATCAGGTCTTGGGACTAGTTCCAAAGTTTTGTTCTTCTTGATCTGGCTTATTTCTTCCTGCATAGCTTTCAACCAACAATCATCACTTAAAGCATCATTAACAATTTTAGGCTCAAATTCAGTTATTAAACAAAAATGCTCAACAACTTGAGCTTGTTCCTCAAGTTTTTCCTTTCTTCTTGTTAAGATTCCTGCAACTCTATCTCCAATTATTAGATCTTTAGGATGATTTTTTGCAACAATTTTGGAAGGAGTTTTAGGAGGTATTGCTTTGGAACTTGAGATATCCTCCTATTGTGATTCATCTACTACAATAGTTTTGGGAATGATATTTGAATCTACCACAAATTCCTCTTCATCATCCTGCACATAATCAAAATCTAGGAGCAATCTTTCATCAAATTCCACATTAATAGACTCAACAATCTTATTCAGCCTTTTATTGAAGTATATTTATGTATGGTTGCAGTGGTATCAGCCCAAAAGATAATTCTCTATTAGATTTGGACTGAAAAGTTTCCTTAAATTTTCTTTACCACTTTTAACAATAAAGTACTACAACCAATATTCTTAGTAATATTGCAGGAAGAGAGATAACAAATTAAAGTTTATGGATTTCTTGTCCCAATCCCCAGCCTGGGCTTCATCTAACATTGTTCTAGCCATTTCTTTCACTGTTCTATTTTTCCTCTCCACAACCCCATTCTATTGAGGTGTTCTTGCAGGAGCATATTGATGCCATGTTGTTCACAATAATCAATGAATTCTTGAGATGTAAATTCACCTTCCTTGTCTGATCTTAAAAATTTGAGTTTCATATCAGACTCTTTCTCAACCATCTTATGAAAATTTTTAAATCTGTCAAAAGCTTCAGATTTATGTTTGAGAAAAGTTACCCAAACCATTCTTGTGTAGTCATCTACAAATAACATGAAGTATTTTTCATCATTTATTGACCTAGTCTTAGTAGGACCACAAAGATTAGTGTGTACAAGCTGCAATGGCTTTGTAGATGCATGTTCTTTAGATTTAAAACTCACTTTAGTTTGTTGGCCCTTAAGACATTCTTTACACACTGTATTTTCTGGTTTACTCAATATAGGCAAGCCTCTTACATTTTGATTTATACTTATTCTAACCAGATTGTCAAAGTTTATATGCCCTAAACGTTTATGCCATAACTAGTTTTCTTCCAATTGACCCATAAGACACATACCTTCATTGCTTTCATGATTAGAAGAGTCAACAAGATTGTAAATTTTCCAGAAGTTCTCAAACCTGTTGCAACTGTTTTACCAGATTTGTTGGTTTTTATTTCACAACCTTGTGCACCAAATGTAACATGATATCCATTATCACAAATTTGACTGACACTTAAAAGATTATGTTTCAATCCTTCTATATAATATACATCATAGATTGGTGTGTCATCATTTAGCAGTAGAGAACTTTTACCTTTTATCTGAATACCTGAGTTGTCACCAAACTTGACAAATCCTCCTTCATAATCTTCAAGTTTCAAGAACCTTTCTATATCACTAGTCATGTGGTTTGAACAACCACTATCCAACACCCAAAATTCCTTCTTCTTGGAGAGAAAGGCAGTTTGTATTAGCATAGATTGCTCTACACTTGGAACAAACTTGGGTCTCCACACTTTTTGTGAGTTAAGTTTATTTTGTTTGCATTGTTTGGATGTATGACCAATAGTATTGCATTTGAAACATCTGATTGTATTTGGAAAACCAAAGAACTATTTGTGACCAAATCTAGGTGTTCTAGAAAGTATAAATCTGCATCTATTCACCTTATGCCCAAATCTATTGCAGTAGAAACAATAACCATGAAAGAATGCATTGAATCTAATATTGTTTCTTTTATGCTCAAAAGTTGCTTCTTATCAATTGTTTTGAAGTTTTGATTTGAACATTCACCAGTGCTAAAACCAATACCAGTCATGTCCTTATGTTGTTTTTGCTTTCCAAGAAAATCATTTAAACGCAGAGTACTTTCATAACCTTGTAATTGTTTCTTAAGTGTGATTACTTCCATTTCAAGCCTTTGAATTTCCTTATCTTTATCTGCAAGAACTTATTTAAGATTGTGTACAGTTCTCCTAGAATCATCAAGTTCAGTTTGTAAAGGTGTAATTGTCTTATTTGGACTTTTCTCTTGTGAAGCAACTTGTTTCTTTAATTTTTTGATTTCTTGTAGAGCACAAAGTAATTCACCTTCAAGACTCCCTTCTAATTTAGATTGATCTTTTGTTTGACTTTTTGACTGATTGTTTGGATTCTTTTATGCAGAAATTTCAGCCATGAATAAAGTTTCATCTTCTTCATTTAAGGACTCATCTGTCTCAACGTCTGAGTCTTCTTTGCTAAAGAGACTCTTTCTTTTTGAGACTATTGTTAAATTTATTTTTAGGATTCCAATACTTTTTCTTGAATTGTTTTTCTATTTTCTCATCATCATTGGTTTGATTTGGATAAGGACATTTAGTTACAAAATGACCAACTTTGCCACAATTAAAACATTTAAAAGGCACTTTTCCTTTATATTTCTTTGTCAACTTTCTTACCAAAAGAGATTCTAAGGTATCATATAGTTTTGATTCACTATCTAAGTCTTCTTTCTTTTCTGCTTTAAAAGCAGTCTCCTTAGAAGTTGAAGC
>VDFB02105785.1:70588579-70644906 GCA_007258455.2 Sequoia sempervirens
TTGACTTTGTAAAACTATATTGTAATTAAAATTTTGTCATCTATCAACATCTAGTTATTAGTTATGAAAGGTGAAGCAATGCTTTCAGTTTGAAAGATGTGCAATGCAATGTAATCAACGTTATGAATATAAACTACAAAATTATAAATTAAAGTTCAAAACATAAAAATGTCAAGTGTTTACAATCAGCCATTATTAATCATTGATCAAACTGAACAGTGTGAACATTTTTCTGTGTGGAAGGCAAACAAGAAAACAGTTATTCAAAAATGAGAATTTGTCTTCTGCACCAAATGAGAAATATTCACAATATGTGCTAGGAAGGAATAATTCCATAAGATTGAGTATGTAAGAACTGAGAATTGCAAAATTGGCTTACGTTTGACTTCCAAACACAAATTTTCACACTTTTCGATGTTCCAACGTAAGTCAAAAAGTATATGTGCATAAGTTGTAAAGTATACACTTGGATACATGTAACTGATGTCTATTGAACCATGAATTTATAATGCAAATATGGACACCATTGATAAAAAAGATTTGTATTAATCAAATAGCCATGTATGCATGTACATCAATATATGTCAATATAAGTATAAAATATAGTTACAAAAAAGCCATATAGGCTTACGAGAATGCCATATAGGTATACAATGTCAAATATATCGAATACAAAATATGTTCAAAATTTCCATGTAGGCATACAACAAAGGGCTCTACATTCAAAATTCATTTCTCTCCATGCTATGGTTCAAATAAAATTTTCTTTCCCTTTCCTGGGTGACCCGATGGCAATAAATCTGTCACCCATTTCTGTTGAGGAGTGCTCCTGCTGCTCCTCCTAGGGTTTAGCTCCTAGTCAAGTTTCAACTGTTACAATAAGAAGTAAAGACATTAATATATTTAACAAAATTCAATCACTTACAGCCATCTGACGATCACTCTCCTCAATGGAAATATTTGCACGCTGATGCTCAGGCATGCTCGAGCCCTGTATAAACCATTCGAGTAGGAATTAAACTACGAATCAATAATGGTTTGATTTTTCACTAGAACTAATTCATCTATAACAATGAATGTAAATTGAAATTTAGTAATTTTCCTCATACCTCCCCTATCAGAGCCATCGAGGATTGTATTGCAGTAGAAACACCGATATCCATTGCCCTTGTTACATTTGGTGGTGTTTCTCTCACCAACATCTGAAAATAAAACAACAAGTTATTCAATCACAAAATAATTATCGAATTTGAAGTAATGCTTTGAGTTTGAATGATGTGTAATGCAATGCAACCAATAGTATGATTATCAATTTCTTAAAAAGCAATAACCTGGGACAATCACATTGAAAAACAAAAGACCCTTTAGGACAAATTTTAAGTGAAAAGAATCAAAACACAATCTAAAATATGACAACCAATATGAGAAGAAGAGATGATCTAGTCAAAAGGAGCTTTGATAGTAGCCAACTGAGTTAAGTATCACTATTGCAGGGAATGGAGTAAGAGCTAAATAAAGATACAGCGACAATAAAAAATGATGGAGCTAACTTGTCAAGGGCCTATTCTTCAAAACCCTTATTAAACGCTTGTCATAGTTTAAGATATGCAATAAATGTTTGACAATGGAATTAACCTTTTGAGGATGACAAGTGATTAAATTGAGGTCTCCTTTTACCATGAAAAGACTGAATATTCTTTCTTTGGCCTATCATTATGATTTTTAAGTTTCCTCACTTGAGTTAAATATAATAGTCAAGTGTTTATACCAAAGATGATAGATAAAATAATCATGAAAAGGAGAATGTGATGGTGATCAATGACAAGGCAGTGGCACATTTGACAATGAAAGATTAGAGGAATGCATAGTGAACATCATGTTACAACTTATGATATAAATTAAGCCACATGGTTGATGTGCTTTGAATCCTTGCATCTAAAGGAAATTTTCTTAATAAATACTGCTAGGGAATTTCAATGTTTCCATTGTAGTTGGCATTAAAGCTGGTACTTGCAACATTGAAAATTATCCTTATATAAGAATTCCCTCCATCTTGTTCATTGGCCTGTAACACTCTTGATGGTAGCTGTATGAAATCTAATTATGATTCCTCTTCTACATTAGAGGGTTCATATCCTTGATCTGACTCTTCTGAATTATCAGAATCAAAATCACTAGCTTCCATATTCAAAAATTCCCAACCAACATCTTCAATAAATTTATCTAGATCATCAGTAATAGTCTTACAAATTGGTTGCCAGTTCAAGTTCATTCTACTTTCATAATACTTTATATCCATAGAGTTCATCCATTCCTTGATGCCATCAAGTGAAGATTGAGGAATGGCATACATATGGAGTACATCTCGCTTGAATTATTTGAAAACAATAGCCATATCAAATCCCTTTTTCCCAAGTCCTACTCTCTCAAGGTTAACAATCTCAATCTCACTAATAGTGATTACTAAGAAAGGTAATTCCACCAACTCTACCAAAAAATTTACCATAGGATCAATAAAAGTAGAGGATTTGAAAGGAACTTCATGAAAACCAAGCTCTCTAAATGGTATATAAAACTCTAGTTCAAAATATTTTAGATGAGGTTGCTCCCATAGCTCTCTTACTCGCTTGACAAATCCTTGAAACTATGTATTGATTTTATTTTTCCTGTTCCTCTCTTGTTTTTCTTCCTTAATTTCATTGGTGTAGGAGCACCTAGGAAGCAATAGAGAGCACACTAGGAAAAATGTGGAAGTATAGAATGATTTTATGACTTAGATGTATGCCTTCAGGAATTTTTGTGGTTGGAATGATGTTTTCTGATAAGGTCATGTTGACCATGGGTGAGAAACAAAAAGGTTCTAGTCCAAAGTTTAGGAATGGAGGTTTTTGCAATTATTGACAATTTTTGCAAGAACATGCTCCTTTTATGTTTGAGCGGCCAAGAAGGGCCCATTGGAAAAATAAATATTGGGAAAGAATATTTAAAGGTTTCCTCGACCTTTGTGCAAGGTTGAAAGTACATTTGTATGGATTGTTTTGTTGGAAATTGAAGGAAAACAATTTTTTGAGTGAAATTTTCTATTTTTTGGTCTAAAAGAAGGCTCTAATGGATAAAATATGGTTTTGTGTTGTGTGTAGGATGTAGAATAAATCTAGTAAAATTTTTTTGTAGCCTTTAGATAGTTCTTTCAATCATTTTCTTGTCTCTTTGTAAATATTTTGGTTTCTTTGTGCTTGCTAGCTTGAAATAGGCATAGTTGAGTAAATGGGGTGCTAGAGTACTTTTCCACCATACAAACCATACAGCCTTTTGGAAGCAGTTCCTAGACACCATGGTTTTACATATGTTAGTTGGTAGGTTTTTTTTGAGTGTAGGAGTTGCTAGCAAAGTGATGCCCTAGGCGAGCCAGTGTAGGTCCGGCTAGGAAAAACTTGTTGTGCAGGTCACAAATCTTGCAGGGGTGCTGAGCCATTGAGGATTTTCTTCTTGGAGGAGGTAGGGTGGTGTGTTACCTTATTACTACATGAAGGAGGAGGCTCCATCTATCCATTTGGTGTGTAAACAAATTGGAAGTTTGCTAACTATTAAGGGAAGGCTTAAAACCCTAGCTTTTGCTCCATTTCATGTTTGAGCTTTGTACGGACAGTGGAAGGCTGAGACCTCAAGAATCTTTGAGTGTTGTCCATGTGAACCAAGAACCTTGGAAAAAGAGTGGGAATTCCTTTTGATATTTTTGAGTTCTAACCTATTTTGTAGGTGAAGGAGACCTAATAGGGGCTCAAGGGCTACTATCCTTTCAAACTCTAGCTAAAGGATTGGTGAGAGCGATGGGAATTTGAAGTCTTGGAGGTTGTTCAAACACCTTTGGAGGATAGTTTGAAGCCTTTTAAGACTTATCACTACCCCTGCAAGAGTTGATGGAGTGTTGAGGAAGATTGGTCTTTAGTATAGTGTAAAGGATAGGAAGAGTTGTGGCAATGAACCAAGGTGGACTTGGTGGTTGGAGTTTGTGATAGAAGAGGGGTTGGTCAGACAAACCAGGGGCACCTAGTCATGAGTAGGGACCTATAGGTTAGATTGGTGAAGCAAAGCACCAAGGAGGTATTACAAGGAAAGGCCTAGAGCAGGAATCAGTGATTTATTCCTCCAACCCCTCTCCCTATCAGATTGGTATCAGAGCAAGAAAAAGATTTGGGATTGATCTTGTATGTTAGAGACAGAGTCTAGTGGTTCTAGGATCATGGTGACAAATGTTAAGTTGGCCAAGAGGGTTGAAGAAATAGAGGAAGACAATAGGGTATTGAGAGAGAAGTTAGACCAACTTGAGCAAGCACTGAATGTTATGCAGTATGATGGAAGAATAGCAAAAGAAGAAGAGGTTGTAGAGGAGAATAGAATCCCTGAACCTGACCCTATATTGAAGGAGGATCCCTTCTTGAAAGCATTGAAGGCTTTGAGTGGAAAAGCACTTGAAGGAATACAACTGTTTAGTGGAAAGATGGAAGCTGATTTAGTTATGGATTGGATAGAGGGAATGGAAAACCATTTTGAGTGTGATGGAGTCACTGAAGCATAGAAGGTAAAGGTGGCTAAATAAAGACTAAGAGATTTTGCCTTAACTTGGTGGAAATTCATTCAGACAAAGAGGGAGAAGGAAGGAAAACAGCCTATCTCTACTTGGAAGGGAATGGTTGCCAAGGTGAAAGAAGCATACCTACCTGAAGACTATGAAATTCAGTTGCATAAGAGGAGACAGAGTTTGAGGCAAAGAGATCAGGATGTGAGTTCTTATACTGAGGAGTTTCAAAGACTTTGCATGAGGTCCAATGTCACAGAGGATGAAAGTATCAAGGTGGCAAGGTATCTCAACGATTTGAAGTGGAACATTCAAGAGGAGATGGTTCTCTTAAGCCCCAAAACAGTGCACCAATGTTATCAATTGGCATTAAAGATTGAAGAGAGGAGTAAGAGGAAGCAAGATCAGACTTCTAAGGGTAGAGGCAAAGGTAGGGATCAAAGAGGACAGCGTGGTGGCTACCAAGGTAGAGGCAATGACCAAAGAAACCAAGGAGAATCAAAACTCACAGAGCATGGAGGTAGAACATCTACAAGAGGTGGATATAACAGGGGTAGAGGACCTCAAGGAGGTTCAAATAGAGGAAGAGGAGTAGGCAGGAGCAATTCTTATTATGCAAACATGAAGTGTTACTATTGTAATCAAATAGGTCATCCTGCTTATAGGTGCCCGGAGGAAGCATCTTCATCAAGCAATGAAAAGAGAGTGGCTTATGCACAAGAGGACACCATGAGACCTAAGGCATCTAAGGTCAGTCATATTGAATCTGAGGTAGGAGAGAATCTAATGTTCAACAGGGTTCTGATCAGACAACCAATTAAAGAGGAACCAAAACAAAGGAGGGCTCTATTTAGAGTAAGGTGCAAGATACTTGGAAAAGTGTGCAAGGTCATAGTAGATTCAGGTTCAACAGACAATATCATATCAGAGGAGGCAATAATAAAACTAAAATTAGAGAAGTCACCTCATACTAACCCCTACAAGGTCACTTGGCTAGACAAAGGGCAGAGTGTTTTAGTAAATGAGCAGGTAACGGTGGAGTTTTCCATTGGAGGATACAAAGATAAGCTGATTTTTGATGTATTACCCATGGATGCATGCCATCTTCTACTAGGCAGACCATGGCAATATGATAGAGGTGTCATATATGATGGGAGAGCGAATACAATCTCATTCAAGAAGGATGGGAAGACTTTTAAGTTGCAGTCACTGTCAGAAGAAGAAGAGGCACAGTCAAAGGCACCAAACATCATGTTGAGTAGTGGGAAGGAGTTCCTTAACAATCTACATCAAGGAGGTGAAGGATATGTGGTTTTAATGCAGTCAAAAGATGAAGAAGAGACTAAAAAGATAGTCATACTAGAATCAGTCCAAAAGCTGCTAGGAAAGTATAAGAATATTGTTAGTGATGGTACACCTGCAACTTTGCCTCCAAAGAGAGCTATAAGTCATCAAATTGACTTCATACCTAGTGCTTCATTACCTAACAAAGCAGCATACAAGCTTACACCAGACCAGAATCTTGAGGTAGCTAGGTAAGTGAAGGAGTTGTTGGATCAAGGCTTGATTCAAAAGAGTATTAGCCCTTGTGCAGTACCAATGGTCTTAGCAACCAAGAAAGGAGGTAAGTAGAGACTTTGCACTGACTCTAGAGTAATAAATAGGATCATAATTAGGTATAGGTTCCCTATTCCTAGAATTGAGGACTTAATGGATTGTCTTGGAGGTGCACAATACTTTACCAAGTTGGATCTCAAGAGTGGGTATCATCAGATCAAAATTAAGGATGGTGATGAGTGGAACATAGCTTTTAAGACAAATGATGGGTTATATGAGTGGAGAGTGATGCCATTTGGTCTCTCGAATTCCCCTAGCACATTCATGAGGCTCATGAATGAAGTGCTTAAGGACTTTACAGGGATATTTGTGGTAGTGTACCTTGATGACATCCTAATATACAACAAGACAACAGAAGAGCATTTGAAACATATGGATCAAGTTCTTAGAAGGTTGCAAGAAGAGAAGTTGGCAATCAATCTAGAGAAGTGTGAATTCTTTAAGCAAGAGCTAGTCTATTTGGGTTTTGTAGTGTCCAAAGGATCATTGAAGATGGATCCAAGCAAGGTGGAAGCCATCCTAAACTAGCCTACACCAACCACAGGGACTGATGTAAGAAGTTTCCATGGATTGGCTCAATTTTATAGGAAATTCATAAGGAATTTTAGTGGTATATGTGCACCAGTCTTAGATACAATCAAGGGCGGTTTAAAAACTAACTTTGTGTGGACTCAAGAAGTTGAGAAAGGGTTTGAAAAACTGAAAGAAGAGGTGGCAACTCAACGAATTCTCTTATTACCTAGCTTTGACAAGTTGTTCATTGTGGAATGTGATGCAAGTGGAGTGGCAGTAGGAGGAGTGCTTAGTCAAGAGGCCAGGCCTATAGCCTTCTTTAGTGAGAAGCTCAATGAAGCAAAGAAGAAGTATTCAACCTATGACTTAGAACTTTATGCTTTGGTTCAGTCACTTAGGAAATGGAGGCATTATCTTCTACCCAAGGAGTTTGTAGTCTTTACTGATAATCAGGCACTCAGTTTTATCAACACTCAAGAGAAGTTGAGTAATAGGCATTTGAAATGGATGGAATACATCCAAGCTTTTACCTTCACCATCAAGCACAAGAAGGGATAGCTAAACAAAGTGGTAGATGCATTGAGCAGGAGATTGTTGACAGTCCAAGAGATACAAATCAAGAGCATTGGCATAGAGAGTTTCAAGGATCTATATGGAGATGATGAAGACTTTTCAGAGGCCTATAAGGTATGTTCTAACTTTGAGAACCATTCCCATAGCCAATACTCTAAATATACTTTGCAAAATGGGTTATTGTTTAAGGGAAATCAGTTATGTGTCCCAAGAGGTTCAATGAGGGAAAATATGATTAGAAAACATCATTCCAACCACAAAAATTCCTGAAGGCATACATCTAAGTCATAAACTCATTCTATACTTCCACATTTTTCCTAGTGTGCTCTCTATGGGGTTGGAGAAATCAATCATTGATTCCTGCTCTAGGCCTTTCCTTGTAAGACCTCCTTGGTGCTTTGCTTCACTAATCTAACCTATAGGTCCCTACTCATGACTAGGTGCTCCTGGTTTGTCTGACCAACCCCTCTTCTATCATTCATCAAGATCATACATTGACCTTCTTGCCCTTCTTAAATTTTGGACCACATCCATTACCTCCACATAAAAATGGACATCCTTGGTCTTCATGGTTCCCATGCTATGATATGGTTATGCAAATGAAAATGAAGAAAAGTAATAATCTCCTTATCCATTGGCTGGAAGAATGCATGCTTAATGTTTTGATACATGATATCAGCTCTCTCTTCTACTCTCATGGTTGAATATCAAAATCCAATATGGTGGGCCCGAGTTCTAGTCATCTTTCTTCCTCTTCCACCAAATGTTGTCCAGTCCACATGTTGCGCCATCCTAATTGGCTTTGTTTTTGAAAGCTGAAGTTTCTCCTAAGTCACCAGTGTAGCTCTCTCTACCTTTCCAAACTCTTTCATTTGCTCTGGTCGTCTTTGGGATTTAGTCATTTGTACCACATGGTTGATGTGCTTTGAATCCTTGCATCTAAGGGGTTTAAAACCTTAGGGGCCTTAGATGAGAAAAAGAAGTAATGCTTTTCTTTTCTTTTTATGTGAGGACCTAGTAGTGAGATAAAAGAGGACTGTATAGAAAAATGAAAAAAGAAGACATAAAAATTCATGGACCATACTATATCACCTACATGCTAGCTAATAAGGACATGAATGTAGTAGATTTAGGTATGATATGGGTATTGCAAGGTATATTTGAGGAATATATAAGAATGAAGAAGAATTAAATGGATCAAATTAGTGTCAAATGTTTTCCTAAAAGATCTCCCACACCCTATTAGGGAATTTAATCATTTCTAAGCATTTTCCACGTCCTATGGGAAAGTTTGAGGAGGCTCCAATAGTTGAGAGTTTAATGAGTACTTATAACTTCTTTCCATGCAATCATGATTAGTTAGAGAACATATAGGGAAACTTGATGAGCTATGCAACAAATGAAGAGAATATAGGGTATTTTGACCTAGTCTTAAGCATCTCCAAGCATCTAGGAGATATTGAAGGAGTCTTGGTGATAGATAGGGTCGAGGATAGAAGTTTTATTTTTGGTTACATTGACATCATGTAGGACATCCATAGTCTTATTCTTGGTTACGTTGACATCACAAAAAAATTATATAGGATGGAGTAGAATGTAGCTCTACCTTTGTCAGTTCCATGTTAAATTTTTATTATATATAGCTTGCTAGTGTAGGAATTCTAAGACAAACAATCATGGTAGGACCATTCTTAAAAGATTTCAAATAATAACCTAGTGAACCCATATACTTTTATGACAATATATACACAAATCTAGATTAAACTTAGAATTCATTAACTTTAAATTCTCTTTATTCTATATTACCTCAACGAAAGTTTGGGCAAATCTACTCGCACTTGGAGGTGTTTCCTTGAAACCTCCAACAACACCATGTTCAACATCCAAAATCACATATTAAAATACCATTCGTAAAACAATGCTATTAACACATGTAATAAATTTATAATTGTTTACTAACTTTACATACCCCACTGATAGGTGTACTGCAAAAATAAGTAGATTGACTGGTGTACCTAGGGTCAACACTATGACCCTGCAATTTTATTAAAATAATAAAACTAAATTAGTTAATCTTGCATTTCACAATCAAAATTTAATAAACTCAATTCAATGAACATGTTGAATTTTACCTGACTATCAATACCATATGCATCATGCAGAATGTCAGCCGCCCTCTCCATCCCCGTAGATGCATACAGATTAGGTTGTGTAGAAGCATATGGATCCTACGTAGCACCCTCCTGAGGGCTGGTAGGGTCATACGAACAAGTGGCTCTACAAGATCGACACACATGGGCTTGAAGGCCGCCACCTGAAGACTCCCTTGGATTGCGTTGTACAATGGGGCTAGTGTGGTGGATGACACTCCGATTCAAGGATGTGATCGCCTACAAACTCTCTACATCAGCACTCTCCTTTGCAATTGCAGGCATCACAATCTGCTCATGAGGCGGCCTAGTGAGAGGTCATCTCCCCTATCATGTAGGATCTGGCTGTGCACCAGGCCTATCCTGTGCTGACCCCCCACCTCTCCCCTGAAACTCCCTCATATCAAAATAATTTGGGATTTGGTTCAATACAAACTCACAGTATAATTTCCTAAGAAAATATTGGGGGACTTCACAGTTATTGCACGGTGGGTAATCAAAGACCATATACCATCTGTCATAAAAATGGTTCCTAATCTCTTGGTGGTGGCACCAATGAATTTAGGAAACCTCTTTGCATTGAGGGTGAGATTTGTTTTAGGGTCAGTGAATAGAGAGCACAAATCACCTTTAGTAATCTTTAAATCTTTACTTGTTTATATGATAATTTGGCTGCATAATATGCCATCAATGTTTTCCTCCTATTTTTCCATCCAAATATTTGTTGGGTAATTGCATCTACATTTTTTAACAAATCCTTCAATGAATCTACTAGATGTATTCTTTTTGTGGTTGAAGAATTTTGATCACTCAACCTACTAATAAGATCCTCAACTTCTTTTCTATTGTTTTCAATTTCACTCCTCAAATTTTCTTGAGTGCCAGGAGGGTATTGAGAGAATGGTGGGGGATTTTGTTGTTGAGGCTGATTTGGTTGAGGATTTTCCTCCTCTTGTTTAGGATTTCCTACAAATTAAAAAAAAACATTCATTTCTAAACTAAAACAAACAAAATCAATTTAAAACTAACAAATTCAAAACAAATACCAAACAATACTTACCTCTTGCATCTCTTCGTCATCGTGGTGCCATATTTGTGAAGAAATCCAATTGTTGTTGATGAATTTTGAAGAAATCACCTCTCCAAGAATGCAAGCGCGTAAAACAGGGTTTTTGGCCACGGGCGGAGCTAAAACACAGAAAAAACCAAATGAGAAATGATATTTGGATTTGCTTTTTTTTCTTTTAAAAAGCCATAACGCGAACGCGTTATAACGCGTTTGCATTATGGCTTTTTTTTTTCTTGTTTGGCCACAAAAGTGCGACCATCTTGGTGCACTTACCCTTTTGTCTTCTTCATTCTTCTAAGTGCACACTTCCAGTCTCATAGCTTTTTACTACATTTTGTTCACTTTATTAGGTCATTTAGATTTAGTTTGCATATCACATTGTGTTTTACAACATCTTCTAGGTCATTGTGCATTCATCTTAATTTCACACTATGTTTTCTAGCATATTGTATTTTACAAGTTTACACTTGGTGGTGAACCCCTCATTAGCTATCATTCAATCCCCAGGATAGCCCTATTGCTAGATTTTAATCTCTTTTTCATTGAAGTCTCTAGGTTTATCCTTGAGTGGAGCCTCTTTGAAAGTGGACCATGTAAATACATTCATCCATTCTCCCATTTTTCCTAGGTTCCACCTAAATAACTTGGCATAATTAATTCCATTTAGTTAAAAGGGCCCTAAACTCAATGTGAATGTGTAAAACACATTACAACTCTAAATCAAAGCAACATTAAGCTCATATTATTATTACTTACTCACAAATTAAGTGTGAAAAAGGGATACTTTTTTCTACACTACAATCCTTTACTTTTATCTCTCACCTTAAATTAAATCAATTTACATTTATTTAATTTTTTTAAACCTTATCCTCTAAATCATCCAACTAAATCAATCAATTAATACCTATTTAATTAATTGATTTGAGCTAATTAATCCTCATTAAGTATAATGCATTGTTATCATTTATAAGGTAAAAATTATAATGCAAGTTAATTAGTCATTGATTTTGCATTCGTGAATCCCTTTTCTCTAAATATTTCACATCAATTTGTGACATTCTACCCTTTTGATGTCTTCCCTCAAAATCTTGGAGGGGAAAATTACATAAATAAGAAGAAAAAAACCCTTAATTAGTAATAAAAATTACACCAACAAACATAATTAAATTTGAAAAATTAAAGAACAATCTATTTCAAAAAGACTAATATTTTGTTATAATATTACATAAAAATGCTAAAATTTTATAATATATACATCTTTAGGGGTTATCAAACATAGTATTAATGGATAGGAAACTTGAGAGAGAAAGAAATTGATTGCATGCATTTTTCTCATATCCATGTAAATTTATGCATTTTACATCGCATCTACTTGACAATATATCTTTAAAAATATAAGGAAATATATCGCGATTATGTTTTTTCCTTAGTAGTATTCTAGATCAATGGAATGACCACCTAGTCCAAGTACAATAACATATAGATTGATTTATTACTCATTTGATGCATACCACACTAACTATTGAGATTGAATACTGTGCACATATTTTGGAAAAGTTAGCTAATGATTTTTTTCCATTGAGTTGTTTAGTCATGTGATACTGGATATATTCTTGATGTTTGAACTTTTTATATAAGGAGGGATGTTCTTCATCCACAAGATTGCTTGCAGGATCCACTTCATCATCTAATCCTAGATGATAAAACATAATAATAGATAATCTTTTCCTCTCCTTGTTTTTCACTACTCGATGTTCTATACTATTGTAGATTCCATTTGTCATCACCTATAATGCAATTAAAATGTTAAATGGAATATTTATAAATTATTTATACTAGTGACAACTTAATCAATAATCAAACTTACACAACATTTACCTCTATTAGGTCACCAATGTTTACAACAAGTGCATAAGGAATGGGTTGAATTGGAATCCATTCATTGTTCTTGCAAACTTGAAGGCCTTCTACTTGATCATCTTGAAGCAAGAGTGTTATGGCACCTCCATCTGAATGAGGGCTTAACCCCAACACTAGATTAGGCCTAGGGCAAGGTTGATACAAATTCATCTTCACTGTCATCATTGGATATTCTCTAAACTTGTTTTTGAAATAATTTCTCTGTAATTGTAAGGTTTCAGCAAATAGACTTAAGATCATTTGGGCCACCCTTTCCACCTGTGTGGTGTAATTTTGTAATGTATTCTTGCAATCACATATTAAAAATTCATTAGGTAGTGATTAATAGTATTAACCAAAGAATTTATTATAAACAATTAATTTTATGAGATTATAATTTGATTATAAATTAGTGGGAGTTTACTACAAACAAATCAAATTTTAATTTTAAAAATATTATTTTAGAAAATGCAAAGGCACACAATTCCAAGAGTGTAACCCTAAAAAAAAAAAAAAAATTATTTGAAAGTTGAAGTGGCATTCATCTATTTGATTATACTTACTCTACTTAAACATCAAACTATTTAACTATCAAATAAGAAATAACAATTTTGCACCTCATATACATATAAAAGTATCAAATAATAATTATTTTTTAATTAACAAAAATTACCTTTAATTATTAAGTCTTTTAACATTTAAGAATAACCTATAAGTGCAAATAGGTTTTAATTATAAATAATAAGAAAATAAATAAATGTAAGAGCTATCATACAACTATAATCCTCGCCAAATGTTGCTAGAATAATTTGCAATGACATGAACAATTGGCATGACAATGGAGGGCAATTTGAGAAATCAAGAGAGCTACATGTAAAAGAAAATTTAAAGATAATTGTGGAGGATGGATAATTGTTTGTACCACAATCCAAACCTTCAATGTAATAATATTAAGATATCAATAAAAAATGAGAACGTCATTATATGATAAAATAGTTTTACAAATTCTTACTACTTGATAAATCTAATTCATCAATATGGATCATGGAAACATAAAATCTCTTAACATAATCTAGTTTAACAATCAAAGGTCAATTTTGGCAACTAAAAATAGGATAAATATTCACCACTTTTGATATAAATGATGTGTAAAATTACTATTGACTACTTGACCATTGAATTGGATAATGTTTAAGTAAAATACTCATAGACAACTAAATCTTATGTAACAATATAAACTAAAGAAATTTGGACACAAAAAATTACTAAAATTTTAAGAAACAAAATTCATCCATTCCAAATTTTACACTAATATTTTTAAAAATAAGCACTTATCTACATCAAATATAGAACTCACCTCTACCATATACACATGTAACAAGCTTTATACAAACTTTTGAAATAGTCATTTACAATCAATTAGAATAGTAAAAAAATATTCTATAACTTATACCCAATTTTCATCTAAGATGCATACCAAGCCCAAATTTCTATTAAAAAGAAAAAGATATATTAATCTTATGTTGTAATTTTTTCCTTAAATTGACCTACACAAATTGTATGTCATGTGTTTCACCCTACCAAGATATAGAAGTCCAGTTACTAAACATTTTCCTAACCTTTGAGATCCTTTGAAGCAATCAAGACACATGAGATATGGCTCCAAGTTTTACAATGCAAGCTCTTTTGCCCCTAGCACTTCTATCTATCTAACATCCTACATTATTTCTATCTACCATCCTAGATTCTAATTTTTAAGCATTTTGTACTTAATTATATTTATTTTTCGAATTTGTCCAAAAGTCTATTTCCCCTTTTTAATATTAATTAAACATTTATTTCGCAATGATAAGTCATTGTGATTATATGATTTTGTACTTTTCTCAAACTTCCTTCCAAATATGTGAATTTAATCGCAAAAAAAATCTGTTGACCTCTACCCAACAAACAGAATGCGCATTTGACATATTTATTAATTAATTAAAAATAAAAAATGCCTTCTCTAATTAATAAATAATAAATATGACCAAATGTGCATTCTGCTGACGTCAGAAACAATGACGAAATTCTAAGCGAATTAGAGCCACACGCTTTTCAAGGAGTGTGGATAGATTTTCACGTCAAATTTAAGGTTTAATGTTTGATATTTATATCGAAGAATATCGACAGAAAGAACACATCGTATCTCATGTGTTCGATTCGGGCTGGCTTAACAAGCACACTCTAAGCCTTGACTGCTTAGAGTGTTCTGGTGGGCCCGCCTAATCTGTTCCATTCCCCTACTCATTTCCATTCCCGTAAATACTCCATGTTACAGGTAGACACTCGCCGTTCGAGAGCTAGCGGTCAGCAGTTCCCGCGCGTGAAGAAAATCAAACTCAAATCTCAAACACCATTCCCGCGCAGCTGCGAAAGTTTAGTGGATGCCATAAAGAGCACTATCTCACCGTATACAACAAACAGGTTTCCAACCCGATCATTAAACATTTGCCAGGGTATTCTCAGCCTGTGCCAAAATGGGAGCGTTGAAAAAGGGTTTAGGTATCCAGAAAAAGCATAAAGAATAGGAGAATTTTATCAGATGTGGTTGGAAATAGTCCGACTTTTATCAGATGTGGTTGGAAATAGTCTGGTAGGCATGCTTCCAAAATGTGGAAGCATAGAAGGCTCGTGAGTTGTTTAACCGAATGCATCGAAGAAATGTGGTTTCATGAAATGCAATGATTGCAGGATATGCACAAAATGGATTTTTTGAAAAGGCTTTTGAAACGTAAATTTCAAGCAAATGCAATTGGCAAGTGCGAAGCCAGCCTCTGCAACCTTTAGCAGCATCCTCCCAGCCTACGCCAAATGAGAGCTTTGGAGCATCGTGTGGGCATCCATCAAAGTATAAAGCATAGAGGAATTGTGTCAGATGTTGCAGTTGCTACTGCTCTGATAAACTTGTATTCAAAAAGTGAAATCATAGACAAGGCACATGAACTGTTCGAAAAAATTCCTCAAAGAAATGCGGTCTCGTAGAATGCCATGATTGCAGGATAGGCACAAAATGGTTTTGTTTACGTGGCTTTAGAGGCATTCAAGCAAATGAAATTGGCAGTGTGAAGCCATTCTCTGCAACCTTCCCTAGCATCCCCTTAGAATCGATTCATTTTGAAGAAGAAATAAAAGAAATTTTGAATTATATAGACAAGTATGTATATACACTTTTCACCTTATTATCTCCTCCTCCATTGCTAAAAAAATACTAGTTATGTATGTAATACATTATATTTACTGCCACACGATTAGATATTGGAGTGAAAAAGGCATTTCTTGGGGAGAGAAAATGACACTGCTGATCTCAACACTATTGCATTGGGGTTTCACATTCTTCTATGTGTTAATTATTTTAGTAAGTTTTCATGTTATTTTTCAAGTCTAGCAACAAGAAAATATGGACATAGAGGTTTTATTTCTAGAGATGTCCTTTCTTAAATAGATGTATTTCACGACTTCAAGGATCAAAAGGTAAATTCATTTTCCATACAAAATAATCTGAAAACAAAATAAGAACTATGTTGGGTTTATATTTAGCCTCAGGGAAATTCATTTTCCCTACAAAATAATCTGAAAACAAAACAAGAACCATGCTGGGTTTATATCTAGCCTCTAAGATTTCTTTTCCGGGAGAGAATATTATGAGAGAGGCTAAAGCATTTTCCTCTAGATATCTAATACAAGAACTCAAAAAGAGTAATGAATTAAAAGACAAAACTAAGATTCTAGCAGAGGCAAGCATACAAACTCTCCTTTTTTTTCTTTTTTAAACAAAAGGCTAGAAGCCTATAATTATATTGATATAATATATTTTAATACATATAGAATATAATGTTTGATAAGAAACTTCAAAACCAGCTGATAACTGTTGTCACTATTTAGAATTACATGCCAAGCCCTATTACCAAACCCTACCACCCAGAAGACTACAAACTCTCCTTTTATTATTCTATTTTTGTTCTAATTCATATTGTGTTAACAACCAGATGATATCATAACTCTCTATTTCTTATGGGTGGAATATGTTATGAGATACCCATGGAGATGTAGAGTAGACAGATGGAGGCATGAAACTCTATCCAAATATTTATATAGGACACAAATGCTTGGATGTTGTTGGAGGGAATCTATAAGTAACCCCTAACAACCTTTTTTGAAATAGAAAGACAATTCAATTAAAGTATAAAATCTTAATTGTTTTGATAACTCTTTCTTTTAGGGTGCCAAGTGTATGGATCAAAAAGATTTTAGAACTAGGAATAGCGGATTTCAATATCTTAAAATCTCACTAGCAAAATGAACTCAAACAATTGGTCAAGTAGTACAACTATATCTAAATTATTTGTGATAGTTAATATCAAATTTTATATTGATTGTGTGTAAGAATTAACTCAACAATATTTTCTAGAAGATTGAAAAGGAGTGAATCGAAAGTACAAGTAAAGCATTCAATCTATCATTCATGACATGCATGCTCACTAATTTAGCCTCAAAATAGTGATTCAAGTTTGAACTCATTGAAAGCTTATGGTTGTTTATCCTTTAAATTGAGCTATATATTTGTAGTGATACAAATATTTAGATCGTGGGATGAGGTGATTGTGAAGAAACTAAGTTTCTTTAGGCATTGATGCAAAATATTACTTTTATTATACATGTGGATTATATGAGTATGAATTTATAGCATCAAGATCTTGCTATGTCAAATTGGGTACACACATTACTGTTGATGATATTTTTTATAGTTATGGAACAATTGATGAGCTCATACCCTTTAGGGAGGCTTTGATCTAGTAAGTTATTTATCGTAGAGTTTATTACTATCATAATCTAATTTGAAAATAAAATATTTTTTTAAATCATAATAATACATGTCTTATCTTTTTATTTTGAGTTTACTTGGTACAAATAAAGTTATTTATTCTAACTTCAAAATGTAATTGTGATATGCCAATTATCAACTTTCATACTATATGTAAATTAGTCTTCAATTTTCCCATAAAACATGTATGAATATAGCTATTAAGGTTGAAATGATACACGGTCCTCATGTGCAACAATGGATGCGAGATTATTTAAGTTATGGGTTGTGATTTATTAGCAAGTTGATGTTTATAAATCTATACATATTATTTTATGCATTTATGATTCTCTAAAAAAATATTTAATGATATTAAATTTAAGTTTCATTTCATATCTCATATTGTAGTGGAAGACAATAATTTGGGAAAAATTATAAGATTCTAAATGGATCACTAATGACTATCATCCAAATTTATGTAAGTATTTAAGGAATTCCTTAATATCTTCTAGTGTTCATGTGGCTACATTATTTTCCTTGATTTTAATTGACACCTATTTCCTAGATGACATTTTAAAGAAAGTTAATAAGTTTGAAAGTAGTGTTGCCTTGGTTTGTCAATTACTTGATGACTCCAAATATTTTTAGGTACTTATCTATCATATTTCATATAATATAAATTTGGATTTATTAAAATTATGAATTGTATGTTTAATAGAAAATTTCATAACACATTTTTTCTTATTATTGTTGTTAAAGCATGAGAAAGAACATGGAGAGATTGCTCAATCGATAGAATTTTATGTGAGAAACAACCCTAGAACAACTAGGGAGGAGGTTCTAGATCATATAAGGATTTTTATTGGACTAAACACAAAAGAACCGAACAAGGAGCATGTGTTTTATGATCATTATGTACTAACTTGTTGTAAGAGGTTGTATTTTGATTCCATGTATAGATCTATGGCTTGTATTTGGAGGGGCATAGATGGGTTCTCAATATCACATGGTACTAAAAATGACATGAAAATTCTAATTGAAGCAATACCTCTCTAAGATAGAAGAGAGAACATATGAGTTTATTTTATTTGTTGTTTCTTTGAAATTTTCATTGTAGACCCAAAATATAATGGGTGAAAAATTCATAGCTAGAGTGTTTGGAAATTTTGATTTCCAAGAAAATAATATATTGCCCCTTTTCATATAATCATTTACGGGTGATCCCACAATAGTGGTTTACAATTTTTGGCCAAACTGGACACTTAAATTATTATTTCTAACTAAATCCTCACATTCGGGCACCTATAGCGGCTAAACTATGAGGAATTTGAAGATGATGCAAACTAGAGTCTCGTCACATTTTTTCTGTAGATTCTAAAAATATTTTTTTCAAAATTTTTGGAATCATATTACACTTCTTTTTCCATCTCCCACGAAAATTGGTTTTTTCAGAAAACAACATTTTTAAAAAGTGACGCAGACCGTATAACGCATAACTTTTTTTCCATGAAGGATAAAATTCTAATTCTTTCAAATTTAGATTTTTAACTCCGATATCTAGTCCTTCCACTTGGTTAGATAGTTTTTATTGAATTTTTTTCTTTAGTCAAGTTTCGAAGTCAAACCAATTACAATTCAAACATAGAGTGACCGTATAGCGCGTAACTTTTTTCTATATATCGAAATTCAATTTTTTTTTTGTTGGATCAAGGACTTCAATATTTGGTGCACTCATATTTTTCATATTTTTTTTTGATAATCTGATATTTTTCCACATGTGCAGAATAGAGACCTTCATTTTTGATGAAAAACCTATGTTTAATAAAACTAAAAAAATAGAAAACCACATCAAGAGTTTTAAAATGTGGCTTTACTAACCCTTGATGATATTACACATTTGCCGGTGTCAGAGACTAGGGCATCCTAGCCTAGGGCGTGCTGGGGGGGCGTTTCTTCTGCGCATTTTTGTGGGTGAGTTTGGGGGGCGTGCGATGGCTGGGGGTCTCTTTTTTCCCGCGGCCGACCTCCCTTCATTTTCCTTGGCGTTTGGTGTGTGCGGCCAGGCTTGTGGCCGTGGCTGGGGCTTGTGGGGGTTACTCCCCTCTAGTCTGGGTGAGCTTGGGAGGGGTGGCAGTTTTTGCTTGGTGGAAGGTGGGGATTGCTGTGGAGTGTGGTGTTTTGTCTGGGTGTTGAAGCTGGTTAGGTGTGGGGTTTTTGCCTGGGTTAGTGGTGGGCTTTCGGCTGAGGGGTGTGGGTTTGGGTTGTGCCTCATCCTTTCCTCAATGGAGCTTGGGGAACCTTCGGGGGAGGGGCCTAAGTTGGATTTCCGGTATGCTCTTGGCTCGAATCCCTTGCCTTCGGGGTCTCGTCTTCATGATAATATTTTATTTTCTCAGAATTTGGAGAAGAATGAGGCAGGTTCGTCAGGAGGGTTTCGTGTTCCCAAGATTAATGGTTGCCTTGAAAGATGTAAAGAGAGGCCAAATGTGGTGATCCCGATGGAGATGCTCGCTGAAGATATTGAGTACTACTCACGACATTCGTTGTACTGCAAATTTTTGGGTTTGAAAATTTCATTGCAATTTTTGGAGACCTGGGCCAGGAGGACTTGGATGCCAGTTGGTGAGATGGAGATTCGGCTCCTAGCCAATAACTATTTCATGGTCACGTTTGACTGCATGGCAGATAGGATCAAGGTTTTTGAAGGAGGCCCTTATTTTTACAACCAGGTGGGCTTGTTTATCAAGCCATGGCATGCGGGATTCAATCCGGCCGAGGAGATTCCTAGTCGAGTTCCAGTTTGGGTTCGATTGCCGAGGCTACCGGTCGAGTGCTGGCGTGAAGATGTTCTGCATTTACTTGCTTCAATGCTTGGTAAACCCGTTGGTTCGTCACAGCAGATGCAGTTCAAAAAGGTAATGACATTTGCTCGATTCTGTGTGGAAATTGATTTAAGTAAGCCTTTGCCAGATTCTCTAGAAGTGAGTGCAGGTTCTTACTCATGGGTTCAACAACTTGATTATGAGACCTTACCCTTTAGATGTCAGTTGTGTCATGAGTATGGCCACTTACTTCATAGATGTCCAAGGGCCAAGCCCTTGGAGACTAACTCTTCACAGCCTCCTAAGAATCCTTTAGGGTCGGATAAGGGTAAGGGTCCTTTTTGGGATGGTGGTGCCGGGGAGGATGGCTTTATTCCTGTCAAAGCTCGGAATAGGAATAAGGGGCATAAAAGGTCTTTGAAGGAACGACAAGATGAGGATTCTTTGAACAAATTTGAGGTGTTGGAAGGTCTTAGCCAGCAGGAAGTGAATCCGGGTTTGGTTGATCTGGATCAGGGCAATTTGGGTTCTGAGCAACAAGGGCAGCTAGTGGAGTTGGAGCAGGCAAACCATCAGGTGGTGGTTGGTTCGAATGTTCAAGGTTCTGAGTTGGTGGGGGGTGGTTTAGGTCAAGGGGGAATCAGCCCCGTGGCCTCCCTTGCTCCTCAGATGGTTGGATCCCGGCAGTTAGATTCAGACTTAAATTTGGAGGTTCAAAAAGAATCAGGAAGTGTGGTGGTGAAAGATTGTGAGGCTGTGTCTCTCCCTGAGCAGAGATCTGGGTCGGTGGGGGGAAAAAGCAGCAAGTCATCTCTTCATTTGGGCATCCTACAAAAATATCTTAAGAAAGGAGGGACAGAGAAAGGATCTAAGCTGGGCAGGAAGAAGGATTTGGAGAAGATTAAGATGATAGGGGAAAATCTGGTGGAATCAGGGTCAGTTAAGACTCTGGATTCTCACTTCTCAAGCCCTTTGAAATGATTATTCTATCATGGAATGTTAGGGGCTTGAACAGTGTCCCTAGACAAAAAGCTGTTCGGAATTTGATTAGATGTCAGTCTCCTGATATTCTATTTTTACAGGAGACCAAGTTTACTGTGGATGGTATGATGGGTATTATGCCCAAGCTGTGGGTGAGTGGTGATTGCCAGTGTATTGGTGCTCAGGGTTCCTCGGGTGGGGTGGCTTGCTTATGGAACCCCCGGAAGATTTGCCCCTTGTGGTGGGTTTCCTCCAAGTCCTCTATTTCTCTGGCGGCCTCTTGTTATGAATCGGGGGAAGTGGCTCTCTTTTCCAACATTTATGCACCTGTGGATTTGCATGGCAAGCAGCTTTTGTGGTCTGACATTCGGTATATTTGAAGTATGAATCCTTACCTACCGTGGATTATCGGGGGGGATTTCAATGCTATCACTGAGATTGCTGAGAAGCGGGGCGGTACCATGAGGTTGGAGGCTTTTGCTTCCATTTTTCAGGACAATATTTCTTCTTTGAATCTTATTGATATCAGGCCCGGTAATGGCCTCTTTACCTGGAACAATCGACGTGCGGGAGAAAATTGCATCGCTGAGCGGCTGGATCGGTTTATGGTTTCTTGCTTTTGGGTGGGTGATAGGTGGGTTACTAGCTCAGAGATTTTGGATTGGAGGAGTTCGGACCATTGGCCCATTAATCTTACTATCAGCGTGGCTGGGCGGCCCCACAAGCCCTCTTTCAAATTCCAGCTCATGTGGTTGCGGGTTCTGGAACTCCACGATTATGTCGCTCAGTGGTGGCGGGAGGGAAGACCTTCTTTCGGTACGGCTATGTATGTTTTTACTAAGCTTCTTCAGTTTGTTAAGTATAAACTCAAGCGTTGGAATAAGCAATGTTTTGGGAATATTTTTAAGGCCAAGTCTGATGCACAAGATAAGCTGGACGGTATTACGAGGTCGATGAGGGAGAATGGGGTGTCTGAGACTTTGTTGCAGGAGGAATCTAGGGCTTTGAAAGCTTTAGAGGAATGGGAATTGCGGGAGGAGATATTTTGGAAACAAAAAGCTCGGATTGAATGGCTTCAGGAGGGGGATAAAAATTTTGATTTCTTCTTTAATTCTGTGAAGGCGCAGAGGCATGGTAATTTTATTCCTATTTTGATTACTTATAGGGGTGAGCGCCTAAGTTCTTTTCAGAGTATCTCTGATGAGGCTGTCCATTACTTTTCTTCCCTCTTTAGAGAGGATTTGCAGGGGAACTCGGTGGGAGAGGCTCAGGTCCTCTCTTGCGTCCCCCATTTGGTGTCTCGAGAGATGAGAGAGGATCTTATGGGGGAGATCACCCTTGAAGAATTAGAGGGGACGGTGTTTCAGATGAAGAAAGGAAAAGCCCCTGGCCCTGATGGTTTCCCGATTGAATTCTTCCTAGGAGTTTTGGGAGATCATCAAGTTGGATTTATTGGAGGTTGTCAAGGAATCGCAGTGGAATAGGCAAATGCTAAAGGCTTTGAATTCCACTTTTTTGGCTCTGATTCCAAAGTGTGATGGAGCGGATAGGTTGAGCCGTTTCCAGCCTATATCTTTGTGCAATGTGGTGTATAAGATTATTTCGAAGCTAATTGCTAATAGGTTGAAGAAGTGGTTGTCGTTACTCATTTCGGAGGAGCAAAGTGGTTTTGTGGAGGGCAGGCAGATTTTGGATGGTATTGTTTTGGCTACTGAGACCATCCATTCTATGGCTAAATCGAGAGATAAGGCTATGTTTATCAAACTGGACATGGCAAAGGCGTATGATAGAGTCCGCTGGTCTTTTCTTCAGAAGGTCCTGGCTACTTTTGGTTTTGGTGATGACTGGATTCAATGGGTCATGAGTTGCATTACGTCTGTGTCCTTTTCTGTGTTAACTAATGGAGATCATTCAGGGTTGTTTGAGGCCTCTCGTGGGTTAAGGCAAGGTGATCCTCTTTCCCCTTACCTCTTTATTCTACTGGTGGAAGGTTTGGGGCGTCTTCTGAGGCGACAGGTGGAGCTGGGGCTTATCCAGGGGTGGCAGTGGGGTGGGGATTTACCTCCTTTGTCCCACTTGCAATTTGTGGATGATACTGCCTTGATGGGGGCAGCTACTATTAGGGAGGCTACTAATATTCGTAGGGTGTTGGATTTGTATCTTGAGGCTTCAGGTCAATCAATCAACGAAGATAAGTCTTCTATTTATTTCTTTAATACTTCAAACCCTATTCAGAGGCGAATTGCTCAAATTCTTCGGTTTCAGATTGGGAATCTTCCTCTTTCTTACCTGGGGGTCCCGGTCACGGTGGGCAGACTATCGAGGGAGTCATGGCAGCCTATTCTGGATAAATTTCGTTTGAAGGTTACTCATTGGACCAATCGTTGGTTGTTCTTTGTTGGGCAGGTTTAGTTGCTGAAGTCTGTGGTTCTGGCCCTCCCTATTTACCGGTGTATGCTTCAGGTAGCTCCAATGGGTTTTATTACGGAGTTGGATTCCTTGGCGAGACAGTTTTTATGGGCTGGCAGTGTGATGTCATCCAAGTGGAGTTTGGTCAAGTGGGATACAGTGTGTTGTCCTAAGCAGCTTGGGGGTTTGGGGTTGAGGCACTCCTCTCTGGTTGGGACAGCATTGGCAGTGAAGCTTTATTGGAGATGGTGCACGGAAAAGGATAGGATTTGGGCTCGGATTCTTTCCTATAAATACTTTCAGGGTATTCCTGGGGAAGAAATTCCTCGCTATCCCTTGTTGGGCAAGGGTTCTGCTGTTTGGGCTACCCTCAAGAAGGGAGCTGCGCTTATCAAGGAGGGCTTATTCTGGATTTGTCGGAGGGGGACAGATGTTCAATTCTGGTATGATTCTTGGGATGGGCACCCTCCCATTCTCTCTCAGTTCCCTGAATTGATGAATTTGAGTAGGAGCTTCGAGGATGCTGGCTGGATGAGGGTTAGTGATTTTAAGGTGCTTTCGTTCCAAGGTCAACTTGTGAGTGCCAGGTGGTTGACTCCTGAGGAGTGGCCAATTATGGGTATGGAGGAGGATTGTAGGGTTCTGCATAGTCTTCTCTTGGGCAGACAGTGTAATCCTTTAAGGGATAGGGATATCCTTGCTTGGTCTCCTAATCCAAAGGGGCACTATACGGTTGCGTCTGGATATCGGAGATTATGGGCTCAAAGGTTTGAAGGGGAGGAAGTTTCTTGGTGGAAAAAAGTTTGGAATAAATTTTCTTGGCCGAAGTGTAATTGTTTTGCTTGGATCTTGGCTTGGAACAAATGTTTGACTTGGGACAAGATTTAGTTGCGCGGATTTCAGGGCCCGTCTATGTGTGTGATGTGTGGGAAAGGGGAGGAGGACTCTTCTCACCTTTTCTTTCGATGTCCTTTCTCCTTGCAGCTATGGCATTTTTGGTGGAGTGTTTGGGGAAATCCATGTGTTCATGCTTCCTCCTTAGTTGAGTTCTGGTCTAGCTTGGGCAGACCTCCCTCGAGGGCATCTTTTTTGTAGGATGTGTGGCTGGCAGGCCCAATTTTTTTGTTGTGGCAAATTTGGCTTGAAAGGAATAGGAGGATATTCCGTGGAGAATTGTTGCAGGTTCAACAGGTGTGGTTCAGAATTCTTGGGATGATCCAGGAGACTGTTCATGCCAAAGGGGAGGTGGAGCTGCCATTGGAGAAGAAAGATGCGGAGGTGGTGGTCCGGCTGGGTATCCTGGGGTTTTCCCCTTTGACGACTCGTGGTCAGAAAGGTGGGCGAGTGAGGCAGCGGGTCCAACGTCAGGGGTCTTGGGTGCCTCCCCCTATGGGAACCTTGAAGGTTAATACTGATGGTTCCTCTAGGGGCAATCCTGGCCCAGCTGGTGTCAGAGGGGTTGGTAGGGATTCTTCTGGATCGGTGGTGTTCCTATTTTCCATGCATATGGGGACACAAACTATCAATTTTATGGAAGGCTGGGCAATTCTTTATGCCTTGCGGAAGGCCTACGAGCTGGGCTGGCGTAGGGTTATTTGTGAATCTGATTCTCAAGTTTTGATTAACTTACTTAATAAGGGGAGGAGATTGGATGTGAATTGGCAGTTGGCAGTTCTTGTTCAGCAGATCTTGCAGATTGGTATTCTTATGGAGAGTGTGTCTTTTGTCCATATTCCACGTGAATGGAATAGGACGGCTGATTGTTTGGCTAAATGGGCTTCGGAGAGGCTGGGGGAATGGCAGATTGATGATTGGGCTCAGATTCCTTTGGAGCTTAGCTTGGATTTGGAGAGGATTCTTGCGGAGGATATTAGGGCTGCTGAATGATTTTGTTCTTGATTTTGTTGGTGCTTTCTGTCCTCTCTGGGCTTTTTCCCTTGGCTTGATTGTATTTCTGGTTCCTTTTATTCAATAAAGTTTTTACCCCTTTTTATTAAAAAAAAAAACTAAAAAACAAATACATAATAAAACTAAAACAATATTAAAATTATATTTATTGGATAGCTCATTCTAAGGACTACATGATTCCAATTGGGTTTGTAAAGAATCCTCCATTTTCATCCTCAACCTGAGCTTCGAAGCATAAAAAATTATGTTTTTTTTGTGAAGAAGGTCAAAAATCAAGGAAAAGGGGTGTTCGCTAGAACCATGGGGTTCTAGCGAACCAGGGTTCATTCAAACCCCCTACAATATGCATTGTTCTTTTTTTTTTGGGCGAGAAATGTGGGCCCAGTAATTAATGGGTTCACTCGAACCCTAGTTCGGTCGAACCCCTTTTTGGTTCGGTCGAACTTGTAGGTTCATTCAAACCCCTAAAACCATCTTTTTTGCCATGGGGTCATTTTTTCTCAGTTTTCCTTCCTCCATCAAATTGTAAACCACTATTGTGGCTTCACCCTTACATATACATGACAATTAAGGTTTTTGAAAATATCTAATTTTATTATCTTATATAGATTTCAAAGTTATATAATATCACTTACTTTTCATTGGATATCACATAAATAACATACTTGAGTAAGAAAAAATATTTATTGATCTAGATTGTCCACTTGAATTGAAATCATCATATCTTGAAAACTTTATTGAGATTATATATTTGTAACATTGTTGATTTCTCCATTTGGACAAGGTCATTGGAAGGTTTGAGGACATTAAGATTATGAAATATGGAAACACCCTTTCCAAATATATATTCCATTATATGAAATGTGTACTTTCCTAAGGGTTGTTCCAATGTACACTAATAAAATCCTAGTGCAATAGTGAATATTTATGATGGTTGTGATTTTAACACATATGACAGATTAGGCTTATGTACCTTTTATATTGATAGTATAGATTTATTGATTTCATGATACGTGAAATATTTGATGAGTTGGTTAGTACTTGACAAGGGAATATAATTTCCTTCATAAAATTATTGTATTACTCAAATTGTTAGAAGTGAACCATCTCTCAACAATTGAAAATATCGTAGACAAAATTGTTACATAATTTTTACTAAATAAGAAATATATAAATTGTATTACAAATGATACTTACAAAAATGTGACATATTTTAGAAATGGTTATACCTTAAAGATAATTTATTTATAATTTTATATGGAAGAATAGCACTTGGATGTTCACTTGGATGGACAAGCTCATGAGTTATAGATAGGAATGCACAAATGTCTTTACAAACCATTTAAAAGAAAATATGTGTTCACAAGTCTTGACAACCATAATTACAATATTATTTTAAGGATTATCCTTTTCATATTATTTAATGTATGAGATGGTATAGAATGCTTTATAGTACCATGAAATATTTGGTTGAAGATGTAGCCACCCAAGAGCTAGGAGTTACAATGAAAGCACAAGAGAGATAAAATATGAGAGAATAATGTTATCACCAAAGGATACAAGTATACAATGAGAATGGATTAAGAACAGAAAGAGAAATTCTTGGTTATAGAGACCAAGGTGAGACATAGGATTACATCTCCTAGAGTGTGGTCCAAATGTCACAAAGACACCTAATACCAATAGTGGCCATCTAGGTGGGGTCTTAAGATATGGCCAGTCTTAGAATCCCACACAAGTTCTTCCCAAATGATGATGGAGATTTAAGAACTAGTCCATAGAGATAGCATAAAAGATGAATCCACTTGCAATGTATCAAGATTATCTCACCAAGATTTATAGTTCCATATAGCCAATATGATTACAACGAAGTGTCTTTTCATATCCATGATAAAATCCTCAAATTTAGTCACAAAATAGACCAATGAAAGACATATCTTGATAGCCATGGATGTCTTTGCTAGTTACAACT
Organism: Sequoia sempervirens; assembly: GCA_007258455.2. Taxonomy (NCBI): domain Eukaryota; kingdom Viridiplantae; phylum Streptophyta; class Pinopsida; order Cupressales; family Cupressaceae; genus Sequoia; species Sequoia sempervirens. The sequence continues at coordinate 70,615,912 of VDFB02105785.1, forward strand.
AGATATAGATTTCTACTTAAGATTAGCATAAAATAACTTTTAGTACTCCTTTGGGTGCCTTTTGCTATTAGGTCATGTCCTTTGGGTTGAAAAATGTTGGGGATACCTATCAAAGAGTTATGATAGTAATATTCCATGAAATGCTACATTAAATCATGTAATATTATTTAAATGTCATCATGAGTAAATAAAAAAGAAGGGATGAACACCTACATCTCCTCCAAGGAATCTTTTGATGGCTACATGAATACAAGGTATGCCTCAACTCAAAGAAATGAGTCTTTGGGGTCACATTAGGTAAGATATCAGGCTTCATTGTCTCTAGGCATAACATAGAGATGGATCCCACTAAATTTGTAATGATTAATGAAATCTCTCAATTGAGAAATATTAAGTATTCTATAGCCTCCAAGGAAATATTTAGGCTATCCATATGTTCATTGCACAACTAGCTAATAAATGTTATCCATTATCCTATCCCCTCAAGAAAAGTACTAGCTTTCATTAAGATGAGTCTTGTTAGAAGGCCTTTGGTCAGATCAAAGAATACCTTTCTATGTCACTTTTGTTGATGTTGATGGAACCCATGGAAAACAAGTCAAATAATTATTTTACATCTCCATTACACTAGTCACCTTGGGAGCACTTCTATCACATAATAATGAATAGGGCCATAAATGAGCAATATATAATATTAGTAAAATATTGGTCAAATATGAACTCCACTACATAGCTATGAAAAAGCATGCTTGGACATTGTCTTCTCCTTAAAAAATCTATAGCATTGGCATGCTTAACCACCACATTCAACTTATTTCCCAAATTGACTCACTCAAGTATCTTATCTAGCAAGGACTTCCCAACAAGATGCATGGCTAAACAATTCATGATATTTAGTGATTTTGGCATTGAGTATGTGGATTGCAAAGAAATTAAAGACTAGATGTTAACTAATTATCTAATCAAATAATGATTAATAAACACTCATCTATTGATCCTAGACTTTCCTAATGCATATATTGACTTGACAATTCTCCTCCTAGAATCTATACCTTTTTTGTAGCCTTCCCTTGTCCACTACTTTCCCCTTCCTCCACCCTTCATTCCTTTTATCCTATAGCATACTTCTACTCCCTTGACTTAACAATCTTCTTCACCCCATGCTTGACATGGACCCAAACATAGAGTGTCATCCCATTCATGTTCACCTTCCCTAGAAAATCCTAATATGATCCCATTGTCCTAGCTCCCTCTACTCTCTCACCTTTATTACTTACCCATACTTCTTCCCCTCCAATTTTCCCTTTCATTTTTGACCATTTTTTCTACCATTCCTCCTACACTTAGATACTTCTACCATTTTTTCACCCATTTTAGTGAGAACTTACTATTCCCACCCTTATACCAACCCTAATCATATGCAAATAAATTATCCCATTACTATCCCTTACAACCTCAATCACCTCACAAGCTCTAGTTTGGCCCTAGATGACCCTCACATGAGTTAAAATGTTCTACCTCCTCTTCTAATAGAAGACATCTATCCTTTGACACTTCAATCTTTATCCCACCTTCTAATGTTCTTCCTATCACAATGATCCCATCCACTCTTATTAACACACTTTTTAAGGATTTCTTCCTACATTGCAAGGATTCACTCTATCATGAATATAAAAAATGGAAAACATAAGGGAGGAGAAAACCAAATGAAATGAGGAGAAAAAATAACAAGAATAGCTTAATTTCCAAAAGGAACACAATTAATAATGATAAAGGCTCAAGAGAAAAATAAATATAGGAGCCCTTAGGCTCAAAAATTTAAAACATCAAGGCTTCACACATAAATCTTCTCACACCAAATTATATGAGCTCAATACATTTATAGCTAGATTAAAAGAAAGAAGTGTACATAAAAGAAATGAAGAATATCATTGTCAACATCATGGATTACACCAAACGAGCATTAAATCCAGTGACAAAACTTCTTCATACCAACATGCCACCTATCACAATCTTGGTCACTCCTCATGGCACTTGATTTTCTTCTAGAAGTTGGTTCATGCTACTATATTTTATTATTATTTTGGTGTGGGAAGATCATATTTGAATTTGATATGGGAAGTTCCATCTTTACTTATGTTGGCTATCGCGTACAACAACTACCTTTGTCAAGTCGGGAGGGCTAGAGTCTTAATGATGGCATGACCACTTGCATCCTTAAGGTTAGATTTTTCATCATCCTTGTCCCTACCCCATTAGGAACTCAACTCTAAGTAGTCAAATTTACCTACAAATCCCACATGTCAAGATATTGACATTTCATTGGCAATAAATCAAATGTTTGATTGAGCCTACAAATACTTTAGAGTTTGTTGGCTTAAGTAGTCCTTTCTTACTAAATTTATTTTGGAGAATTAAGGCCAATTTTGAAGTAATTTTAAATTGAGGAACTCATGGGTATCCAACCTGGGAATTATCATCATGTAGGATTGGCTCATCAAATAGTTAGAACCATATGTCATATACATTGAATGGCAAATGAGCACCCACAAGAATTTCTTCTTATGAATTGTCTTAACTATCATGAGCTATTAGATCTCAACTTTAATGGCTTATAATTTGTTAAGTACAATACCACCTCCTCATGCTTTTTTCTATTGATGATCCATCCAAAGACAAAGTGGGCCCACTTAAAATGTCATGTCATGATTGGAGGATCTTGTTATTGCATGAACCATGTAGAAAATTGCCAATTGCTCAAAAGTATCAATGAAAATGCATATCATTGTTTGAAGGGGTCCATTGTATTATTGTAATTAAATGATCAACCTAACATAGACAAAAGACAATATAATTAATCCAACAAAAGAATTATACAAAATGTCGAGTAATTGTGAGCATCCCTCTCCCATTTCCTACCAGTCAAGCATTTTTCCATTTACTTGAAGTGTTCCTTACGTTTTATTTTTTACTCATTCTCCACCTCCTCCAACTTTTCATGTATCATGTATATGTTGATTTTATGAAAGTAATTTAATTAGATATCCATGAAATTAATCTTTCAGAGATACCCAAAGCATATATAAGTAGTGATCTACATTGCATCATATGCATATAATTTTATGAAACCAATGTCATAATCTATACTATCAAATCTCAAAAACAAAAAACAAAAGCAAAATTTAAGTTTCTAAAAATTGAAAAAGTAATTGCTCCTTCAATATTAGTTTAGGTATGACATGGTGCACATTATTATAGTGTGAGCCTATTTTTTAAATCACTTCATTTAGTGTTACCAATAATCTCCATAAAATAACTTTCTCCATGTTTAAAATCGTGGAAAAAATTCTCCTCTCTCACAATAATTTCTCTTGTAGTAATTGTGGAGATTAATTTCATTGCAATGTGTCAATCAACACATACTTGAAGGTTCTTCACAACTCTAAAGTTGTTCTTGAGGGGCATATCTACAAACCAAAAGAAATTGCCAAATTTTTACCGTCATGGTAGAGAAATAAATATTTTTCCTCCTTGTCCACATCACTAAGTAAATGTCTTGAGTCTAGAAAATATCCTCCTACCTTAATCTCCCGAGACATTTTCTCCAACTTTGCATAAATCTTCTATGTTTGATATGGTTTGTCTCCTACACAAAATGCATGTACCATTTTATGGCCTTCACTCCAACGACATCTAGGGATCTTTTAATTCTTTTATCTTTCATTAAACTCTTTACCATTTGAACCTCAAACTATTTGCCCACTTTTGCATAGATGGTTGAGAAAGTCGCATCAGTTTTAGCATCCAAATCAAAAAGCAATGTCGTTGTAAAACAATTCTAAGACTGTGGTCTTGTGGAGGAGCTTGAAGAACTATTTTTATGGAATAGGGGGTTCCATGAGGCCAAAAAATGATATAAGAGTAATTAAAATATATTTTTAAATAATTAGAAGTCTATTTTTTAGTTCATAATTTTAAACTAGCGCATTTGGGGCGGACCAGAAATTGTCTCAACCATCTTATGAAATTTTCTGCTACTTGTCAATAATTTAGAGTTCTTAGATTCCCACCATTTTTTTTTTTATGATTTTATATTTCTATACTTTGTTACATAAAATAATAAAATTCATGGGACCACCAATTTTCTAAATTCTAGAGCTTAGCCTGCACTACAAAATCATGGGACCACTGATTTTTAAATACTCTAAAAAAATTCAATAACATCCAGTAATATTTTTAGAAGCATTCCTCCATGAGAATGGAGTGCTTCATTAATTTGAACATTTCGAAGGCATTTTTGCAAAATTCAATTTTGTGCATATCCTATAATTACTACATTCCAAGAGATCACATTTCTTTGAGGCATGTTGTCAAAGAGGCCACATTTCTTTGAGGCATTTTGTCGAACAGTTCACGTGCCTTGTCTATGATTTCACTTTTTGCATACACATTTACCAGAGCAGTAGCAACTACAACATCTGATAATTCCTCTATCCTTTATGCTTTGAGGATGCCCATACGTTGCTCCAAAGCTCTCATTTTGGTGCAGGCTCGGAGGATGCCGCTAAAGGTTGCAGGCTGGCTTCGCACTTTCTAATTGCATTTGCTTGAAGTAAATGTTTCTAAAGCCTTTTCAAAAAATCCATTTTGTGCATATCCTGCAATCATGGCATTCCATGAAACTGCATTTCTTTGACGCATTCAGTTAAACAGCTCACAAGCCTCGTCTATGCTTCCGCATTTTGAAAGTATGCCTACCATACTATTTCCAACCATATCTGATAAAAGTCACCTATTCTTTATGCTTTTGTTATATACCTAAACCCTTTTCAAACGCTCCCATTTTGCACAGGCTGAGAATATGCGGGCAAATGTTTAATGATCGGGTTGGAGACCTATTTGTTGCATACGATGAAACAGTGCAACTCCCTCAGGACACTTTATGGCATCCACTAAATTTCCCCAGCTGCGCGGGAATAGTGTTTGATATTTGAGTTTGATTTTCTTCATGCGCGGGAACTGCTGACCGGTAGCTGTAATGGCGAGTGCCTGCACTGTAACGGCGAGCATTTATTGGAACGGAAATGTGTAGGGGGACGGAACAAATTAGGCGGGCCCACCAAAACACTCTCAGCGTCAACGCTTAGAGTGTGCTGGTTAAGCCCAGCCGTTCGATTCTTCCTATAATCAAAGCGGGTCTCCATCATGCCAAAAAGCAGTGTTGAATAATGTACATGGAAGCCACCAGCCACAAAAAAATCTTAGTTGCGTGATGAACTACAATAAGTTTATCGTCAAATTTCTTAGCTAATGAATGAACAATAGCCTAAACAAATATACGTAATCTGAATTTTTTTTTATAAGGATCGTAAAAATTATTGACCCCTTTTCAGAAGTGTTTTTGTTGAGAATTGAAATCGATAGCATGAGGATCTGGGATGATTACATCACCAGATCATATGGCTTCGAAGAAATCAAAGGTATAAAGAAATCAGGGGTACATGGTATGGCTGCAGGTTCTGTTATACAAGTTCTATTCTCATGTCACGCTATTCTATCTAACTTCGTTAGGGCTCAGTGTTGGGGTCGAGCTTAATGTTCGGGATGTCCCACGTTTGATATTAATTCCAATTGCTTTCGTAACTCGGGATACTTGGATGATTTAGGTAATTTAGGGAATACCATCACTTTAAATATAGTTTCTTTAAATATAGTTTCGGTTTCATGTTGTGAAAGTAGGGGTAGGGTATTTACATCTCATTTGTAGGGAGAGGATCCAGTAGTTGAGCACCCTAACTTCATGCTTCTAATTATTCTACTTCCAATTTTTTACAGCAGCTTGCTTGAAAAGTCCCTTGGTTAAAACTTTTGTTTCGGGGCCACATCATCAAATAAGATGTCGCATCAGCATGTGTTTTGTCAAGATGTAGTTGACCAATACTTGTACATTCACATCATGGGTTGTTGAGCACTGATGTGGCATCAAATGATTGGTTGATTTTTAAATCAAAGGAATACATTTTGTTTAATTATGGGTAGTCATGTAACAACTCCAATCTTTGATAAAAATACTCGACATTATATAAACAACTACTAACACAACTATTGAAACATGTTCAACTAGTGGGTCCTCTCCCCTAGCACAATTAGGTAAACTTAGAGAATACCATCACTTTAAAACATAGTCTTGGTTTGGTGTCGTGAAAGTAGAATGATGGAGAACTTGTATTCTTGAAAGAGAGGTTACAAGTTCAAATTTTGTAGGGATAGGATATTTACACCTTTTATGTACCATAATTAAGTAAACCTAGGGAATACCATCACATTAAAACATGGTCTTGCTTGTTGTGAAACTACAATGGTGAAGAACTTGTTCTCTTGAAAGAGAGGTTACAAGATCAAATTTTGTAAGGGCTGGGTATTTACACCTGATTTGTAGCACACAGTTAGGTACATTTATGCTTCGTTTGTATCACACAATTAGGTGTGTTTATGCCTCGTTTGTAGCACACAGTTAGGTGTGTTCTGCATGGAATACTCTTATATTAATAAAAGTCATTGTAGATGAAAAAACAGATCACCTGATGTTGTAAACTATTAAAGAATCCATTTCCAATAGTGATTGGGTTTGTTTGAGCATAAAACCCATCTCAGGATTAGGGTCGAGGTCAGCGTCAAGGACATGCCTGAGCCCAGAACTGACCTAGGTCACCTTAGAGACTAGGCATACTTGAACAACTTGGCTAAAATGGTTGACTTGTGTGACATGGGAGTGCCATCACTTGGCAACATAGGGACAGGGCCCAATTTTGGGACCGGGATCTATGCCTAGGACTGAAAACATAAGAATCCTATAATAGCTAGTGATTGAAAACGTAAGAATCCTGTCATAGGTAGGGATTAATAAATTTGACCATAACTAGAATTCATGGTAACTAAATAGTATAAAAACCACCCACTACTACCCGTCTAACTAAAGATATGAGTCGATTACCTGTAATTAGATGGTGTAGTTGGCCACAGAGCTAAGTTGACAAGTTTACTAGGCATAAGCGCCAAAGCCATCAAGTCCCCTCAGTCCAACAGACAGCGCAGAGACTGGAGACTGCTAGTAGGCGCGGAGACTCTTCAACCCACGCATGGCCGCCTTCAAACTCTTCACCCTTCACGGTATAAAGTCAAGAACAACAAAGTGTGTGTGGTGGGTCTTGGCAGAAATAGGTTTCTTTTGGCTCTTTGCCCCTTTTTAGCAGCAATTTTCTCGGCATCTGAAACAAGTGTGCCCCACCTTGTCTTCGCTTTGTCTTTGTCTCTTTTTACCTGGCATCGATGTAACCAACATATCATTAAACAAAGCTTTTAAACCATAACAAAACCTGTAAACTTAGCTCTCAAACCAAAAACTCAAAACAAGTGTGCCCTAATGCTAGAGAATGATGTGGGGGTTGAGGGTCTGGTAGGCTTGGAGGGGGAAATCAAAACAAATTTTGTTACTATTATCAGTAGTTCATATCAGGTTGAAACAATAGGAAAAATGAAGTTGGAAAAATAGATCCAATGGCAATATCTGAAAGGGCATGATGGAAATGTGGAGGACCTATTAATTTCGGGGGACGCAAATAAAGAGAATGTTGTAACTGACACTAACATTATTTCAATCCAGTTGAAGCAAATGGCTCAAAAACACCCAGGCCAGATAGTGTTGAAATAACTGGAAAAAGACAAAAGGGTTCACAGTGGCCTATGAATGGCATGTTAGCTCAAGGGAATTTTTTAATCCCTTTTAACTTTTCAGCGCACCTTCTAATGGAATCTTCAGTGTTTGTTGGGGTACCAAATAACATGTAGGGAACATGTGTGCTAGGCTGCCCACAAAATAACCTTTTAAGCATGGGGGAAAGGTGTGTCTATGTAAATGCAAAATAGTACAAGGGGATTTTAAGGCATAGGAAAACTTGAAAAGTCAAGTTGGCAAAGAGGGGCAAGCTTGCAGCAATTCTTCTGAGGATAGAACCTAAGAATGCAACTGTTATAGCAAAATTTCAGCAAGAGCAAACAAGGCAATCTAAAGGAAAAGAAAATGTGAGCTCAATATCTCACATAGTCTCGAGAAAGAAGCAAAACTAAGATGAAAGCATTCATGTAGACAAGACGTTGGGGGAGGAAGTTAACTCTAATACATATAGCCCCGCCACAATGTCGCTTATGTGGTCTTTTGAGTTATATGTCAATGAGCTAATAGACATGAAGAAGAGACTCCAATCCTTTGAAACAAGAGAGCTCTATGAAAGCACCAAAGTGAAAGAGGTAATAGAAGCCAATTGGTAGTTAACAAGGGAGAACAATTTGCTCAAAGAATAGATAAACAAGCTACAAATCACCATGGAAAAAGGGGAACAAGAATTATTATCGATAAGACAAGTTTTAGTTCAAGTGGATGCAACAAACACAAGTAAGCCAAAAGAGGTAGTTGAAAGCAATAATTCACAGTTAAAGGAAATGCAATTAGTAATGAACAACATGAAATTAAAAGAAAAGCAACTAAGGGATCAATTAGAAGAGGCTAAATCTTGGGCTCATGTAGTAAGAGGGCCATCAGAATCACAAAGAGACATTATAGAAAAGCAAGTTAGGAGGCAATTAAGAGAGGAAAAAGACAAAAATGATAGGACTATGAATGTCATTGTCAAAGGACTAAAAGACTACGGTGATAGAGAAACTACAAAAGAGTCGGCAAGGGATTTCTTTCAAGATGAACTTCAATGGTTAGGGATTACAAAAGAGTTGGCAAGGGATTTCTTTCAAGACAAAAATGATAGGCACGTAAGAGTTACCTTGGGGAAACTTGAGGACAAAAATGTGCTATTAAGGAACAAGATGTTCCTTAAAGGTACACAAATCTACCTTGATTAGGACCTAACCATAGCACAACAAGAAGAAAGATGAAAAGAGTGGGAAAAGGTAAAAACAACAAGAAGTGAAGGTAAATGGGCTTGGTTGCAAAATGGTAAAGCCCAAGTCAGTGACAAAGTCACACATCAAAAATAGGAACTCGGGGCCCCCCAGGAATATTTATCTATGGTAAGTTAGAATTGTAGAGGTTATCCTTGGAGAAGAGGACCTGGTTTAGGGCCCATAGCAGCTGGAAAAGACATTATTATCCTTATTGAGACTCATGAACATGAAGGGTGTAAAATTCTAGATTTTGAAGGATATAAAAAGATCTCAATTTGGAATGAGAGAATGGAAAATGGAAAAGGTCATGGTGGAGTTGTAGTCCTAATCAAAGAATCATGGGACAAAAAAATAAAAGTAGAGAAAGAATATCCAAACAAAAAATACATATGGTTAAAAATAATAGAAAATCAGACTACAATTAGATTGGTTACTTGCTACTTTGCCTGAAAAGGCTCCAAATCTTATAAGAAAAGGAGTCTAGACCGTGAAGATCCCTTTGCCTCTCTCAAAAAAGACATTTCGGTGTTTAACACTATGGGAGAAGTCATATTAATAGGTGATTTTAATGCTAGGACAACTAACACTCAAGCTCTTAACTTGAAAAGCAAAGATAAAGAGAAAGATGATCCACTATGGCTAGAAGAAGAGAACCATCAGCTTTGGGAACGAACCTCTCAAGATAATAAATGTAATGTCACTCACTTTGGGGCATAATTGTTGGGAGTATGTAGTTTATTCAACTTGGTAATATGCAATGGTATGAGATAATGGCCAAGATAAGGCAACATCACTTGTAAGACCTCAAATGGACAAAGTGTGGTGGATTATGTCATTCTATCTCGTAACTATACAACAAGGATAATGGAGCTAGTGATTGGTAAATGTCCAATAGAGCTGAAATCATATCACAATCCAATATATGTAAGACTTGAAATCCACATAATCAAGCAGCAAGGGGAGCAAAACCTTATCAACAAGAAGAAAGCACCCCTGCAGGGAAGGATTCTCATGACTCAAGAAAATCAGAAAATCTTCAAGGATGCCCTCAAAAATCTCTTTCAAGAATCTAGAAAAAAATTAGAAATCAGATTACATAAAGCAGCACTCAATAAACAAGAACACATTGATTCCTCTAGTACACAAAGCTTTGGATGAGTGTAAGAGGAGTAAACCCAGGAAATGCAAATACTTTCCCAACAAACCTGTGGTTCGATGAAGAGTGCAAGTTAACAAAAAGGAAGCTTTGTGAAGAGGGAATGACAATAGAAAACAAGAAAGAGTATGAAAGGGTGATACAAAGTAAAAAAGAAAAATATGTAAGTACAAGAAGATTGGAGTTGATCACCATTGGAAAGAACAACCCCAAAAAATTTTGGAAGGAGCTATAGCAGAAAGGAAAAAAAATGGAAAATAATATTACAAGCTTGTAATGGCTAGACTATGCAAAACTTCTTTATGACTGTGATCAGGATAAACATAGACCTCCAATAATCAACACATCCATTGAATTGTTCACTGTAGAAGATATTAGTCAAGGCATAAGAAGGTTGGCAAGAGGGAAAGCGCAAGATATTGATGGGCTGCAAGCAGAGCATTTAAAGTGGGGTATCGAGGTCCTTGCACCTTGTATCATGGGTATTTTCAATAGGGTTATTCAAAAAGGCTTTCCAAAAGGATGGACCACTAATGTTGTTATTCCTTTGCACAAAAGTGGTGACATAAATAACTCACCAAACTACCGCACTATTATGATTAATCCTCTTCTAGGAAATTTTTTTGGAAGCATGATTGAGCACAAGACTAGCAGTTGGGTTGAATAAGAGGGAAAAAGGGCAGAGGGACAAGCTGGTTTTAGGCCCAAACATTCCACTATTGACCATGGAGTCACCCTTAGATTCTTGATTGAGAAAATTTGGGATGTTCAAGGCGATGAAGCTTATTGCTGCTTTGTTGACTTTAAAAAAGCCTTTGACACGATTCTGCGGGGTAACTTATGGAAGAGAATGGAGGATTTGGCAGCTGTTCATAGGCTCTATGAGCAGGTCAGAGCTAAAATCAGAACCAATGATGGTATGTCAGAATTCTTTGGCAGCGATGTTGGTGTCAAGCAAGGTTGCTTGCTTTCCCCAACGTTATTTGGGATTTACATTGATAAGTTGGAAGAATGGTTAGACAAGGTTGGTGGGAAAGGCATTCATTTGGCCAACTTTGTAATAAAATTGCTCTTATATGTTGATGATCTCATATTAATTGCTAAAACTACGCTTGATTTGAGAAAGCATTTGAAGGCTCTTGAAATGTTTTGTCAAGAGGTCAGGATGCAAGTGAACACTAGCAAAACCAAAATAATGATCTTCTCGCTGTGAAGGAAAAAATAGCAAATTGAATTTCTCTTTGAAAGTAGGCCGTTGGAAATAGTGGACGAGTACAAGTACCTTGGGCTTGATTTTCACAACAAACTCAGCTGGGAAAAATGTAGAGCAAAAAAAATTCAGGGAGGTTGGAAAGCGCTATACTCTTTGCAAAATAGATGTAGAAATGTTGAATTATGGGATTGGAAAACTAAAAGAACTATTTTTGGGCTTTTTATCACTCTGATGATTCTATATGGGTGTGAAATTTGGGGCAGCAATATGTCAGACCAGAAATGGAGACAAGTGGAAAGAATACAAGAACATCTAATTATAAGCAGCCTCAAGCTTAAGACTACAGTGCCTTATGAGATTTTATTGGCAGAGACCGGTACTTTTCCCTTGGAGGCCTCAGCGATGATTCGGTTATTAAGCTACCTAAAGAAGGTCCAAAATATGGAGAGTCATCGTTGGCCTAAGTTAATCGTGAAAGAAGAGCTAACTAGAAGAAAGAACACTTGGATGAAACAAAATATCAAATGGATGAAAAAGTGGGATGTTGAGATGCATGAATGCCCAAACACAAATGAAGAAATAAAAAAATATGTGAGAGAAAAATTTAACTATGCTATATGAATTAAAAAAGCAGGGCGTAAAAAGGATTATTATATCAAATAATTCAATCCCACGAGGGACCATGAAGAAAAGGCCTATATAGGTGCGAATATCAAATGGAAAGCAAAAATGTTGATTGCTCAATTGCGTACTAGTTCACATCATCTTAGGTGTGAAACGGGTAGGTGGGTGGTTCCTAAAGAGGAGTGTGAAAATAGAAAATGTTGATTTTGTAACATGGGTATGGTGGAGATGGAATGGCATTTCACCATGGAGTGCTCAGCGTATAAAGACATTTGGGTTAGTTATGGGGACACCGTGCAGGTCGATAATTTAAATACCCTATTTGAAGAATCAAGGTTAGACAAAACTACAAACTTCATCATCAAAATTCACTATAAAAGGGTTGATCTCGAACGGAGTTTGCAATCTGTTTAGGGCCCTTTTGTGGGAGGCTCTTGTGTTGCTCTTGGGTCCCATAGGCTTCTTTGGCCTCGTGGACATCATTAAAATTTTTCATTTCTTTTCATTTCATTTCATCTACCACAAACATATTACCATACCCTTGAGGATCTCCTGCTTGCGGAGCATACTTTTGCTTCTCATCTAAGGGAAGGCTAAAGAATTCATTAGCCACTCCTCTTATATGATCTATCAAAGAATGTAGAATTCCATGGTTCACACCCTGAGGATCACTGCGCTATCACCACAAACTACAAACCCAAATACCAGAAATCTATGTGAGTGCTAACTATAATTTTTGAAAGAAATCTATGATACCTGAAAGAAGCCCCAATCTACGCAAGCCTTAGAAAGAATTCCCATCTCCTTTTGTATTTCATGGTTTTCAGAGGGAAAGAGTAGTTTTTCCATGTCGATAACAGGGACTGTCAAGAGAGAAGGAAGTGGTGTTGAAGATGGCCTCTCATCTTCTGATCTGATATATCTTTGGGGAATGCCATTCGGTTTCTTTAGTGCAAGCTCCTGCACACTCTCCACACCAAAAAAATGGTTACCCCACTTTGGATTACTGAAAGATTCACCGGCATGGTTTGTAGAAGATGCCATTCTTAGTCTAATATGTCCCCCACCACAGGAAACCTATCAGAATTTTATTGCAGACGATGGGAATAAAGCAAATATTTTGATATTATTTAAAGGTGCACTCCAGGGACCAACGACGCTCACTATTAGGGACCTACTGTAACCCAATCAATGGCGGAGAGACCCCATATATCATAAAACGCACATCTGCTACCACGTGGTCAATAAGGTAAAAGGGAACAATATATGGGGTGACACCTGGTGAAAATTTGCCAGTTTGGGAATGGGCATATGTAGTAGTTAGATATATTTAGAGATTTGCATAAATAGGTTTGAATGCCCCCCTCCACGGGTTGGACAAATCGTGCAGGTCTTGAAAGCGATTTTGTGTAATACTATTGGTGATAAAAGAGGTTTTGAATACATAATATCTTAAATATAATATTGTGATTATTGAATAATTTATTATTATTGAAACAAAGCGAATTACAAAGAATAAAAGCTATCAATAGGTAGCAATGAGAAACAAAATAGTCACAAGTAATAAAGAAGCACAACCTAGCCAACAAAGTTATCACAAGTAGCACAAACAAATCAACTACGGACAATCATTTCATATACTGTATAACTTTCTAGTGACAAAACTTGTTATCAGACTGGAACAAAAGAACTTGATCTTTAATTTGTTGTAGTTGAACCATGGCCTTTGGATTCTTCTTGCATAAAACCTATTGCTACGAAAACAAAAAAGCCACCTGAAGAAGGATGTCAGAGTAAATCCTTAGAGTTGCAGTTGCATGATAAGAGTTATTAGAGAAAATAGTTGAACATCTAACTTTCCAAATATGCTTCAAAATAATTTGTCTAATAGAATCAACAATAACATTATTCTGCAAACCCAATCCCAATATGGCTTCTTTCCAGTTTAAATCATGAAGGAAAATAGCAAGAAACATTATAAGAATAGTTGTCCATTGTTTCTTGACATAAATGCAGTCCCAAATTACGTGTTTCATGTTTTCAATATACAAGCAATAAGGGAAATTAGCTAGCTAGACAGTTATAGATCTCAATTTATCTCCAACTGGAAGTTTGCAATGAAAAATCTTCCAAGCTAGCACTTGAGTATCAAAATCAGCTTTCGATTTCCATATTTGAGCACTCAATTTGCTCCAAAGTTTAGAAGTAAACTTGCATTTCCACTTCTGATTGATACGAGGAACAAGAGGCCATCTAGGTAGGATATGAGAATAAACCTTCTTCAAAGGAAAATAATTAAAAGAACTAAAAGATAACCATTTCCAGTCCTTGACAAAATTACATTCTTTAGGAGTGCAAATCTTCATAGAAAGACCAATAGGTACTAAAGACTGTACAAAGATCAATTTTTTTTTATATTTATCACTCAGCCCATAGTGTTGTTTGAGATGTTGCCATGAAGCCCAATCAAACATGTTAAAATCTCAAATATCTTTGAAACTATGGATGCCCCTTTTAAACAAATAATAAGTATGCCTTGGGAAGCTAATAGCAAGTGGTTGATTGTGATAATTAATAATTTTGTTCCACCAAATTGAAGTTGAGGAAAAATTAAAACCATGTTGCAAAGAAGAATTGTTCCACTTTAAAACGTGAGAAACTTGTTGCCAAGCCTTCCAAATAGACTGAAGAGGAAATGAAGCTTTAATTTTAAAATAAGGAGACATTAATATCTTGTCCAACCACTTGACTGTTGTCCACTTGTTTTTAATGTGGATAATTAAGATATTTAATTATTTTCATTCAAGTAGTTTATAGTGATATATATGTATATTTTAATTTGAGAATTTATACAAGTGTCATTATTATCTCACCAATTTTTGATTGATGGTAGTTAGGTATCACTTTTATACATTTCATAAGTTGCAAAATGTTGTCATGCTTGTTAAAATGCACAAAAAATACATGAAAAAACCCTAAACCCTAGTCGAGCCTTGCACTTTATGTCTATTTTTATGTTGATTTGTCTACTCGGTTCCTAGTAATTTAAATTATATGCAAACTCCTTTTATATCATTAAGTTTCTGGCCCCTTCTTTTCCTAGCAAGCACTTGTTATAATTTTTACATATGTGAATTAAAGCAACTTAACTATTTCCACACTTATACCTTTTTGTGGGCCCACTTTCCACCATGTGTCGAGTTTCTATTAGTCATGATCTTTATTGCATAAAGAAATGAAGGTTGCAAGTAGCATAAGGGTGACATCAGTCTTCCTTGTATTGGTTTCCGTACTTCCATGGGCACTTACTTGCTCAAGGAAATGAGAGTTGTGGAATTGCAAAAAGTATGACACTAGGTAGAATTATATTTGGTTTGTGAATCTATAGGGATGAGTAAGGGGGCCCAATCTTTGGTTGTGGATTAGTGGAAGCAGGACACATGGCATGCTTTCTATGGATTCCGCGAGTTCACAGGTCTATTGAATTGGGTCCCATTTCAAGCTTTAAAGACTTGGGAAGAAACAAAATGTGGTTGTAAGGTTGACTTCACTTTCTTTTTCAAAGGCACTCTTATTAGTGTGCCCATGTGGATAACATCAAAAGGTAGGATGACATGGAGTGCTCATATTGGCCAATTTTTCAAAGCACATTGAAAACTCCCGTCAAAAAAATTAAACTTGGTCAAGATGATACTAAATCATAGATCTTGCTTTATTTCTTAAAATTAAGAGCCAACATTCATATTTGGGAAATGGGTAGTTGAATGCACCTAGCTCATGTGAATGAATAGTAATGGTAGAAGTGATGGATTGTTCCACAATATTTTGAAGATTTTTTCTCCATAAGTACAACAATTTGATCGATGAAGTAAACCATTATGCAATATATGAAGATTGGAGAGAAATTTCTTGGCATTACATAGCTTCAATAGTAAATTAGGGTTTCCAAAGCAATTTAAGCAAGTAAGATCATCTTCTTAGAGTTCTAGTTTGACAAATTTTAAGTTTCCAATCATTAGTGTTCATATAATTGAAGATGTGAATCAAGAAAATTGTTTGAGACTATCCAAAACACTAAGCCCTAGTTTATTTCACAATCCCTAGGTCAAAAATAATTTTCACAATGAGTCAATCAAAAGGCCAACCTTCCTTGTCAAAAAGACCCCTTAATGAGGAGGTCTAATTGTTCAACTCCCTGGATCATCTAGAAAAACCATATGTTCCCATGTGGTCGGTGTTTCAAATAGTTTGATAAATAATGGTAGAGAGTGTAGGGATGTTGAAGTCCCTAACATTTCATGGAGCTTATTTAGCCACCGGTACAACAAAAGAGCCTCTAGAGTTCTTATTTAGGAAAAATGTGTGTTCCTAATGTCTTTATGAATGTATAGTTTTTCAGATATGTGGCTAGAAATTATGATGAAAATACTAGATTAATTCTAGTTACAAATTATGAGGTCTTAGTACAAGTTGACAAAGCTTCTAATTCTAAATTTTTTGGCCTAAACTTGGCTACAAATAAAACTATGGACTTTGACATGTTCAAATAGAAATACCAATAGGACAAACATAGTTATAGAGTCCTCTAGCTACCTAGACATAGTTTGAAGGGATTTGACAAGAAGTTTGTCAAAATCCCACCAAATGAAGTTGAGCCTTTCCATATAGACTTATTGAAGAATACTTCATTAAGAATTACCATTCTTTGTGTTAATTCCTTGGAGGTGATGCAAAATAAAATATTCTTGTGTTATTAATGTGCATGGCTATGGATATTTCAAATCCTTTGGCGAACAATGAATTTGACTTTTCCTCCTACATTGTTAATGGAATCCATAAAAAATTGGTGGAAATCAAGATAATTAACAAGATGGTAGATTTCAAGTGGTACTTGTATATACCTAAAATCGGTCAAGACAATTAATTAATTAAATAGTAGCTATTTAATTAATGAACTCCCTTTATTCATCTACCTATAAATAAATTCACAAGTTATTTATATACTTCACGCTTTTCTAAATTCTTCATTCTAAACCACATTCTTCTAAATTTAATTAAATAAAAAAATGACTATAGTTTGTTTTTATTTAATTAAATGTCTTCTCACTAAGTTTGAATAATTTCAAATTCAAAATTAGTGACATGTCTACAACACTTTTTGGCCATGTCATCAAATGTCACATGTACTAATATTTAATTACATTATTTTTCAACCAATTATCTTCAACAAACTTTTAACACATGGTTTTTTTCTCACACTTTATTCCTTCATCCATTTGGCACGTTTTCTTTGGTCAAGGGAACATCCTTCTTGATTCTCTCCATCTCCACCATTCATCCCTCATGTTTGAATCTGGACCGTCAATCGCTACCACATCACACTTGATGCTTTGAAAATTCCATAAATTCAACCCTTTGCTACAACATTTATCATCCCACATTTGAGCAAACTTATTATGCAAGAATAGCTTTGGAGCATTAGAGCATTTGGATTTTATAGTTAGCATTGTAGTATCATGTTAAATTAGAATCATGTCTTGCTTTATAGTTGCATTTTATTTCATGTCTTGCCTTATAGTTACATTTTAGTTTATCATATCAATAGTTATTTGAGCATATGCATAATCATTTTAGTTTCTTATCATAGCATTTGTATCACATAGTTTAGCAACATTAAATCCATTTGTCAATATCTCCATTATCATAGTATCATGGCTTTTGTCACGTAGTTTAAGGTAGGAACTTAGATTTCTTGCATTTTATACATCTCATTTCTCAAGTTGTCATTCTAACAATCATAGTGCACATATAAAATTTGAGAGCCAAATGGTTTAATGAATCCTTGAGAATAGAGAAAAATGGAACATTTTTGAAGATTTTTTTTGTTGTAGTTAGAGTAGTTTTGTGATTCAAATCTTTAATATAATACGTCTCATTGATGTTTGTGTGCTTTAGTATTGATTTGCTAACTCTCCCACATTTCACACACACAATACTCTCTATTATGCCACATGTTCTTATATGAGGATAGAACAAAGTGGGGAAAAACCATGCAAGTTAGGATGGTATATATGGTAGTGGGAAGCCTCTTCCTATCCAATGTTGGATGCACATACAATATATGCACTATGAGAACTTCCACTTTGTGGTATTCGAAGACCATTTCATCATAATTTTTTTGGGATTCATGGGTGGAGAAGATGGGATATTACATAAGGAAATTATGGATTTCCTAAGGCTTAAGGAGAGAGTTCCTTAGCTAGGCATACATCATAATTGGGGAGATTGGTATCTCCATTCAGACTCAATTATAATTAGGGTATATTGATGCCCTATGGGGCCTCATATTTTTCTAAGATATGTTCCAAAATGATTGGTATATTTGGAAATAGTGTGCAAACTAAATGAATCTAAAAAAAGCCACTTGAAAGGACAAAAGAAAGGTTCCTTATTTCCCTTTAACATAGTCTTTTCTAACATCACAATAATTAGGGAGGGCCTAGAACTAATATATCCTATGCTCTGAGAATATAGGATGGCCCATGATATTTCCAAAACTTTTGACCATGAATATTTTATTAATTAAGATTAACCATAAGAAGATCTAAATTTTTATATCAAGTACTTTTTTGTGAAGATGTAATAAAAATTTGCTTGACTGCTAAGTAAATTAATGAAAGAAGAATAAAATGGGTATCTTTCAAAAAGGGAGAAGAGAAAAGGTCAAAGAAGATTGCAAATTACCCTAGGGCATTTGTAGAAATAAAAGATCCCATTGCTAGGATTCAAAAAATATTGGACAATACTAACAAATTGGTTGGAAAGGCCCATGTATGGTAGAAGAAATACCAACATATTAGCCACTAGTGGACCCATCTATTTATGCTTATGCTTGAAAGGATAAATGACTAATAATAATATTAGAAACTTCTCAATGGAATACGCCCACAACAACTGCTTCTCATCGAGATTAAATATGCTCCTTTAGTAGATGCTTCTCAGGAGCAACCTCAAAAGAAAATAAGGCTTGGTCAACAATCTTTCATTGATTAACCTTTGGGTGCTAATGATGCAAAGGAGACAAAAATTATCGGAGAGAATGTGGTCACAAAGGAAGAAGTGAACTAGAATATTTCATCACTTTCAAGGGTAAATATTAGTGGTATACTACAAGGCTTAATGGGCATAAATGTAGGAAGTGGGAGAGATGAAGCTAATGATACAATGGCCCTAGCTTGTTCTCAATTCATCTCCAATGATGAATTTTTCAAGTACAAATAATTCAAGGACTTTGTACTAAGGATTAGGAGAGAAGAATAATTTTAGAAGCTAAATAAGGCTAAATGTGAGGTCCACCCCTCAAAATATGAGGTCAATTCTAAAGGAAATTGACTTTGATGTCAAAAATATTGCACCGGAGTAGGGTAGGAAACTAGTAAGGGAGAGGATTACTCATATTACCTAAGTGGGATATAGCTTCAACAATTGCTCTAGACACTATCAAGGAAAAAATGAAGAGTTTTTCTCTTCTGTTGAGAAATTTGAGAAGTCATACTTTGGATTAGGTTTTAATCCAAAGTGGGAAGCCTTAGCTATTTGGGATTTAACCCCAAATATAGAAAAAACATAAGTTGTAAAAGTTGTGTAGGAAATAAAAGGAATTTTGCTTGTCAAGAGATTGTCAAACACCATAGCTCCTCAGGTAGCCTCATTAGTGGTTCATACAACCATGTTTAGTGAAGAGGGTACCAAAAAGTAACAAGAATATTATGACAAACTAATGGTATATATATTAAATAGGCCTAGGACAACTGAGAGGGGGGGTGAATCAGTTGTCACAAAAATCTAAAATCAAAACTTTATCACTTATCAAATCTTCAAACATACTATTTTGTTATTAAATATGAGCATGAAACACAAATAACAAAAATTAAATCAACACAATGAACACCAAATTTTTACGTGGAAAACCCAATAAGGGAAAAACCATGGTGAGGGTTAACTCACACTATATAGTATTTTAAAAGGGAGGCTCAATGCCAAATGATTGCCCATAGAAGAATTATACAAAATAGAGTAAGGCTTTACAGCCCAAAAAAGAACTGGAAAGATGCACCTAACATGTGCTAAAATAGTTTTGGATATGCTCACAGTCGTTGCCTTTCTAATCACACATTTACATTTATTACCTCTTCACTATTTCCTCAGTCACTTTCCTACAGACTCACTGCACATATTTGCACACACCCATTCGCTCTTTCTCACCCACACATTCATACAAACTATTCACAATATGCTTATATATATACCTGATCACCATCGCAGGCACAAATTAGGTTGGTTCCACAAAGTATTTTCAAAATGCCTTAACCATTATTATGTTGCCTCTCGAATAGTTCACAAAATATTTCCAAACACACAAAACAATCTTTATCACATTCCATCATTCGGCTCAGATGAAGAAATGCAAATTTAACATCCATTTGGTATACCTTGAAATCTTTGTGAGTGGAGAATGCCAAAAATATCTAAATAGCCTCCATTCTTTCCACTGGGGAAAATGTCTCCTCAAATTCTATTCCTTCAACCTGTGAATAACCTTTGCACACAAGCATTGCTTTATTTCTTACTACTTCACCATTCTCATTCAACTTATTCTTCAATACCCATTTTGTACCAATTACATTCTTGTTTATAGGTCTAGGAACCAATTCCCATGCTTGATTTTTCTCTATCTATTGTAATTCCTCTTTCATTGCTCTAACCCAGTTTTCATCTTTGCATGATTCACACACTATTTTAGGTTCTATCTTGGAAAGTAAACAAAAATTTACCTTAACTGCTAGCACTTTGCTTCTTGTCTTTACACCTTCACTTTTGTATCCAATTATCTATTATTCTAGATGTTTTTTTTTACATATTTTGGAGTCTTAGGAGCAAGTTTTGGAGCTTCTTCTTCAATTTATTCTTCTTCTTCCTTATTCTCTTCTTGTACTTGTCTGTAGATAGGTTCATCTGATTCAACTTCACTTATTTCAACTGATTTTTGTCTATCTTCATCAACTTTTATATTTACACTTTGAAAAATCTTTCTCAATATTTTATTGAAGCATCTATAAGCTTTACTATTGGTTGAATATCCAAGGAAAATACCTTCATAACATCTAGCATCAAACTTTCCTAGGTTCTCATCATCTCTTTTAATATAGCATTTGCTTCCAAACACCTTAAAGTACTTAACAGTAGGAATTTTTCAATGCTAGGTCTTTGTGTTGTTACCTGTTGATGCTTAAAACAACATAACAATATTAAACAAAATATCTCTATTCTATTTCTCCTACAAAAGAAAGATAACATAAAGTAGTCTAACTCCCACGGTCTTGGTAGTTGGTTCTCAACTGTGTTGATATTGCTCAATGGTCAATGTAACTGTAATGTTCAAGGGCCTTTGTTGGTAATAAGGAACAAAACTACATTAGATCAACTATCCTACGTTGGGGGGGTGTAAATAAATATAAAAAGATAGATCAAAGCTTTAGAATAGTAAAACATGAACAAAACTTCTTAATATCTAGACATGTACTTTAACAATGAGTGTTTCTTTATCCAACCAAAACCACAACATGATGCAATCCATAGAAAAATCTACACCATTGCATACATTCATAGTGCTAATTCAACGACCACAACCATTCATTAAAATTTTTACTTCAAAATTTAAAACAGATCACTCACTCATTGCTCAAAACACAAATCAAATAGACATAACAGTAATTTCATTCACAAATAATTCAATGAGATAATCTTGAATCTGGTTTTCCCTATTGATTTGCATCAAATAGAAAAAAATTAGGCACAACAACTCACTGGCATACGAATTGATTATGATTCATTAAACTTATCAAAGAGGTCCAAACTTAACAATAACATGAAAACTGTATAAAATTGTAAAAAGAGTATCCAAGTTCAATTGAACTTTCAAAGTATCTTGCTAACAATTCATGAAATCCTAAGACTATGATTCCTATCTGCTATCATCAGGTGGCTAATCTTTCTTCAATGAGCTGACCTTTACAAAATGGAGCCTAAAAGTACATATAGATGAGTCATGAATAGGTTTCTCTCAATCAAAAACTTAGATCCATAAATTAAGGAACCAAAACTACATGAGGAAAGTAGACTGGTTGATCTTTAGTTCAAGGTTGATTGCTTTGTTGTGCAAAATCTGACACCCAAAGAAGAAGGTAGAACTGGTGAATGAAAGCTTTAGTTCGACTTATGTTAAAACCATACAAAATAGGAGAGGAGAGGAAGTTGTGTCAAGAGGAGAATATTTTGTTGCCAACTCACTCCTACTTTGCTTGATCAAGGAGATACTCATCATAATTGGAAAATATTTTTTGAAGGATGTCAATATCAAGCCCATCTAACCAATTGTCCTCAAACTTGATTCTTTTTAACTTTGTTGAGGCAAATTCTTACATATCTTTCAATTTGATTAATTCCCTCCTAGCATCTTTTACCTCTTCCTTAATATCCATGAGCCTATCCAACAAATCTTCTCCATCATCTTCTTTTTGCATTACTTCCTCAAATTTTCTACTCCACTTCTCCTTCAACTTATCTAGAGGAAGACCTTTGACCGAGATTTCCAGATTGACTAGAATAGCAACCATTGCCTCCAATTCATCAATTTGTTCATTCAAGTCTTTGCTAGTTTCTTGAACTTTGTTCTTATGCTCATAGATGAACTTGGACCTGAATCTAATTATATTTAAGGTCTTCTCAATGAAATCAACACTATCCTCTTCAAGAATTGACTGCTCCAAGAGAGTTGACTTAGGCACTTTGTTGATGTCCTTCAATTTCTTGACATATTCTTTGTATTCCTCATCTTGCTTTTCTAGGTCTTTCAAGAATTGACTGCTCCAAGAGAGTTGACTTAGGCACTTTGTTGATGTCCTTCAATTTCTTGACATATTCTTTGTATTCCTCATCTTGCTTTTCTAGGTCTTCAGCATGCTGACTCATTTTCTCTACCAACTAAAGTGCTCCTTCATGAGCTTTGAAACTATCAGCCAACACTTCAACAACCTATTGATTGAGCTTGTCAATCCATTGATCAAGCATCCCCACTTTACTCCTCATCTACACTAATTCATCAGCTTCCTTCTTGCTTAGTAGGACTAGGGTTTCAAGAGCAGCAACTTGTTGAGACACCAGAGTGGAGACATCTTTCAAGAATTTATGCAACTGATCCAATTGGGATTTAATTTCATCCTTCTTTTGTTTATCTTTTATCTTTTTGGATTTGGTGGAGGAAGCTACAATATCAATGAGGTTCATATGTTGGTTCCTTGTAGGTCTTCCCAAATTAACATTACCCAATTGGTAATTAGTTATCTGCATGTCTTCTATGTCCTTATCCACCACTAAAATTGCACATTTAGAAACAATCTTGTCTGCATTCATGAGCCTAGTGGAATGAAGAACTCTAGCCTTCTTTTTGGGTCTTTCCTTCTCTATCTCTTTGATCATCTCATCAAAATTGAGAGGTTGAGGTTGAACTATCTATTTCCTCTCAAGATCAAGCTTTAACCATGTGGGAGTAGTAGGAGCAGTGACCACTTGTGTTGAAGAAGAAGTAGCAGTGGCAAAAGATAAAGGTTGCAATATGGTGTTTCTAGGTTGAGAATCAACCTCTTGCAAATTTTGTTGTTCTCTTTGTGCCTCTTCTTGTGCAAGTCTCTCAGCTTCTTTATCTTTTTGCTCCTACAACCTTTTAGCTTCCATCTCCTTTTTCAAAGATTCTTCTTCTAATTTCTTCTCCTCATACATTTGGTCCCTCTATTTATCCAGCTCCTTGACTAAGTCCCATGCCTCTTTAGATTTTTTTTCATGCAGAGCAAGTTCTTTATCCTCATTTTCTCTCTCTAGGTTTCCTTTCTCTTCTTTCTTTTTATGGGCTTCCTCAATAGCTTTGAACTTAGCCTCAAGGGCTTCTTTTTCTCTCCTATGTCTTGCCTTTTACTCCTCAAGATCATGGATCTTCTGCAACATGGCCAGTTTATCCCTCTTTTCCTTAGTTTTGAGTTCCTGCTCCTTTTGTTGTTGTTACTTAGCCAATTCATCATCCTTGGCTTTAGCCTTCAATTCTTGTTGCTTAATTAATGCATCATCTTGTGCCTTATCATCAATGTCTCTCTATTTAGCCAGTGTCGCAACTTGTGCCTCGGCATCTACTTCTCTTTTAGCATCCTCAAACAATTTCCATTGATCTTCTGTCAAAACATGTTCAATCCCTGTATCCTCAGTTTCACCAAGAGATGAAACCACATGAGTCTCCTTATTAGATGGAGTAGCCTCATAATCTATATCAATGTCATGAATCTCAATATCAGGCTCCTTCTCTTTCAAGTATTCAACTTATTTGTGGAAGGTTCCCATAGGCATCTCTCCACTTGGATGCTCTGTGATAAGAGGTTCAATTGATGCTTCTCCTACAACAGATGTTGAGGAACTAGGTTTTGTTGTAGCCTCCTCTCCATGTGCTTCACGAAGATCCTGAGCAGTAGTCTTCTCTCCAAAATTGGGAGGGAAAAAATCCAAAGGCTCCTTAGGAGGAATTCTTATTTTTGTTCTTTTGTATTGGGTTGTTCATGCAACCTTTCTCTTTTTAGAGGTTCGAGCGTCTGGTTCTTGAATTCTCATGCTACCCATTGGATACTTCTATCCAATACTGGCCTTTCAATCTATTTTATGTCGATAGAATCCTCTGCATTACAATCTGCTAGATTTAAATCATTGGTGCATATGTTTTAAGCATCATATTGGGAATCCAAAGTTACCCCATCATCTGGCAATGTGTCAGGAATGACAATCTTTGTCCCATACTCAACCACGAGTGGGATAGGAAACCTTTCATAGTTTCTCCTTATCAGATCATAATAATCTTGTAGGTCTATCCAAAATTCTTCCAGTATATTAAAGTGTTTATCAAAAATAATAGGCAACAACGCCTGCATCTTGTGCTTAGGATCAAAATGCTTCCTGGAGGTGTACAAACCCAACTTCAAATAAATCAACTCTTCATAGATTGCTTTGGCTGCCACATTATGTGCACAACAATATTTACCCAACTTCATAGTGAATTTATGACAACCGGTCTTGTGCTTGGTACCAAATTTGAAGTTGACCCTCAAAGCTTGATAGGTGAATTCCATCAAGACAATCCTATTGCTGCAGCACCTAGGCAGTAGATGGGGGTGACCATCAAAACCACCCAGCCTGAAATAGGTAAATTTAGGGTATTGGATATACCAATGTCCCCATTTTGTAATAAAGGCCATGACCTCTCTACTTAATCTGTAACTGACATCTCCTATTAGCCGATTAATGATGACATACACAAATTCATCATTAACTCTCCTATAGTGTGACTTTGAGGTCTGAAAAGTGAGCTGATCATAATGATCCCATACACTTTTTAGTCCTTGGGCTTCTCCCAATATGCCTACTACATTCAATCCCAGAAAGATACCCCTTCTAGTTGTTGCATAAATCACATAAGAGGTCATGAAGAAACTCTTGGTTTCTCTCACTCTAAGCATTTGATTGTGTATACATTTTGACACAATCATAGGCCAGTCAAATTGTTGCCTGCCATCTAGGATAATCTGAATGAATGGAAACATACATTCCTTGAATTGGGAGGCATCTCTCTTCCCAAACACTTTGGAGAGAATCATTATTATATCCCCAATCTCCTTGTAGAAATCTACCCTTTTAGACTGGTCAGGAAGCTTAGCCAAAGACTTTTTCTCAACTCTCATCCAACTCTTGTTCATATGAGTTTTGCTAGTTTCCTTGATGTCACTATATAATTTGAGGGCTTCTACCTCATTAAGTTGCCTAGGGCTTCGTGGGGTAGGTGCATTGAACATGAATCTAATCATTTGTTGTGTAAGGTCAATAATGTCATTTCCTTGCAAGTCCACACATTGCCTAGTGGTAGGGTTGTAGGCTCCAACCGCAATGAGTATTAATTCAGGGCACTAGACTGATAGGGGGAAGAGGGCAACATGTTCCAATCCAAATTGGACAATTCTCTCCATCCTCCCTATTACATCCTCACCAAATGTTTCCAAGAGCAGCTCCTCATAACTGAATGGGCCCAAGTTGGTATCAGTGATGTCTACCCAATCAGAACCCACCTTGCTAGCTGTGAGAGTAGCTTCCCTTTGTTTGTGTCTTAGGGTGTAAGGGAGTTGCTCCACCTTTATCCTTTTAGGTTTGGATCCTTGCCTTGAACTTTCCTTAGGTTGGCTCCTTTGAGAAGCCTCCTCTGATGCTCCAGACATCTCTTACTTTTGCATTAAAACCCTATATTAAATGAACAAAAGCATAAGAAAAAATACACCATCTAATACCCTTCTCTACTTCCTCAAGAAAAATTTCCATACTTATCCAACTTGATATTCATCGGAAGTGGAGTCATAGAAGAATAAGGCATAAGAAACCACTTTAACACAAAGTAGGTTTCAGATCAAAACAAGACCAAAACCAAGATCAAAAAGGAAACTAAACTCGGAACCAATCAATTGTTCCAAGTTTGAACTCCACTCTGATTCCACTTCCACCAAAGTGCGAGTGTGAAGACCAAAGCCAATAGTACTCAGAAGCGATATCATTTTGGGAGTGAACCCCAAAATGCAACTACCTATAGGAAGAGTTGGGTCCCAAGTCTGCTTTCACCAATTTACTACTAAAAAATGAAGCAATTTATTGAAGAGGTGATCACATGAGCTTAAGGACCAGAGTCACATGGGATAATATGGGAATCAAATAAAGTGGCTTAAATTCACCCTTTGGCAGAATAAAGACCAATATTTAAATCTAAGGGTTGGGTATTTATAAATATCGTCAAACAAACCCTAGTTTACACAACACGTCGACTCAGATAATTAGGGCACCAAATGCTCGACATGAAAATCACCAAATTGACATGGGAAAAAGATCAAAGGGGTTCCAAAAAAATTCTCAAACATTCAAAGCATTGAGAATCCCATCAAACAAAACCCTAGTTAGAAACTAGGGTATGACGGAATAGACCTACCACAAGAGTGACAACAGAATGAAAAACAAACAAATGGAAAGACAAAAAAATCAAAACAGTAAATAGAAAAAGACAAAACAAAACCAAAAAAGAAATCAAGGGAAAAGTGAAGATTCACAAAAAAATAATCTCATGAACATGCAAGAACACGATGAGAAAGAACGTGAAACAAAGCAAAAAAGAAAACAGGAAAAGAGGGAGAAAATACCCTACCTCAAAATGCCAACAATAGAGATTGAAATTGATTAATAATTTTCCCACCACACACCTCCACAATCAAGTCATTCTTCTCTTGTAGTTACCCTAGCTCTAGTTTGCTAAAACGATTTACACAATAATGATAATGAGCTAGTTAACCTTGATTAAGGTTTAAAAATCAATTCACGCATGTGAGGAGGTTACAATTAATGCCATAAATGCGGTCAGTCAAGGGTGGAGTAAACAACATTAATGAGTAATTAACCAGTGTGGAAATCAAAGGAAGGGCGAACATAGACCCTGATTTGGAACATAACAAGAAACCTTTAACAAGTCTCTTACCCAACTCCGTACCCAATTTCAATCCCATGGTAAGGACAGACAACAAAGGAAGATAGG
Source organism: Sequoia sempervirens (assembly GCA_007258455.2). Classification (NCBI taxonomy): domain Eukaryota; kingdom Viridiplantae; phylum Streptophyta; class Pinopsida; order Cupressales; family Cupressaceae; genus Sequoia; species Sequoia sempervirens. The sequence continues at coordinate 70,643,572 of VDFB02105785.1, forward strand.
GGCGGAATCAAGACAAAGATCGACACTAGAAATTTTTCAAATTTCCAAGTTAGGTTTCGATTCTGGTTTCACTCCTGACAAAGGAACAAAAACTAAGATAAGGACAACAGAAACGATGGGAAGTGAGACTGAAACAAAAATTGAGCCCATCCCAAACACCAACAACAACAAAAACATAAGGCAAACAAGTGGGATCATAATCGGGATCAAAACAGAATGTAGAAAGTTTATAAAGTTCCAAGTTCACTTCTAATTCCACTTCCACTTCCACTCGGGAAAAGACAAAACACAAGGAAAACAACAAACCACTCAAGAGAGAAACAGACCCAAGAGCATAAGACCAACTGACAAATAATGAAAAGAACAAGGAGGGCATAACCAGAATTGGGATCAAAACTAGACTTGGAACCTTACAAAAGTTCTAAGTCCAATTTCCATTCCAATTCCGCTTCTGCCAGACCAAAAGAAAGGACTTAGGAGAAAAAAAAACAACTCCTAAGACCCAAACAAAACACAAAGGACAAAAACAAAAGAAAAAGGGGGGACCCATTTTGTTTTGTTCCAAAACAAAATGGGGTGGTTATGCAAGGCATAACATTACCTTTGATTTGAACTTTGTTAAGAATATAAATAACAATGTGAATTGCTTCTCTCCAGTATGCTTCAGGTACATTTTCCTCTTTCATCATAGTCCTTGTGGCTTCTTAAATAGTAAGGTTCCTCCTCTCAAAAACTCCATTATATTGAGGAGTTCTAGGAGCAGAAAGATGCCTCTTTATACCCTGCTCTTCACAAAACATATTAAACTCATTGAAGGTTAATTCTCCACCTTTTTCATACCTTAAACATTTGATTTTTAGGTTCACTTTATTCTCTACCATAGCCTTGAACACCTTGAATCTATCCAAACCTTGAGCTTTCTCCCTAAGAAAAGTAACCCATGTCACTATAGAATAATCATCAATTAGAAGCATAAAATACCTACCACCATTAAGACTTCTTGTTCTTGTGGGACCACCGAGGTTTGTATGAATCAATTCCAACATTTTGGTAGTTGATTGTTCTTTTCCTTTAAAGCTGCATCTTGTTTGTTTTCCCATCTGACAACTTATGAAAATAGTATTGGTAGGCTTTGTGATTTTAGGAAAATCCCTAACAACTTTTCTTGAACTAATCCTAATTATGTTGTCAAATTTTACATGTCCCATCCTTCGGTACCATAGCCAACTTTCATTAACTTGAGACACAAAACATTGACCATCAACACCCTTAAGCTAATAAATGTTTCAATATGTTCTTCCTGCGACTACCACAGTTTTGAACCCTTTTTTGATC
>VDFB02105785.1:70645006-70710724 GCA_007258455.2 Sequoia sempervirens
GGTTTAGACACATCTTATTATTTTGTTTTAAAAAAAATCTTCTAACTCATTTCTCTGACCAGGACTTTCAACCTTCTTTTGGCATTGAATCATTTAAAATTTATTTTTCCCATCAGTTGTGGAATCCCTCCATTCTGCATTTTATACTTTTAATGTTTAATTTTTGAATCTCCCATTTCTTTTTGCTTACCATTCATTCTTTTTCCTTGATTGTGGCAGTCTACTCCTCAATTTATTTTATTTTGCATTTTATTTCAATTTGAAACTCCTATTCACACCTGTGCATTTCCTAAAACCAATCAACCTCATCCATCAAAATTGAAGACATGAATCGAAATATGACATTTTGTCAACTATTGAAAATAATGTTGCCCATTCGCCTCCAAATCTACCATTGAAGCCAAATCAACCTGGATGCTTATGCATCTCTTCTCTAGATTCTTGATCCCTATTAGGTTTCTACATGTTGGTGTTCTAGTTTTTGGGATGCCATTCCTGTCAACTTTGTTATTTGCTTTTTCTTCTATTTCACATTTTTTAGCATAAAGCAAGAATTACTTGTGATACTTATAGCATGTACATTCCTCATAGTTACAAGGGCTTATATCTTGTATGTGGGGTTTAGAGGGTTCCTCCTCTTGCTCAATCAATTTGAATTTTCAAGATATTTTGAAATTGTTGTTCTAGGAATCTTTTTAAAATTTGTAGACTCTATATGTAATCAATTGTTTTTTAATATATTTTTTACATTTATATTAAAAGAGGCATATGAACTATAGTCATTCAAGCCACTTTATGCAATTATAAAATTATTTAGGGCTCCAAATGAATATCGAGTGATATTGTTTAACAAATTGATGAAAATGTACGAATGGTGGGATATGCAATTGTTAGCCTTCTCACTTCATGAACCTCTCTGCTCTGCACACGTCCGCATCATCGTCTGCACATTGCGATCCTTCGACACCACATATTTGTCATGACTTCTTCAATGGTCTACTGTGGAATCATCAATGGCACTGGTGACTAGAGCCTCAGGGTTATCTTCTCCACTGCTCGCAAGAATCCCACTTCATCCATGTATTTATACTTTGGGCCCACAACTCTATCCAACTCCTGCACTATCTTCATAATCTAAGATTGGTTTGATAGCACTTCAGACATTGCCCACTCGATTGTCGCACTTGATGTGTGGATTGCGGCATCTAACATTTGCAACAAAAAAAAGAAATAAGAAATAAACATTATTGGTTTGAGAAAAATGATATGATACAAAGCATGCTTGCTGTAATTTCTCGTCGTGTGAATATTTGCCCATTGTTGCCTATCACAAGCCCATTAAATTAAGTCGACATTACACCTTTCAAGCTCAATAGCAGTAGAGACTTCTGCGTACACTCTAAGCATTGGCTGCTTAGGTGGCCCGAACCCACTCTAACCACTTCTCCCCTTCATATGCCGTTCGACCCATTCTTAACGTCACCCACCCCTTCGTTGCTTTTCGGGTTTACCAGTTGCCGTTACAACCGTTCGAGGATACCAGATACGTTTTTGTATTTTCCATTTGCATTAGGTGTGGGGATTCCCATTGGGCCTTCGGCTATTCTACCGACAAAAACGCAGAAAATAGCATGTCAACATGCATATTGGAATAGATAACATCATACAAAACCGTAATAAGGGTACCCACCAAGACGGAGCAGAAGTGACAGACCAATACGCAGCGGAAGTGACAAGGGATGAAGGAAATTGCAGCTATTTAGTTTTGCCGCCAGTTTTCGTCTGTTCAAACTTAAGTGCAGTCCAACTTAATTTAAATTCAATTTATTATATTATATTATTATATTATAATAATATATTATTTTATTATATTGTTTTGTTTATATACTTATTATTGCACTTATTATTATTATAATTTTTATAATATAATTAAATTTGTATTATTATTTTATAATTATTATTATATTATATAATAATATTGTTTTATATAATTAATATTACATTAAATTTTATATTAGTTTTAGAATATTTGAATTATTTTATTGTTATTATAATTATATATTGTTTTATAATTAATATTATATTAAATTCTATATTAGTTTTAGAATATTTGAATTATTTTATTGTTATTATATTATCTATTATATTATTATAGTATTATTATTATGATATTAAAATTATTATGTTATTATGTATTTAAATTGTTATATTATATATTTATTATTATGTAAAGAAATTTATATGATTATTTTATAATTAATATATTATTATATAAGTATTATATTATTATATCATTTGTTTTTTTTTTTTGCTAGATAATAGGCAGTGCCATTAGATTGATAATCAAAGGTTACATCTGAGCATGAAGAAGGCCCGAGCCTGTTACAAACCCACAGATCGAGCAGTATCTAATAGCTACTCCAAACTGCGGGTTACTGAAACAGGGGAGGCGCTCCTATAACAAATGCTATAGAGTTTTGCAATGGCCAGAATTTGTTGCTATAAGCAATCAGCTGAGGACAATACATTTGCCCGATTCTTCCCCAAAGGCTGACGGTAAGATTGAAAAGCCTTAATGGTGCCTAGGCTGATCAAATGTCTCTTTGAAATTACCTCCATCTGCTGCCAAGTTGGCCAAACCATCCGCCTCCTGGTTAGCTTCTCTATAGGTATGGTTGATGGTAAAAGCTTCACAGGTGTTTAGAATTTCAATTACCCTTTCCAAAATAGCGTTGAGTTTCCAATTGGGTGTCTGGCCCAACCTGACTGCATTGACCACATTAGCTGAATCACCTACAATTTCAATTTTGTTTAAATTCATTTCCTTACAAAGCTCCAAACCAATAAGCAGAGCCTTGAATTCCGCAAAATTATTGGTGTTGACTCCTAGAAACATAGCCCTTCTTCCAATAATGTGGCCTTCCCAGTTTCTGATTAAGCTTCCTGCACCTACAGGACCTGGATTGCCCCGAGATGCCCCATCGAAGTTCAATTTGAACCAGCCAACTTTGGGGGGTGTCCATTTAGCCTGATCCCTTAATGCATTAGATTTTGCCATGCCACTTCCAGCAAAGGATGGCACTCTCAAACCTGGCCAAGCCATCCTCATCTTTCCATCCCAAGCTGAAAATACTGCGTCCCTGTGGGAAGACATAGAGGATCTGTGATTAACAACCTCTATCACTGTTGCTTCCACTTTATTTTTAAAAGAGGCCAAAGACAATTCCGTATCATTGAAGATCCTGCGATTTCTTTCCTTCCATAGTTCCCAGATTAACATGGAGGGACAGATTTTCCAGAGGCTCTTTAAAGATCCTGAATTGACACTCCTCGGCCAACACTGGAAGAGACTCAAAATATCGTTTGGCAGGGCCGTTATCCAGCCTAGTTTGGCGCACAACCATTGCCAACATTCCCTGGCATACTGGCAGCCTAAAAGGATGTGATCAATTGATTCCTCAGCTTTCTTGCATAACACGCACCATGACGGGCCTTCGAAACCCAACTTCTTGAATCTTTCCGCAGTCAAGATTTTCTTCTGTAAGGCTGCCCAAGCAAAGGTACCAGCTCTGGGTACACATAGTTTGTCCCAGCATAGATCTATGGGGATTTTTGTCTTCTCTTGCACCTCTCCACCTGCAATTTTTATGTAGCCATCTTTGGCGTTATATTCCCCATTCTTAGAACCTGCCCAGATTAATCTATCTTCCCCACTTCGAAAGACTACTTGGCGCTGAGCAAGGATGGAGGATAAGATCTCTATTTCATGGTTTGGCAAAGGGAGATTTTGCAGATCCTTCCATGCCCAGCTTCTCACCCCCTCAATCTGCACAGGTCTTATGTAGTCATTTACCTTTGGGCCCCAATGAGCAGACAAATATTCTTTTGTGGTGTGAATGTTGATCAGGTTATCTATACTGGGCAGGCCGCACCAAGAGTCCTCCCAGAATAGAGCCTTATCTCCCGTGTGAATGTCCCAAGATAGGAAGCTGCAAATGATTGGCCTACATTTCAGCAAAAAGTTCCATACCCTTGATCCTTTCGGCGGGTTGCTTGTCCTAACTATGCTCAAGCAATCATTTTCCTCTAGATACTTTTCCTGAAGGATCCTGGCCCACTTCAGTTGGGGGTAGCGTGTCATCTTCCAAATTATTTTGGCTCCAAGGGCTGAGTTCTGCCATTTGAGGTTTTTCAATCCTACCCCACCTGAGACTTTTGGTTTGCAAACTTTTTCCCAAGAGATGAGAGCTAATTTATGATTCTCTGAGAGCCCTTGCCAAAAAAAACTCCGCATCTTCTGTATGAGATCTTTGTTTGCCCTTGCAGATAGAGCAAGAAAGGAAAGGAGGTAGATGGGTAAAGAAGAGATGACCGCTCTAAGCAGGACAATCCTGCCCGCCCACGATAGCCACCTACCTTTCCATGAACTTAGGCGTTTGTCCATTTTGTCCTTCAAAGGATTCCATAGGTTTGTGTTCCTTAACCCTTTGTCCAGAGGGAGTCCCAAGTATGAGCAAGGTAATGAGCCTTTGTTGAAGCCTAGCTCGGTTAGAATACTAGCCTCCTTCCTTAGAGGGGTGTTGATGAAGAATACCTCTGACTTAGTCTGACTCACTTCTTGCCCAGAGGCGGTAGCATAAAGAGCCAAGATTTTCTTGAAGTTCCTGGCCTCTTTTCTTTTTGAACTACCAAGCAGCATTGTGTCATCAGCAAATTGCTGATGGGACACCCTTATGTTCCTTGATACCCTGAGTCCTTTGATAAGACCTGAGGCTAGAGCATGAGAGATGGACCTGCCTAGGGCTTCTGCCATTATGATATACAGAAAGGGTGACAGAGGGTCTCCCTGCCTCAGACCCCTTGAGATTTCAAAGAAGCCTTCAGGGGTACCATTTATTAATACGGAGACCCTGGGAGAGGATATACATTCAAATATCCAATTGATAAACTGGTTGCTGAAACCAAAAGCCTGCAAAATTTTACATAGACACCTCCAGTCCACTTTGTCGTAGGCTTTCTTAATGTCGAGCTTAATTAGCATCCCAGCTGAGTTATTCATTTGTAGAGAGTGGATAACTTCTTGTGCAATAATCACGCCATCTATAATTGATCTGCCCGGGACAAAACCTATTTGTTCCTCTGAGATGATGAGAGGAAGCACTTTTTTAATTCTGTTTGCTAGTACTTTAGCCATTATCTTATATGTGGTGTTACAAAGTGATATAGGCCTGAAATCCTCTAATTTGATGGCGCTATCCTTCTTCGGAATAATGGCTAAGAAGGTGTTATTTACCTCTTTTAGAAGCTTCCCCGAATTTCTTGCTGCTTCTAAAGCATCTACTAACTCCTTCCCTAGGAAGTGCCAACACATCTGGAAAAACACAGCCGTAAAGCCATCTGGCCCTGGGGCTTTGTCCAGATGCAGTTGATTTAATGCCTCTTCCACTTCATATTGAGAGAATTTAGCGGTGAGCATACAGTTCAGCTCTTGGGTAATGACTTGAGGGATGTGAGACAGAAGCTCTACCTGTTCCCGGATGTTGGAGCCTAACTCCTTATTTAGCAGGCCATCGAAGAATGACACTATATTTTTCCTTATCTCGGGAGACTCCTCTAGGATTTTCCCGTCAGCTAACTCTATTCTGTTTATCCGGTTCAAGTCTCTTTTCTGTTTAGTAATATTGTGGAAAAATTTGGTGTTTTTATCACCCCCTTCTAGCCAGAGCTCTCTCGATTTCTGTCTCCAAAAGGTTTCTTCCTTGGCTAAGATATCCTCATATTCTTGCATCAGATGCTTCTCTTCCAGAAACAAGTCATCATTCATTCCATTTCTGATTACCAGCTCATTTAAAGTTGACAGGGCCGTCTCCACTTTAGATTTGGATTCAAATATGTTCTTAAAGGATTCCTTATTCCATTCCAGAATTTTTTGTTTAATTTTTTTGAGTTTTGCCATGAAGCAGAAAAGCTTGGATCCTTCAAAATCTTCTTCTCTCCACCAGTGCTCTACTAGGGATAGAAAATTTTCATCTTTGAGCCACATGGATTCAAATTTGAACGGGGAGCCTCTGGGTTTGGCATCCAATTGCAGACTCAGTTGAATGGGGAAGTGATCCGATCCAGAACATGGTAAAATTGATCCTTCCAAGGAGGCCGGGAATGAGGATAGATCCCCATAAAAGAAGAACCTGTCCAATTTTTCTGCAATGTTGCAGAAGCCTAACCTTCTGTTGTTCCATGTGTATTTTTCGTTTCTGAGCTCAATCTCCATAAGCTGATTTCTGAAAACCCACTCTTCAAAATCCTTTTGTGATTGGTTTGGCCTTGCTGAACCCCCCCTTTTATCTTGGCTGTGCAGAATTGCGTTGAAGTCCCCTCCAATAAATAAATGCTTTTCCTGTAGTGCACCAATATGAGTATCCACTTCGCTCCATAGAGTTCTTTTTTCCATACAAGATACTGGCCCATAGATGTTGATAATCCCAAACTGAAGGTTAAGATCATAAATCTGGACCTTTCCAGATAGCCACGATTTCCCACTGGCTATGACCTCAACACATAATTTTGCAGAATTCCAGCAAATCGCTAGACCCCCTGATGCCCCTACTGCAGGGGTGGCTTCAACTTTCCAGTTTTTGAGGCTTTTGAAGGCTGACTTCACTTCTTCAACTGATTGTTTGGTTTCTTGGATCAGAATTATGTCTGCTCTAGTCAAGCCGATCCTTTGCTTGACTAGACGCCTCTTGTTAGGGGCGTTTAGGCCCCTAACGTTCCATGATATGAGCATCATGGCTCCTGGGGAAGGGAGTTACCCTTCCCTGAATCCAGTAGAGAGGTGATCTTGATCTGCCCTAGAGCTTTCCCGTCAAGAGATCTTAATTCTGCTAGAGACTTCCTACCCGCTCCTTTCTTTGAGGAATCTTTTCCACAGTCAGCTCTAGATTTGGATGATGGGGTTTGCATTATGCCTAGACCCTCCGGCCTTAATTCCTGTTGTGTATCTTGCATATCTTGGCCTTCTTCCAGGGGTTCTAAGTTTAATTTTTCTGACGCATCAAGTTCCAAGATTTTTTGGATTAGTTCTCTTTTTTCTTGCCTGTGTTGCTCATCATCCGAGGTGGCTTGGTCAGATAGGCCTATTAGGTCATTGACGGCTTCAATTTCTTTATTTGGAGTAATCCCTTCATTTAAGACAACTCTGATATTTCCTTCAGAGACTACTGGCTGAAGCCCTTCCGCAAACTTGATCTGATGGTAAGAATTAGCTTCCTGGGGAGTCAAAGCGCTCAGAATTCCTCGGTTTGATTTGAGATGTATGGAATCCGCAGGATCGGACTTAGGAGGTGTAAAAAACTGAACATTTATTTCCTTGCACAGAGCCTGACTCACTGATTTGGATATCACTTTTGCTTTCTCCAATTTGGTGGGGGATTTTGCTGCAACTTCCTGCCTCTTTACGCATTTTGCATTTGATAGAGCTGGAGGCATATGCTTTTCTGTAAGCTCCCCTTCTTCCAGATCTGTTGAGGCCTTTGCGCCAGTCATCTCCTCGGGATGAGGATTGGCACAATCTCCTGCCTTGATCGATGGAGTCTTTGTCCAGGCTAGACTCTCCATTTCTACATTTATTGCCTTCCCTGGAGCCATCGAGCAACTAGCTATATAGCTCTTGCTTAGGATGCATCTTCCACCCTTGATATCTACCTCAATCCGTTGGAACCATTTTCCCTCTGCTGTTAAAATCTCCAGATTGTCGAGGAACCTGTGATCTGAATCCAGGTCTACCAGTATCTTGGGTATATCCGACTTTCCACTGAAGAAGCCTTCCTCAAATCCTATGAAAGTGCCCAGATTACCACCAATTTTCTCCAAGATCTCCTCGCTCCAGTACTCCGAAGGCAGATTTTCCAGTTTCATCCAATGCGGAAATCTTTTGGGAGAGTGCTTTGTTGGATCGAAGTTGGGTTCCCAGTCAATTCTGTAGAAGCAAAACCCTTCAAAGAATATGGGTTCTCCAAGCAGGATCTTCTTCTTAATGTTCTGATCTGTGCAGACTAGGAGGAAAAAATTATTAGAGAGGGCCTTAGCTCTAACCCGTCCCTCAAAGAGCTCTAAGAACCACTCGACCACTCGATCCCTTGGAGCATCTTTGCCTGTCCATTTAACAAAAAGCCCATGGGATTTAAGGTGATCCCATCTCTGCTGCATAAAGGATTTAGGGATCGACATGAGTTTGCTTCTCTTATGTGGGGGAATGTATGGGTTTATAATCCATTGTCGAGGATTTATCTTCCTACGCTGAGAGCGCTCTGGGAGGTTGGCGATCTGGACATTTCCTGGACGGACAGCCAACGATGCCCTAGCTCGGGATCTATTCTCAGGAGCCTGCTCTGATTTGCACACCCAGATCGATTTCCCTTGCCATCCATTCCTCTGCGCCTTTGAGTTGTTTGGATACCGCCTAGCTCCATAATCCCTGCTACCCAACGGGATTGCATTTGCACCAGTGGCGACATTCTTCTGGCCACTTTTGGCTTATTTTCACCTCTGCGATGTTCCCACTTGCGCTGCTTTTTTCATTTTACATTTTCACTTTAGATTATAAAATCTTAATTATTATTATTATATTATTATATCATTATATTATATTATTTTATTATATTATTATATATTCATTATTATGCTTATGATTATTATAATTTGTTATAATGGGCTATAGGAAAATTCATCCCCAACAATTCACCAAAGGAAAATTCGGTTGGTGAATTTTCCTTTGATGAATTGTTGGCGATGAATTTGTCGGAGTTATAATGTAATTAAATTGTTATTATTAAATTTTATAACAATTATTACATTATATTATTTTTATGAGAAATAGGATATTTCAAAACATGTGATTAAAAATACATGATGTTTATTAACTTGTAATTCACAACATATCAACCCATGTGTTTTTAAACTAAGTATATCTAGTTCTACAATTCAAATAGCAACGACACCATTCCCTTAAACACCTCTTTAGATCATAGACTACATTCTAGAAATTTTAGAGTCATATAGATCTTCACTCTTAACACACACATTGGCATGATGAATCATGGTAAAATAAATGTATGTCTAGGTGCATATCCTATTTTTATTATTAATTATAATTTTAACTTACTTTAGCTCTAAATAAATCCACTTAAGTACTCCAACCTATAAAATTTCCACATGTCTGTATAGCCCATTAAAATAAGTATTCATGATTTCTCAAGTTAATGATTACTTAGAAATGCTTATATGTAGAAAAATTAATTGCAATACAAAAATTCAATAGTTTAAAATTTAGACACTTTTCTCATCAAGCACGTCAATGTATCATTCTACATATTTGATAATAATGCCATTATTTTTTAATTAACTTCTAACATTCTATAGTCTTTCATACTAGTCTTTTTAAAGAATTTTTCATTTCTTTCTTACAAAAAAATCCTCATAATACATTTTATTATTCTTCAATGCTCTCAATATCTCATCACCTTTCCATTTAAAGTAGAAAAAAGAGAAAGGTAGAAAAAAATGGTATGAATCCTCTTCTAGAGAAAGAGGAGGTTACAAATTTTTTTTGAAGGTGGTAAAGTGGATGGGATTTATTTTGAAGAATATAATGAACATATATTTAAGGATTTCATCTATTATTTGATGAATTTCACTCCATTCTTAATAGAAAAAAATTAAAGTAACTCTTTCCACCTTCACTCTCATTTTTAGGTTATTTTGAGAAGGATGTGATTTTTTCACTCTCAAGGGATTTCATGTGATAAAGTAAATGAATTAGTTAAGACAATATTCTAGAGCCTTGGAAGACTACTATGATGTCAATGGTTAAATATTTCATGTGTGAGTCCTAATATAGAACCAGTGTAGAGAATAGTATGTGAATGTTGAATCATTATGGTATAGTATAGAGAATGAGGAATTCAAGGTCAATTTATTAGGACATGTATTTTTCTCATTTTAGTTAGTGGTTGAAAAATATAACAAGGGAGTTGGGGCATTTATGTGTCATGACCTCATCCATCTAATATGAAAACACATTTTCTAAGAAACCATTATGAAACACATCAATAACTATCTATCATTTAATAGAACACCAAATTTCTAAGATTATCTCTATTGCTATCCATTGTAGGAGAAATTATATCATCCCAAGAAGTTAGCCTCATGTGTAAGATATAAATAAACCCATCTCATCCTTGTACCATGAAAAACTATAGTATTCATAGGTTTTGTTCAAGAATTAGTAGCATTTACTTAAGTGTTAGTATCCTCAATTTTTACTTTCCTTAACTCACCCATCTCCTTAATAAAAGGTTGTACATCCACATGTTTAGTTTAAGCATGGTGAAAAAAATATCTATCAAATAAATTACACTAGATATGAATCATAATTCAACAGTATATGGCTTAAAACCAATATTGTAACATAGTTTGTGTAACAAAACAAATTACTTACAATCATATGGCACGTTGTCATGTACTTTTATTTAATAGTGTACAATATTTTTTTTATCTACTTCCACTTAATCATCTAGCTCACAACTATTCCAAATAGAGTAAAAATATAACCACTAATTGATAGCTAGCTACCCATATATCTATCCCAATCAAAATCAATAATCCCCCATACATTCAACACCGTTCCCACATTATTAGTGTCATGATAACATAACTATTACTTTAGAGTTCCTTTCAAGTACACAAAAAATATGTTCACCTGCATCTAATGCTCTTTACAAAGATTTAGCATGAGCCTACTTAGAACTCCCCTTGCTCAAGTAATGTTTAAGCCTCATACATTTCAGTGCATATATAGAGCTATCAATTACAATTACATAATATGTTTTTTGATGTCCCTCAAAACCCCCATAGATTTAGGGCATTGTTATAGGCTCAACTTAGTGCCTATTAGAAAACTAATACTTATAGTATTATCATCATGCATGTTCAACCATTGTAGAATAGTCTCAAGATACTTCCTCTAGTTTAACCATAGAATAGTCTCAAGATACTTCCTCTAGTTTAACCATAGCTTCTTATTATTCATATTTCTATGTATTTGTATACCAAGGATATACCTTATAGCACCTAGATCTTTCATCTCAAACCTGAAATCCAACTAAACCTTGAGTTCTCTAATCAACACTCAATTATTCCTAATTATTTCATCAATATAAAACGATTAATCAATTGTGGAATCCAATAAGACTGCTTTACACGATCAAATGACATCAATATTTTCTAATTTCTTTGGGCACTTAGTAGCTAAATCAAGAAGGAATTAGAAGATGTTGCAAACCTGAGTTTCATGACATTTTCTGTAGATTCTAAATATATTTTTCAAATTTAAATTGTGTGGGCATGTACTTCTTTTTTCCATCTCTTCTAAAACTATTTTTTAGTGTAAACACTCATTTTTAAGAGTGACTTTACTTGAAGTGCCACAATTTTTTTTCCGCAAGGATAAAATTATTTTTGAATTTATATTTGTAATTCATTATACTATTACTCACTGGTTTCATAGTTTTTATTAACATGCTGCACTGTTTCAAAGTCAAACCATATACTCCGTATAGGCGAACTGCATAATGTAACTTTTTTTGTATGTATCGAATCTAATTTTTTTGTTGATCAAGGACTTCAATATCCGTGCACTCACATGTTTCAATTCTTTTTGATATCTTCTATTTTTCCACATGTGTAGGAATAAAGAGCTTGGATTTTAGTGAAAAACCTATATTAATAAAACTAAAAAAAAATACAATAAAACCAAACATATTAAAATTATATTCTATTGATGTATTACCGAGGGATCACTATCATCTATCGACTAGTTTCTCCCTCCATTTTCATCCCCAACCCAGCTTTAGCGGAAAAATTTAAGTTTTTGGTGCCAGAGAGAAGATTGAAAAAGGGGGGGTTTGGTGAACCAAGGGTAATGCTTAAACCCCTTTCCACAAAGGTTTTCTTTTTATTTTTTTGGGGAATGGTGGGACCCTACATTTAATGGGTTTTCTCAAACCAAGGTTCTAGCGAACCCTCTTTTGGTTCGCTCAAACCAAAAGTTTGTTCGAACCCCCAAAAACCAATTTTTTTGCATGGGGTCATTTTTTGCAACTTTTCCTTCCTCACTAGAATTGTAAATCACTTTTGTGGGTTTACCCTGGTTCCTTAGAAAAATTAATTCTAATTTTGATACACCATACATGGTGATTACTTTAATCCATGCAAAGAAATTTATAGTTTACAAACCAAATATTTTATACCCCTTATCTAAAATATTTTAGGTTAAAAAATATAGATTTCCTCATCTAAATCTCCCTATGATAATGTTGTATGAAAATTTATTTTTTCCACTTCAAAATCAAAAGATGTAGCTATACACAACATCCTAATGAAATTCAACATAGATACAAGGTAAAATATCTCACTATTTATTATATTCCTTCTACCTTAGAATAACCCATTGCACCAACTATCCTTTTACCTTTCTATTTTTTTTTTCTACTCTAAATTTTTGCTAGTACACCCACTTGCAACCAATGGGTTCCTAACCTTCAAATAAATCAATAAGTCCCAAGTCTTGTTTTTTTAGTGCCTCCATCTCCTCTTTTATTTATTGAATATTTTTTAGTTTCTTATAAGTTAACATTGGATTTTTATAAGGGCGGGTGCAAAAAGATGGGTAGCCAATTTGTGGCCAACTTTTTTTAAAAAATTGAAAGCTCATAACACGAGCGCGTTATAATGCTCTCGCATTATGGCTTGGTGTGTCAAGCGTGAGGGTTGGCCACAACGAGCCCATAACATGAGCGCAGTATAATGCACTCGCATTATAACGTACTCGCGTTATAACGCACTCGCGTTATGACCTATTAAAAGAAAAAAACAAATTGAATTCATTCTTGCACTTGACTGTGTTTTTTTCTTGCCCACGGCCAAAACCCAAGTTTCAAACAACTCACCGCCTTTTCTATGCTACCACATTTTCCATACATGTCTACCAAAGCATTTTATCAAACAGTTCATTTCCTCATTGCTATGGTTAAAAGCTTAAAAAAGGTGCTTGCCAACAAACTATGGATGCTTGGAAAAAATCTATCAAAGCATAATAGTAAGCAATAGCATAGACAAGGCAGCTAGTAGTTTGAAAAAATTCCTCGAAGAAATGCGGTCTCATGGTGATGGAATGCCATTCCATCACCATGAGACTATATTTCTTTGAGGCATTTCTTCAAATAACTCACCACATTTTCTATGATACCACATTCTCCATACATGTGTACCAAAGCATTTTATCAAACTACTCACTTCCTTGCTACTATGGCTAAAAGCCTAAAATAGGTGCTTTCCAACAAACTATGGATGCTTGGAAAAATTTCTATCAAAGCATAATAGTAAGCAGTAATACCATAGCGAAGACAATGAACTATTTGAAAAATTCCTGAAAGAAATGTGGTCTTATGGTGATGGAATGCCATAGCGTGCATTTGTTGTAATGGCATTCCATCTGTGAGACCCATTTCTTTGAGGCATTTTTCCAAATAGTTCACTTGCCTTCTCCTATGTCTACCAGTTATCCTACATGTCTATAGCTTATTTATCAAGCGGTTCAATGACTTGCTATGGGTAAAAGCTAAAATGCATGCTTTGAACAAGATATGGATAGGAAAAATAGTAAGCATGATAGTCAGAAATATATAGTTTAATAAGTACTCAAAATTTTGTTCATTATCTCATACATTATAAGTCATGACATGGATTTCTATTGTAGTTTTTGTGATTGAATAATTTGTTGTTTAATTTTACCGTTATTTGTAGCTGAAACCTCCGAATGTTCAGATGACAATGGACATCAATGTTTCATCTACTATAGAATCCTCAATGGCTCTGACAAGGGAGGTATGAGGCAAATTACTAAATTTCAATTTACATTCATTGTTATAGATGTTAGTTAGTGAAAAATCAAACCATTATTGATTCATAGTTTAGTTTCTATTTTGATGGTTTATACAAGGCTTCAACACTCCTCAACATGGGCATTTAAATATTCCCCTCAT
Source organism: Sequoia sempervirens (assembly GCA_007258455.2). NCBI lineage: Eukaryota > Viridiplantae > Streptophyta > Pinopsida > Cupressales > Cupressaceae > Sequoia > Sequoia sempervirens. The sequence continues at coordinate 70,659,109 of VDFB02105785.1, forward strand.
GGAGAGTGATCATTAGATGACGGTAAGTGGTGTTGTCGCAATAGTGGTTTACAATTCACAGGAGGGCAATTTTAGCTGAAATCACATATTTTAGAAAATATAATGATTTAAGCGTAAAAATCTCCATTTAAAGGATTCCAATTGAGAGGTTTGATCAAATCTTATAGATCGACAAATAGAACAACACCAGTTTTAAACCATACTATAAATGTATCTCCCTTTACACTTATCAAAATCTTTGATAAAATCACTTTTGATTTAGATTTTGGGGGATCAAATGGATTCATTTAAAATTTATTTCAAATGATTATTGTATTCCTCAGAACAAGCTATCAAATGAATATAATTTTAATATGTTTTGGTTTTGTTATGTATTTGTTTTTTAAGTTTTATTAAACATAGGTTTTTCATCAAAAATGAATTTCTTTGTTCTTCGCATGTGGAAAAATAGAAGATTATAAAAGAATTTGAAAATGTAGGTGCACAGATGTTGAAGTCATGATCCCTTTAAAAAATTGATTAAATTTGACAAATGCAAAAAAAATTAGGTAATCACCGGTGCTTGCCAATATACGAATTATAATTTGTTTGGCTGCAAAACTTGATTAAGGAAAAATATTCAATAAGACTATCTAACCAAGTGGAAGAAAGCTAGATATCGAAATTTACAAATCTAAATTTAAGAAAGAATTATAATTTTATCCTTCATGGAAAAAAGTTGTGTTATCACGATTGTGTGTCACTTTTTAAAATGTTGTTTTCTAAAAAAAATCTATTTTCGTGGGAGATGAAAAAAGAGGTGCAATTTGATTCCAAAAATTTTGAATTTTTTTTTTTAGAATCTACAGACAAAATTTGATGAGACTCTAGTTTGCACCATCTTCAAATTCCTCATAGTTTAGCCGCTATAGGTGCCCGAATGTGAAGATTTAGTTAAAAACAATAATTTCAGTGTCCAGTTTGGCCAAAAATTGTAAACAACTATTATGGGATCACCGATGATTATTTTGTTAAATATGTCTTTTTTCAATGTAATTTTATATATTAATGTGTTTTACTTATTTATTATATGAGATAAAGACTTTGCAAGAGCCCAAACACTAGGAGGAACACCAGGAGCACTCCTTGACCACAACATAAATGAGTGACAGACGTATCACCCTATTTTATTTGGATCAAGAAGTTTGACACTCTTGATGTTGATTTTATTTGGCATAATCGTGGTAATTTCAGTGCCTCCTGGAACCTGACCCGTCCCCTGAGACCCCTCTATAGTTGCATCCATTCTTGTGGAGCCACCCTCTCCTCAACAACCCCCTTTAAAGAATATTTTTTTGGATTTAACCAGCTTGTCGTGGGGGTGGGTGATTGTTTTGATTTTGAGAGCACCTTTCCTTTTATGGTAGATCTGGATGAAGATTTTTTAGATTTCATCAATCAAGACGATGTGGTTATTCCCATTAAAAAGTGTTCCATAACTCAAACTGCCTATGCCATCTCAAAACGTAACTTTGGTTTTTCAATGAAGAAGAAATGACACAAATTTGAAGCAGAGAAACTATGGATAGAGGGTCGAGATGTAGTTGGTGATGGTACCCAGATGACTATGGACGTCCTTCTCACTAGGAGTAGGAAGAAGGGTTTAGTCAAGAATACATGTTGAGTTGCTCTTGCCCTGTGGATAGCTTCAAAGTTGTTGTTCCCTTTTGCCTTTGAGTGCTCAATTGACTCTCATTTTATTGTGTCTCATCTTATTTTTCGTGTTCTTTTTAGGCTTCTATGTGCCCTAAGGAAAATCATGTTCATTTGTGCTCCCAACTTGTGGGTCTAAAGTAGTTAATCTTTATTTCATTTATTTCTTTATCGGGAGTGGGCCCTTTCCCCACAGCTTACCGAAAACAAAATGAAATCAAAATAAATTTGTTAATTCATATTTTATTATATTAATTTAGCACAATATAGGTGGAATGTACACTATATTAAAATAATCCAAATAAAAACAAACTTGAAAGTTCAAGTACAAGACAAAATGAAGCTATTGACATGTATATCCAACAAAATGAGTTGTTGAATTACAAATGGAGAATCAAATTACGATGAATAGTAAAATAGTAAAATCTTGTACTTTAAGATTGAATATGTCTATTTGTTGTTCCTTAAGTCCAAATTTCAATTTGTAATCTAAAGTTTTCAAATAGAGAAATAAAAAAAAGAGTGGGGAAACAAATGGTCATAGATCACATAAAATATCCTCTATATATATCAAAAATTTAGATTATATTCAATTAAGATATGTGGGGCAATGTTAAGGAAGTGGATAGATGTAAATTGCAACACTGATTAGAGATATAGATTAGCCTTTAAGACTTCCAACCAAACTAAAGTACCGAGGAAAGAAATGCCACACTAGCTCTTTTATTTCATTTGACATTTAACTATTGCTCAAGAGTAACCTTGGGATAAGGACAATTGAGGGGCAAGTGGTCAGGCCTTTGACTATTAGGTCATGCAATCTTTAATAAAGTTGTAAGGAATAACAGTGTGAAAGAAAATATAAGTTTGAATTAAGTTAATGAAATAAATATAGTTAAATTCAGATTGATAATTGCAACAATTTATGAAAATTAAATGAGTGGGTTAGGTGTATTTAGTTTGAAAATTGATGATGAAAAATGAAGTTTTTAATGTTGTTTTAAATCAATTTATCATTATTATGAATTTATCTATTTTGATCCAATGAATATCTTAGAGTCTAAAGTGGTCTAATAATATCTTGGATCAATTTCTAACTATCATGAACTTGATACATCATGTACGACTAATTTGAGTGACACAAGATTGATATAATAGAATGTGTGTTTGAAAAGATGCTCACTTTTTCCTCTAGATATCCATGTTAAAGTGGTGTCTAGAGACATGTCTTAGGAGTTTCTCAACTTGATTGATGAATGTGTTCTCCTAGGTCAAACCTGCTAGCAAATTAAATTAACTATAATGAGAGATATCAAAGGAAACATTCATAAACATGCGCGTGGCCTATATGATATCAATACAAATTTAATTCATTTATTGCCCTTTAAAATTGAAGTGAGCTCTAGTTAACATGTGGGTGTCTACGTGTGTTTTTAATTATATATTGAATTTCCTTAAACATCATAGAATTCTAACATCTTGCATGGAATATGTGCTAGGTTGACTCATAGCGACCAATAGAAGGGGGCAAGAAAATTGGAATTTGAATCTATATTGTTGAGATTTAAGGATTGTGCTTATGCTCCTCAAGAACAGCTTGGATCAATATTAAGCAATGTAGAAATGATCTACAATGACAAGGTAGTGATCTTTGAGGGGGGGATAAATTTATGCAAATAAGTAACATTAACAAGGATGAAATAGGGATAATTAGATAACAAATACATGGAAATATGTGCAACAAGGTATAATGAACATGGATATGGATTAATCCATGAACTAAACATGAGAATGTTGTTAGGGTTAGAGATGGCGATATCTAACAATTAAATGCAAATTTAAATAATAAACAGAGAAACTAAAACATACACGTAATAAATCATAAATACTGCATTCTAACATGGTTTCAATCTAACTACATCCACCAAACCAGAAAGGCCATCCAATACTTTTATTATCCGAAAGGCAAAACCTATTACAATCTTGCTAATAACGATTTTCATCATAATCGTAACCCCATCCTAAAACTCCCCTTTAACAATCTTTAGAAGCCTTAATTAGGGTTTTACAAAGTCGGTTTCTTTTCGAGATTTTTCCTTTTCAGTCAATTCCACAAAAAAAATGGCAAAAAAAATTTCTGGTCATGCCGAATCCTCACCGGGGCTCAATCCCATTCCTACCCCACAGGACAAATGTGGGTGTATAGTATAACATGGGCTATATAGTATAGTATGATCACTACATACCAACAAATGTGTCACTTGTCAATATATTGTTGCACTAAGACATTTCCATCAAGGTGGGGATAAATGGGAAATTGTATGGATATAGAAATAATTAATATCTTAGTGAAAAGTGAGTAACTAATTAATTGACTAATGTGGATGCTAACTTGTTTATATGCCACAACAAAATTAACTTAAGATCTAAGTAATAACCAAGTCTGGAATTTGATACTAACCATCCCTATCAATTAAATTTTTTGTGTGACAATTGTAAATTTTCATTTTTCATTACCTATCATTTTACCTTTAAACAAAAATATTAAATTAGTAAAACCCTTTACAAAGTCATTTCTCATTCCAAAAAATATTTGAGGCATTGAATTTACACAATAGATAATATTGGATGCTAAACACAAAACTATAAAAAGTTGATTCACTAATTTAATGGTCATTTACAAAATTGTTAGTTGTACCTTCTTTACCACTAATAATTTGTTAGAAATAATATGCAATTTAATTAATTGTGAAGAAAAGAAATGAAAAAATCTATTAAATAGAATTTTGAATATTAAAGTTTGTATCAATACCAAGATTATTTGCTTTTATACATATGCATTTCAAATAACAACATTTCAACACAGTGTGGTTGGGTATGACAAAGTGTAGGTTATAAAACACAATGCATTTTGAAGCATGCAATTTGTTATAATAGGTAGTGTGTGCATTGTGAAGCGTGTACTGTGAAGGTTAAACCCATATGCCATAACATGTAGGTTAAAAACCAAAGAATGTTTTGATGCCTCAAATTTCTTATAAGGTATTCATAATTATCATTGTATTTTATAACCTCGACCAAACTCAGCCCAAACAAAGAATATTAAATTGTTGCTCAGAACATCATCCAAATAACCATACAGCTAAGTTCCTACAAAAATCACCATTGACATAAGAAATAAATGAAGAGAACAACATAAATGACTACTATATAAGAAACATACATCATACTATTGATGAAATGACTACTCATATAAATATAATTACAATCCCTCCAATTTCCATAAAGTCTTGAGTGGTTGCTCTTATTGCTTACTATGTTTCCCCAAAATTCTATCTACTGATCGATTCCCAAGATTAATACTAAAATCTCTATAAAGTTGATTCACAATTACCAAACGTATACATGCAGGTCTTCACTTTAACTTCGATAACATATGAAGAAGAAAAAAAATTATGATAAAAGAGTGCATCATGACACCAAGATTTTGAAATTCATTAATACAAGATACAAAAAAAAATGTTGTGAAGCAATGTATGTGAGGAATCTTTTTGTACATATAGAATTCTCCAAATATTCTATTAAAGAAAAATGGCATGACTGTTTATATGAAGACTAAACACAATATTCACAAGGGCTCTACTAGTGCTGCCCAACCACTCCACCATAACAATGTGAGCTAGGGCAACAATAACTAGTTGACATTAGGATTGACATGGCCTTGCTCGACATTCAACTCAACGGCTCGTTGGATGGTACTGGCAATGACATTAACCTCCAGGTGTCTTGTTGCCTCATTCTACATTTGTGCCTCGAACGAATTATGTGTATCCCTCATTCTCATTGGTTTATTTAGCTCCACTATGTCCTTAGCACGCTGCCCAAAAAAACCCGTGAAGGAATCCACAAATGTAAGGGTACAGTCCCATGGAGGGGGGCTTCCTTAAAAATCTTAGTGTATGCTGCTTAGTTTTTTTAGGAATATTTTGAAATTCTTGGTCCCATGGATTTAATCTTACAATTCTGCTTAAAATTTTAAGCTCCAAAATTTAAGGAATGAATTGTAGTGCTTTGATAAAAAATAATAAATAAATCAAAATTCTCTCATTTTTATTTTCTAATAAGAATTTAAAATTTTAGATGAGAGACAAATGGCATAAAAAACTCCTAAGCTGTAGGGGCAATTTCTAGCCCCACCCCAATTTCACCAACTGAAAGATTCATTTCTAAAAGGTGGGAGCTCCTATTTTTCTAGAAAAGATTCCAATTAATCCTGTAGCACATTTTTTTTTCCCATGGAACCTCCTGCTCCATGAAAATAGAAGCCCAAGCCCCCATGGGACCATACAGTAAGCAAATTTGTGAACTGTATTGTTTTTATTTCCTATATTCTCTATAATCATATCTGGATACAATTAAAATGTGATTGGAAAAAATTGCAAGATTTATCTCATTACATGCCCGTTCCCAAAAGAGTTAAGAGTACAAAGCAAAATAAATAAAATGAATTAAAATTTATGTTTGAGCATATATATCTATAGTTGCATCGATCTCCCACAACTCTATTCCCTACATCGAACTGATGGGTCATTGCCCTGAGCCTACTGGGTCCAAGATTCATCGATCCCATCTTTATCAGCTGTTGTCGTCGGGGGAATATTACTGATATAATTTTCATTATATTTATTCTAGTAACTAAATCATAGAAACATAATAACTACTATTTTTCTTACGTATACAATTAAAAAAACAGACTCAAAAATCCCATTGAAGGAAATAGGTAGAGAGGCAGAATATACATCTGGTTGTCTATTAAAATTGCAAAATAAATAAATAAACAAATAAAAGTTGCAAATAAGAGAAAACTCACTGTCGGCAACATTTGGTAAATGAGAAAACTATAATAGTGAAGCTCCAACTCAACTCTATTCAAAATTCTTTGTGGTAATCAATCACAAGGCTTCTCTATTCGGGCTTTAATGGAGTTAAATGCATCAGTTACAGGTTTCCACCGGGTAAATCTTATGACAAAGACTGATTCTACTGGAATTTAGAGGGTAAGATTTGGTTTGAAATCAAACACATCTGCACTTAAAACGGCTACAGGTATTAGATCGATTCACTGTCAATATGCTGCCCATTCTTCTCTCTATTCTCTCCCTATTCTACACTTCAAAGCAAGAGGAAGAGACCACCTCTCCAATTGAGACTGAAACTGAACCACAAGAAACCTACAAAAATGTAGCCATTCAGATGGTTGTGGCCTCTCTAATGTCTGCCACCGTTGAGAGCTAGACGAGATCTGTGCTGAGAGCTAGTGAATACCTAGCTTACCTTCTATCCTCGTGAAAGTTTCTGGTCAGCCACCTTAATCCTCTTTGGTGCCCTTATCCTCATCCATTGAGAAACTCTCTCCTCCACCATTTCCTTTCACAGCAAAAATAAGCATTTAGGGATGGACGCGGCTATTCTCCCACATGTCCATCATTTTAAATTTCCCGCGTTTAAAAATCCCGCTTCATTTTTAAAACTCTCAAACTGAAATGTCCATTATCATGTCAGCGTATGGGGATGGTTTTATAAGTTATCATAAACATACATTTTTGATATGAAAAACGGGGCAGCTAGGGAATCCCTGAAACGGCAAACGGCAAATCTGCAAACGCTACGGGAGAGGTGGGGTTAAGGATGGGCGAACAGAAAGGGTGAGGTTAAGGGTGGGCCCGGCCACCTAAGCGGTCAACGCTTAGAGTGTGCCAGATAAGCCGTCCCGAAGATATGAGCCCAGAGTACCTGTAATCCGATGGTCTAGTTGGCCACAGAGCTAAGTTGACAAGTTTACTAGGCATAAGTGCCAAAGCCATCAAGTCCCCCCAGTCCAACTTCTGATCTTCATCAACCACAAACATATTACCATAGCCTTGAGGATCTCCTGCTTGCGGAGCATACTTTTGCTTCTCATCTAAGGGAAGGCTAAAGAATTCATTAGCCACTCCTCTCATGCGATCTATCAAAGAATGTGGAATTCCATGGTTCACAACTTGAGGATCACTGCACCATCAGCACAAACTACGAACCCAAATACCAGAAATCTATGTGAGTGCTAACTATATATTCTGAAAGAATTCTATGATACCTGAAAGAAGCCCCAGTCTACGCAGGCCTTAGAAAGAATGCCCATCTCTTTCTGTCTTTCATGGCTGTTAGAGGGCAAGAGTAGCTTTTCCATGTCGATGACAGGAACTGTCAAGAGAGCAGGGAGCAGTGTTGTAGATGGCCTCTCATCTTCTGATCTGATATATCTCTGGGGAATGTCATTGGGTTTCTTTAGTGCAAGCTCCTGCACACTCTCCACACCAACAAAATGGTTACCCCACTTTGGATTACTAAAAGATTCACCGGCTTGGTTTGTAGAAGATGTCATTCTTATTCTAATCTGCCCCCCACCACCGGAAACCTATCAGAATTTTATTGCAGCCGATGAGAATAAAGCAAAGATTTTGATATTATTTAGAGGTGCGGTCCAGGGACCGACGACGCTCACTGTCAGGAACCTACTGTAACCCAATCAATGGCGGAGCAGATCTGCTACCACGTGGTCGATAAGGTAAAAGGGGACGATATATGCGGTGACACTTGGTGAAAATTCGCCAGTTTGGGAATGGGCATATGTAGTAGTTAGATGTATATAGAGAGTTGCATAAATAGGTTTGAATGCCCCGCCCACGGGTTGGACAAATCGTTCAGGTCTTGAAAGATTTTGCATACCATTGGTGATTAAAGAGGTTTGAATACATACATCTTTAAATATAACATTAAAGATTATTGAATAATTTTATTTTTTTATCTTAATTTCTATTTATTATTGGAAAGAAATGTAACTACAAAGAATAAAAGCTATCAATAGGTAGCAATGAGAAACAAAATAGTCACAAGTAATAAAGAAGCACAACCTAGCCAACAAAGTTATCACAAGTAGCACAAACAAATCAACTACGGACAATCATTTCATATACTGTATAACTTTCTAGTGACAAAACTTGTTATCAGACTGGAACAAAAGAACTTGATCTTTAATTTGTTGTAGTTGAACCATGGCCTTTGGATTCTTCTTGCATAAAACCTATTGCTACGAAAACAAAAAAGCCACCTGAAGAAGGATGTCAGAGTAAATCCTTAGAGTTGCAGTTGCATGATAAGAGTTATTAGAGAAAATAGTTGAACATCTAACTTTCCAAATATGCTTCAAAATAATTTGTCTAATAGAATCAACAATAACATTATTCTGCAAACCCAATCCCAATATGGCTTCTTTCCAGTTTAAATCATGAAGGAAAATAGCAAGAAACATTATAAGAATAGTTGTCCATTGTTTCTTGACATAAATGCAGTCCCAAATTACGTGTTTCATGTTTTCAATATACAAGCAATAAGGGAAATTAGCTAGCTAGACAGTTATAGATCTCAATTTATCTCCAACTGGAAGTTTGCAATGAAAAATCTTCCAAGCTAGCACTTGAGTATCAAAATCAGCTTTCGATTTCCATATTTGAGCACTCAATTTGCTCCAAAGTTTAGAAGTAAACTTGCATTTCCACTTCTGATTGATACGAGGAACAAGAGGCCATCTAGGTAGGATATGAGAATAAACCTTCTTCAAAGGAAAATAATTAAAAGAACTAAAAGATAACCATTTCCAGTCCTTGACAAAATTACATTCTTTAGGAGTGCAAATCTTCATAGAAAGACCAATAGGTACTAAAGACTGTACAAAGATCAATTTTTTTTTATATTTATCACTCAGCCCATAGTGTTGTTTGAGATGTTGCCATGAAGCCCAATCAAACATGTTAAAATCTCAAATATCTTTGAAACTATGGATGCCCCTTTTAAACAAATAATAAGTATGCCTTGGGAAGCTAATAGCAAGTGGTTGATTGTGATAATTAATAATTTTGTTCCACCAAATTGAAGTTGAGGAAAAATTAAAACCATGTTGCAAAGAAGAATTGTTCCACTTTAAAACGTGAGAAACTTGTTGCCAAGCCTTCCAAATAGACTGAAGAGGAAATGAAGCTTTAATTTTAAAATAAGGAGACATTAATATCTTGTCCAACCACTTGACTGTTGTCCACTTGTTTTTAATGTGGATAATTAAGATATTTAATTATTTTCATTCAAGTAGTTTATAGTGATATATATGTATATTTTAATTTGAGAATTTATACAAGTGTCATTATTATCTCACCAATTTTTGATTGATGGTAGTTAGGTATCACTTTTATACATTTCATAAGTTGCAAAATGTTGTCATGCTTGTTAAAATGCACAAAAAATACATGAAAAAACCCTAAACCCTAGTCGAGCCTTGCACTTTATGTCTATTTTTATGTTGATTTGTCTACTCGGTTCCTAGTAATTTAAATTATATGCAAACTCCTTTTATATCATTAAGTTTCTGGCCCCTTCTTTTCCTAGCAAGCACTTGTTATAATTTTTACATATGTGAATTAAAGCAACTTAACTATTTCCACACTTATACCTTTTTGTGGGCCCACTTTCCACCATGTGTCGAGTTTCTATTAGTCATGATCTTTATTGCATAAAGAAATGAAGGTTGCAAGTAGCATAAGGGTGACATCAGTCTTCCTTGTATTGGTTTCCGTACTTCCATGGGCACTTACTTGCTCAAGGAAATGAGAGTTGTGGAATTGCAAAAAGTATGACACTAGGTAGAATTATATTTGGTTTGTGAATCTATAGGGATGAGTAAGGGGGCCCAATCTTTGGTTGTGGATTAGTGGAAGCAGGACACATGGCATGCTTTCTATGGATTCCGCGAGTTCACAGGTCTATTGAATTGGGTCCCATTTCAAGCTTTAAAGACTTGGGAAGAAACAAAATGTGGTTGTAAGGTTGACTTCACTTTCTTTTTCAAAGGCACTCTTATTAGTGTGCCCATGTGGATAACATCAAAAGGTAGGATGACATGGAGTGCTCATATTGGCCAATTTTTCAAAGCACATTGAAAACTCCCGTCAAAAAAATTAAACTTGGTCAAGATGATACTAAATCATAGATCTTGCTTTATTTCTTAAAATTAAGAGCCAACATTCATATTTGGGAAATGGGTAGTTGAATGCACCTAGCTCATGTGAATGAATAGTAATGGTAGAAGTGATGGATTGTTCCACAATATTTTGAAGATTTTTTCTCCATAAGTACAACAATTTGATCGATGAAGTAAACCATTATGCAATATATGAAGATTGGAGAGAAATTTCTTGGCATTACATAGCTTCAATAGTAAATTAGGGTTTCCAAAGCAATTTAAGCAAGTAAGATCATCTTCTTAGAGTTCTAGTTTGACAAATTTTAAGTTTCCAATCATTAGTGTTCATATAATTGAAGATGTGAATCAAGAAAATTGTTTGAGACTATCCAAAACACTAAGCCCTAGTTTATTTCACAATCCCTAGGTCAAAAATAATTTTCACAATGAGTCAATCAAAAGGCCAACCTTCCTTGTCAAAAAGACCCCTTAATGAGGAGGTCTAATTGTTCAACTCCCTGGATCATCTAGAAAAACCATATGTTCCCATGTGGTCGGTGTTTCAAATAGTTTGATAAATAATGGTAGAGAGTGTAGGGATGTTGAAGTCCCTAACATTTCATGGAGCTTATTTAGCCACCGGTACAACAAAAGAGCCTCTAGAGTTCTTATTTAGGAAAAATGTGTGTTCCTAATGTCTTTATGAATGTATTGTTAATCAGATGTGGCTAGAAATTATGATGAAAATACTAGATTAATTCTAGTTGCAAATTATGAGGTCTTAGTACAAGTTGACAAAGCTTCTAATTCTAAATTTTTTGGCCTAAACTTGGCTACAAATAAAACTATGGACTTTGACATGTTCAAATAGAAATACCAATAGGACAAACATAGTTATAGAGTCCTCTAGCTACCTAGACATAGTTTGAAGGGATTTGACAAGAAGTTTGTCAAAATCCCACCAAATGAAGTTGAGCCTTTCCATATAGACTTATTGAAGAATACTTCATTAAGAATTACCATTCTTTGTGTTAATTCCTTGGAGGTGATGCAAAATAAAATATTCTTGTGTTATTAATGTGCATGGCTATGGATATTTCAAATCCTTTGGCGAACAATGAATTTGACTTTTCCTCCTACATTGTTAATGGAATCCATAAAAAATTGGTGGAAATCAAGATAATTAACAAGATGGTAGATTTCAAGTGGTACTTGTATATACCTAAAATCGGTCAAGACAATTAATTAATTAAATAGTAGCTATTTAATTAATGAACTCCCTTTATTCATCTACCTATAAATAAATTCACAAGTTATTTATATACTTCACGCTTTTCTAAATTCTTCATTCTAAACCACATTCTTCTAAATTTAATTAAATAAAAAAATGACTATAGTTTGTTTTTATTTAATTAAATGTCTTCTCACTAAGTTTGAATAATTTCAAATTCAAAATTAGTGACATGTCTACAACACTTTTTGGCCATGTCATCAAATGTCACATGTACTAATATTTAATTACATTATTTTTCAACCAATTATCTTCAACAAACTTTTAACACATGGTTTTTTTCTCACACTTTATTCCTTCATCCATTTGGCACGTTTTCTTTGGTCAAGGGAACATCCTTCTTGATTCTCTCCATCTCCACCATTCATCCCTCATGTTTGAATCTGGACCGTCAATCGCTACCACATCACACTTGATGCTTTGAAAATTCCATAAATTCAACCCTTTGCTACAACATTTATCATCCCACATTTGAGCAAACTTATTATGCAAGAATAGCTTTGGAGCATTAGAGCATTTGGATTTTATAGTTAGCATTGTAGTATCATGTTAAATTAGAATCATGTCTTGCTTTATAGTTGCATTTTATTTCATGTCTTGCCTTATAGTTACATTTTAGTTTATCATATCAATAGTTATTTGAGCATATGCATAATCATTTTAGTTTCTTATCATAGCATTTGTATCACATAGTTTAGCAACATTAAATCCATTTGTCAATATCTCCATTATCATAGTATCATGGCTTTTGTCACGTAGTTTAAGGTAGGAACTTAGATTTCTTGCATTTTATACATCTCATTTCTCAAGTTGTCATTCTAACAATCATAGTGCACATATAAAATTTGAGAGCCAAATGGTTTAATGAATCCTTGAGAATAGAGAAAAATGGAACATTTTTGAAGATTTTTTTTGTTGTAGTTAGAGTAGTTTTGTGATTCAAATCTTTAATATAATACGTCTCATTGATGTTTGTGTGCTTTAGTATTGATTTGCTAACTCTCCCACATTTCACACACACAATACTCTCTATTATGCCACATGTTCTTATATGAGGATAGAACAAAGTGGGGAAAAACCATGCAAGTTAGGATGGTATATATGGTAGTGGGAAGCCTCTTCCTATCCAATGTTGGATGCACATACAATATATGCACTATGAGAACTTCCACTTTGTGGTATTCGAAGACCATTTCATCATAATTTTTTTGGGATTCATGGGTGGAGAAGATGGGATATTACATAAGGAAATTATGGATTTCCTAAGGCTTAAGGAGAGAGTTCCTTAGCTAGGCATACATCATAATTGGGGAGATTGGTATCTCCATTCAGACTCAATTATAATTAGGGTATATTGATGCCCTATGGGGCCTCATATTTTTCTAAGATATGTTCCAAAATGATTGGTATATTTGGAAATAGTGTGCAAACTAAATGAATCTAAAAAAAGCCACTTGAAAGGACAAAAGAAAGGTTCCTTATTTCCCTTTAACATAGTCTTTTCTAACATCACAATAATTAGGGAGGGCCTAGAACTAATATATCCTATGCTCTGAGAATATAGGATGGCCCATGATATTTCCAAAACTTTTGACCATGAATATTTTATTAATTAAGATTAACCATAAGAAGATCTAAATTTTTATATCAAGTACTTTTTTGTGAAGATGTAATAAAAATTTGCTTGACTGCTAAGTAAATTAATGAAAGAAGAATAAAATGGGTATCTTTCAAAAAGGGAGAAGAGAAAAGGTCAAAGAAGATTGCAAATTACCCTAGGGCATTTGTAGAAATAAAAGATCCCATTGCTAGGATTCAAAAAATATTGGACAATACTAACAAATTGGTTGGAAAGGCCCATGTATGGTAGAAGAAATACCAACATATTAGCCACTAGTGGACCCATCTATTTATGCTTATGCTTGAAAGGATAAATGACTAATAATAATATTAGAAACTTCTCAATGGAATACGCCCACAACAACTGCTTCTCATCGAGATTAAATATGCTCCTTTAGTAGATGCTTCTCAGGAGCAACCTCAAAAGAAAATAAGGCTTGGTCAACAATCTTTCATTGATTAACCTTTGGGTGCTAATGATGCAAAGGAGACAAAAATTATCGGAGAGAATGTGGTCACAAAGGAAGAAGTGAACTAGAATATTTCATCACTTTCAAGGGTAAATATTAGTGGTATACTACAAGGCTTAATGGGCATAAATGTAGGAAGTGGGAGAGATGAAGCTAATGATACAATGGCCCTAGCTTGTTCTCAATTCATCTCCAATGATGAATTTTTCAAGTACAAATAATTCAAGGACTTTGTACTAAGGATTAGGAGAGAAGAATAATTTTAGAAGCTAAATAAGGCTAAATGTGAGGTCCACCCCTCAAAATATGAGGTCAATTCTAAAGGAAATTGACTTTGATGTCAAAAATATTGCACCGGAGTAGGGTAGGAAACTAGTAAGGGAGAGGATTACTCATATTACCTAAGTGGGATATAGCTTCAACAATTGCTCTAGACACTATCAAGGAAAAAATGAAGAGTTTTTCTCTTCTGTTGAGAAATTTGAGAAGTCATACTTTGGATTAGGTTTTAATCCAAAGTGAGAATCCTTAGCTATTTGGGATTTAACCCCAAATATAGAAAAAACATAAGTTGTAAAAGTTCTGTAGGAAATAAAAGGAATTTTGATTGTCAAGAGATTGTCAAACACCATAGCTCCTCAAGTAGCCTCATTAGTGGTTCATACAACCATGTTTAGTGAAGAGGGTACCAAAAAGTAACAAGAAGATTATGACAAACTAATGGTATACATATTAAATAGGCCCAGGACAACTGAGAGGGGGGGTGAATCAGTTGTCACAAAAATCTAAAATCAAAACTTTATCACTTATCATATCTTCAACCATACTATTTTGTTATTAAATATGAGCATGAAACACAAATAACAAAAAGTAAATCAACACAATGAACACCAAATTTTTACGTGGAAAACCCAATAAGGGAAAAACCACGGTGAGGGTTAACTCACACTATATAGTATTTTAAAAGGGAGGCTCAATGCCAAATGAAGAGCTCACTGTCCAAGTACAAAGGCTCACTACCCATAGAAGAATTATACAAAATAGAGTAAGGCTTTATAGCCCAAAAATGAACTGGAAAGATGCACCTAACATGTGCTAAAATAGTTTTGGATATGCTCACAGTTGTTGCCTTTCTAATCACACATTTACATTTATTACCTCTTCACTATTTCCTCGGTCACTTTCCTACAGACTCACTGCACATATTTGCAGACACCCATTCGCTCTTGCTCACTCACACATTCATACAAACTATTCACAATATGCTTATATATATACCCGATCTCCATCGCGGGCACAAATTAGGTTGGTTCCACAAAGTATTTTCAAAATGCCTTAATCATTATTATGTTGGCTCGAATAGTTCACAAAATATTTCCAAACACACAAAACAATCTTTATCACATTCCATCATTCGGCTCAGATGAAGAAATGCAAATTTAACATCCATTTGGTATACCTTGAAATCTTTGTGAGTGGAGAATGCCAAAAATATCTAAATAGCCTCCATTCTTTCCACTGGGGAAAATGTCTCCTCAAATTCTATTCCTTCAACCTGTGAATAACCTTTGCACACAAGCATTGCTTTATTTCTTACTACTTCACCATTCTCATTCAACTTATTCTTCAATACCCATTTTGTACCAATTACATTCTTGTTTATAGGTCTAGGAACCAATTCCCATGCTTGATTTTTCTCTATCTATTGTAATTCCTCTTTCATTGCTCTAACCCAGTTTTCATCTTTGCATGATTCACACACTATTTTAGGTTCTATCTTGGAAAGTAAACAAAAATTTACCTTAACTGCTAGCACTTTGCTTCTTGTCTTTACACCTTCACTTTTGTATCCAATTATCTATTATTCTAGATGTTTTTTTTTACATATTTTGGAGTCTTAGGAGCAAGTTTTGGAGCTTCTTCTTCAATTTATTCTTCTTCTTCCTTATTCTCTTCTTGTACTTGTCTGTAGATAGGTTCATCTGATTCAACTTCACTTATTTCAACTGATTTTTGTCTATCTTCATCAACTTTTATATTTACACTTTGAAAAATCTTTCTCAATATTTTATTGAAGCATCTATAAGCTTTACTATTGGTTGAATATCCAAGGAAAATACCTTCATAACATCTAGCATCAAACTTTCCTAGGTTCTCATCATCTCTTTTAATATAGCATTTGCTTCCAAACACCTTAAAGTACTTAACAGTAGGAATTTTTCAATGCTAGGTCTTTGTGTTGTTACCTGTTGATGCTTAAAACAACATAACAATATTAAACAAAATATCTCTATTCTATTTCTCCTACAAAAGAAAGATAACATAAAGTAGTCTAACTCCCACGGTCTTGGTAGTTGGTTCTCAACTGTGTTGATATTGCTCAATGGTCAATGTAACTGTAATGTTCAAGGGCCTTTGTTGGTAATAAGGAACAAAACTACATTAGATCAACTATCCTACGTTGGGGGGGTGTAAATAAATATAAAAAGATAGATCAAAGCTTTAGAATAGTAAAACATGAACAAAACTTCTTAATATCTAGACATGTACTTTAACAATGAGTGTTTCTTTATCCAACCAAAACCACAACATGATGCAATCCATAGAAAAATCTACACCATTGCATACATTCATAGTGCTAATTCAACGACCACAACCATTCATTAAAATTTTTACTTCAAAATTTAAAACAGATCACTCACTCATTGCTCAAAACACAAATCAAATAGACATAACAGTAATTTCATTCACAAATAATTCAATGAGATAATCTTGAATCTGGTTTTCCCTATTGATTTGCATCAAATAGAAAAAAATTAGGCACAACAACTCACTGGCATACGAATTGATTATGATTCATTAAACTTATCAAAGAGGTCCAAACTTAACAATAACATGAAAACTGTATAAAATTGTAAAAAGAGTATCCAAGTTCAATTGAACTTTCAAAGTATCTTGCTAACAATTCATGAAATCCTAAGACTATGATTCCTATCTGCTATCATCAGGTGGCTAATCTTTCTTCAATGAGCTGACCTTTACAAAATGGAGCCTAAAAGTACATATAGATGAGTCATGAATAGGTTTCTCTCAATCAAAAACTTAGATCCATAAATTAAGGAACCAAAACTACATGAGGAAAGTAGACTGGTTGATCTTTAGTTCAAGGTTGATTGCTTTGTTGTGCAAAATCTGACACCCAAAGAAGAAGGTAGAACTGGTGAATGAAAGCTTTAGTTCGACTTATGTTAAAACCATACAAAATAGGAGAGGAGAGGAAGTTGTGTCAAGAGGAGAATATTTTGTTGCCAACTCACTCCTACTTTGCTTGATCAAGGAGATACTCATCATAATTGGAAAATATTTTTTGAAGGATGTCAATATCAAGCCCATCTAACCAATTGTCCTCAAACTTGATTCTTTTTAACTTTGTTGAGGCAAATTCTTACATATCTTTCAATTTGATTAATTCCCTCCTAGCATCTTTTACCTCTTCCTTAATATCCATGAGCCTATCCAACAAATCTTCTCCATCATCTTCTTTTTGCATTACTTCCTCAAATTTTCTACTCCACTTCTCCTTCAACTTATCTAGAGGAAGACCTTTGACCGAGATTTCCAGATTGACTAGAATAGCAACCATTGCCTCCAATTCATCAATTTGTTCATTCAAGTCTTTGCTAGTTTCTTGAACTTTGTTCTTATGCTCATAGATGAACTTGGACCTGAATCTAATTATATTTAAGGTCTTCTCAATGAAATCAACACTATCCTCTTCAAGAATTGACTGCTCCAAGAGAGTTGACTTAGGCACTTTGTTGATGTCCTTCAATTTCTTGACATATTCTTTGTATTCCTCATCTTGCTTTTCTAGGTCTTTCAAGAATTGACTGCTCCAAGAGAGTTGACTTAGGCACTTTGTTGATGTCCTTCAATTTCTTGACATATTCTTTGTATTCCTCATCTTGCTTTTCTAGGTCTTCAGCATGCTGACTCATTTTCTCTACCAACTAAAGTGCTCCTTCATGAGCTTTGAAACTATCAGCCAACACTTCAACAACCTATTGATTGAGCTTGTCAATCCATTGATCAAGCATCCCCACTTTACTCCTCATCTACACTAATTCATCAGCTTCCTTCTTGCTTAGTAGGACTAGGGTTTCAAGAGCAGCAACTTGTTGAGACACCAGAGTGGAGACATCTTTCAAGAATTTATGCAACTGATCCAATTGGGATTTAATTTCATCCTTCTTTTGTTTATCTTTTATCTTTTTGGATTTGGTGGAGGAAGCTACAATATCAATGAGGTTCATATGTTGGTTCCTTGTAGGTCTTCCCAAATTAACATTACCCAATTGGTAATTAGTTATCTGCATGTCTTCTATGTCCTTATCCACCACTAAAATTGCACATTTAGAAACAATCTTGTCTGCATTCATGAGCCTAGTGGAATGAAGAACTCTAGCCTTCTTTTTGGGTCTTTCCTTCTCTATCTCTTTGATCATCTCATCAAAATTGAGAGGTTGAGGTTGAACTATCTATTTCCTCTCAAGATCAAGCTTTAACCATGTGGGAGTAGTAGGAGCAGTGACCACTTGTGTTGAAGAAGAAGTAGCAGTGGCAAAAGATAAAGGTTGCAATATGGTGTTTCTAGGTTGAGAATCAACCTCTTGCAAATTTTGTTGTTCTCTTTGTGCCTCTTCTTGTGCAAGTCTCTCAGCTTCTTTATCTTTTTGCTCCTACAACCTTTTAGCTTCCATCTCCTTTTTCAAAGATTCTTCTTCTAATTTCTTCTCCTCATACATTTGGTCCCTCTATTTATCCAGCTCCTTGACTAAGTCCCATGCCTCTTTAGATTTTTTTTCATGCAGAGCAAGTTCTTTATCCTCATTTTCTCTCTCTAGGTTTCCTTTCTCTTCTTTCTTTTTATGGGCTTCCTCAATAGCTTTGAACTTAGCCTCAAGGGCTTCTTTTTCTCTCCTATGTCTTGCCTTTTACTCCTCAAGATCATGGATCTTCTGCAACATGGCCAGTTTATCCCTCTTTTCCTTAGTTTTGAGTTCCTGCTCCTTTTGTTGTTGTTACTTAGCCAATTCATCATCCTTGGCTTTAGCCTTCAATTCTTGTTGCTTAATTAATGCATCATCTTGTGCCTTATCATCAATGTCTCTCTATTTAGCCAGTGTCGCAACTTGTGCCTCGGCATCTACTTCTCTTTTAGCATCCTCAAACAATTTCCATTGATCTTCTGTCAAAACATGTTCAATCCCTGTATCCTCAGTTTCACCAAGAGATGAAACCACATGAGTCTCCTTATTAGATGGAGTAGCCTCATAATCTATATCAATGTCATGAATCTCAATATCAGGCTCCTTCTCTTTCAAGTATTCAACTTATTTGTGGAAGGTTCCCATAGGCATCTCTCCACTTGGATGCTCTGTGATAAGAGGTTCAATTGATGCTTCTCCTACAACAGATGTTGAGGAACTAGGTTTTGTTGTAGCCTCCTCTCCATGTGCTTCACGAAGATCCTGAGCAGTAGTCTTCTCTCCAAAATTGGGAGGGAAAAAATCCAAAGGCTCCTTAGGAGGAATTCTTATTTTTGTTCTTTTGTATTGGGTTGTTCATGCAACCTTTCTCTTTTTAGAGGTTCGAGCGTCTGGTTCTTGAATTCTCATGCTACCCATTGGATACTTCTATCCAATACTGGCCTTTCAATCTATTTTATGTCGATAGAATCCTCTGCATTACAATCTGCTAGATTTAAATCATTGGTGCATATGTTTTAAGCATCATATTGGGAATCCAAAGTTACCCCATCATCTGGCAATGTGTCAGGAATGACAATCTTTGTCCCATACTCAACCACGAGTGGGATAGGAAACCTTTCATAGTTTCTCCTTATCAGATCATAATAATCTTGTAGGTCTATCCAAAATTCTTCCAGTATATTAAAGTGTTTATCAAAAATAATAGGCAACAACGCCTGCATCTTGTGCTTAGGATCAAAATGCTTCCTGGAGGTGTACAAACCCAACTTCAAATAAATCAACTCTTCATAGATTGCTTTGGCTGCCACATTATGTGCACAACAATATTTACCCAACTTCATAGTGAATTTATGACAACCGGTCTTGTGCTTGGTACCAAATTTGAAGTTGACCCTCAAAGCTTGATAGGTGAATTCCATCAAGACAATCCTATTGCTGCAGCACCTAGGCAGTAGATGGGGGTGACCATCAAAACCACCCAGCCTGAAATAGGTAAATTTAGGGTATTGGATATACCAATGTCCCCATTTTGTAATAAAGGCCATGACCTCTCTACTTAATCTGTAACTGACATCTCCTATTAGCCGATTAATGATGACATACACAAATTCATCATTAACTCTCCTATAGTGTGACTTTGAGGTCTGAAAAGTGAGCTGATCATAATGATCCCATACACTTTTTAGTCCTTGGGCTTCTCCCAATATGCCTACTACATTCAATCCCAGAAAGATACCCCTTCTAGTTGTTGCATAAATCACATAAGAGGTCATGAAGAAACTCTTGGTTTCTCTCACTCTAAGCATTTGATTGTGTATACATTTTGACACAATCATAGGCCAGTCAAATTGTTGCCTGCCATCTAGGATAATCTGAATGAATGGAAACATACATTCCTTGAATTGGGAGGCATCTCTCTTCCCAAACACTTTGGAGAGAATCATTATTATATCCCCAATCTCCTTGTAGAAATCTACCCTTTTAGACTGGTCAGGAAGCTTAGCCAAAGACTTTTTCTCAACTCTCATCCAACTCTTGTTCATATGAGTTTTGCTAGTTTCCTTGATGTCACTATATAATTTGAGGGCTTCTACCTCATTAAGTTGCCTAGGGCTTCGTGGGGTAGGTGCATTGAACATGAATCTAATCATTTGTTGTGTAAGGTCAATAATGTCATTTCCTTGCAAGTCCACACATTGCCTAGTGGTAGGGTTGTAGGCTCCAACCGCAATGAGTATTAATTCAGGGCACTAGACTGATAGGGGGAAGAGGGCAACATGTTCCAATCCAAATTGGACAATTCTCTCCATCCTCCCTATTACATCCTCACCAAATGTTTCCAAGAGCAGCTCCTCATAACTGAATGGGCCCAAGTTGGTATCAGTGATGTCTACCCAATCAGAACCCACCTTGCTAGCTGTGAGAGTAGCTTCCCTTTGTTTGTGTCTTAGGGTGTAAGGGAGTTGCTCCACCTTTATCCTTTTAGGTTTGGATCCTTGCCTTGAACTTTCCTTAGGTTGGCTCCTTTGAGAAGCCTCCTCTGATGCTCCAGACATCTCTTACTTTTGCATTAAAACCCTATATTAAATGAACAAAAGCATAAGAAAAAATACACCATCTAATACCCTTCTCTACTTCCTCAAGAAAAATTTCCATACTTATCCAACTTGATATTCATCGGAAGTGGAGTCATAGAAGAATAAGGCATAAGAAACCACTTTAACACAAAGTAGGTTTCAGATCAAAACAAGACCAAAACCAAGATCAAAAAGGAAACTAAACTCGGAACCAATCAATTGTTCCAAGTTTGAACTCCACTCTGATTCCACTTCCACCAAAGTGCGAGTGTGAAGACCAAAGCCAATAGTACTCAGAAGCGATATCATTTTGGGAGTGAACCCCAAAATGCAACTACCTATAGGAAGAGTTGGGTCCCAAGTCTGCTTTCACCAATTTACTACTAAAAAATGAAGCAATTTATTGAAGAGGTGATCACATGAGCTTAAGGACCAGAGTCACATGGGATAATATGGGAATCAAATAAAGTGGCTTAAATTCACCCTTTGGCAGAATAAAGACCAATATTTAAATCTAAGGGTTGGGTATTTATAAATATCGTCAAACAAACCCTAGTTTACACAACACGTCGACTCAGATAATTAGGGCACCAAATGCTCGACATGAAAATCACCAAATTGACATGGGAAAAAGATCAAAGGGGTTCCAAAAAAATTCTCAAACATTCAAAGCATTGAGAATCCCATCAAACAAAACCCTAGTTAGAAACTAGGGTATGACGGAATAGACCTACCACAAGAGTGACAACAGAATGAAAAACAAACAAATGGAAAGACAAAAAAATCAAAACAGTAAATAGAAAAAGACAAAACAAAACCAAAAAAGAAATCAAGGGAAAAGTGAAGATTCACAAAAAAATAATCTCATGAACATGCAAGAACACGATGAGAAAGAACGTGAAACAAAGCAAAAAAGAAAACAGGAAAAGAGGGAGAAAATACCCTACCTCAAAATGCCAACAATAGAGATTGAAATTGATTAATAATTTTCCCACCACACACCTCCACAATCAAGTCATTCTTCTCTTGTAGTTACCCTAGCTCTAGTTTGCTAAAACGATTTACACAATAATGATAATGAGCTAGTTAACCTTGATTAAGGTTTAAAAATCAATTCACGCATGTGAGGAGGTTACAATTAATGCCATAAATGCGGTCAGTCAAGGGTGGAGTAAACAACATTAATGAGTAATTAACCAGTGTGGAAATCAAAGGAAGGGCGAACATAGACCCTGATTTGGAACATAACAAGAAACCTTTAACAAGTCTCTTACCCAACTCCGTACCCAATTTCAATCCCATGGTAAGGACAGACAACAAAGGAAGATAGGGGCGGAATCAAGACAAAGATCGACACTAGAAATTTTTCAAATTTCCAAGTTAGGTTTCGATTCTGGTTTCACTCCTGACAAAGGAACAAAAACTAAGATAAGGACAACAGAAACGATGGGAAGTGAGACTGAAACAAAAATTGAGCCCATCCCAAACACCAACAACAACAAAAACATAAGGCAAACAAGTGGGATCATAATCGGGATCAAAACAGAATGTAGAAAGTTTATAAAGTTCCAAGTTCACTTCTAATTCCACTTCCACTTCCACTCGGGAAAAGACAAAACACAAGGAAAACAACAAACCACTCAAGAGAGAAACAGACCCAAGAGCATAAGACCAACTGACAAATAATGAAAAGAACAAGGAGGGCATAACCAGAATTGGGATCAAAACTAGACTTGGAACCTTACAAAAGTTCTAAGTCCAATTTCCATTCCAATTCCGCTTCTGCCAGACCAAAAGAAAGGACTTAGGAGAAAAAAAAACAACTCCTAAGACCCAAACAAAACACAAAGGACAAAAACAAAAGAAAAAGGGGGGACCCATTTTGTTTTGTTCCAAAACAAAATGGGGTGGTTATGCAAGGCATAACATTACCTTTGATTTGAACTTTGTTAAGAATATAAATAACAATGTGAATTGCTTCTCTCCAGTATGCTTCAGGTACATTTTCCTCTTTCATCATAGTCCTTGTGGCTTCTTAAATAGTAAGGTTCCTCCTCTCAAAAACTCCATTATATTGAGGAGTTCTAGGAGCAGAAAGATGCCTCTTTATACCCTGCTCTTCACAAAACATATTAAACTCATTGAAGGTTAATTCTCCACCTTTTTCATACCTTAAACATTTGATTTTTAGGTTCACTTTATTCTCTACCATAGCCTTGAACACCTTGAATCTATCCAAACCTTGAGCTTTCTCCCTAAGAAAAGTAACCCATGTCACTATAGAATAATCATCAATTAGAAGCATAAAATACCTACCACCATTAAGACTTCTTGTTCTTGTGGGACCACCGAGGTTTGTATGAATCAATTCCAACATTTTGGTAGTTGATTGTTCTTTTCCTTTAAAGCTGCATCTTGTTTGTTTTCCCATCTGACAACTTATGAAAATAGTATTGGTAGGCTTTGTGATTTTAGGAAAATCCCTAACAACTTTTCTTGAACTAATCCTAATTATGTTGTCAAATTTTACATGTCCCATCCTTCGGTACCATAGCCAACTTTCATTAACTTGAGACACAAAACATTGACCATCAACACCCTTAAGCTAATAAATGTTTCAATATGTTCTTCCTGCGACTACCACAGTTTTGAACCCTTTTTTGATCTCACAAGTATTATCCTAAAACACAAGCTTAAATCCTTTGCTACACATTTTTCCAACACTCAAGAGATTATGCCTTAAGCCCTTAACATAATAGACATCATCAATATTATGTTTTCCATAAAAACTAATTGTTCCTTTTCCAACAATCCTTTCACCAGAATCATTTCCAAACATGAATAATCCTCCATCATACTTTTAAGGTTTAGTAAACTTACATTTGTCTCTATTCATGTGATTTGAGTAGCCACTGTCAATTACCCAATAATCTTCATCTTGTCTAGCATGAAAGGCAGTAACTGGAGTACCTTCCATCTCTTCCTTCTTGTTTTCCGGATCACATTCCTTTGCACATCTTGCATGGTTAGTAGACACTGATTTATTCTCTGAGGATATAAACAAGCATTCATCACTATCACCCTCAATATCAAATTCATCATCATAAATTCTAGCATCTTCTTTAACATAATACAATTTCTTCAACTTTTTGTCCTTTTTGTCTTTATTATCTCTGCTCTTCTTGTGTATGGCTCTATTAGGACATCTTGAAGCATAGTGACCAATATTTCCACAACTGAAACATTTAAAAGGTGACATACCTTTGTACTTGTGTGAGTAAAATATGTGTAATTGAATAACAAACACTATCAATAAGACATTATATCAAGAGATTTAAACAACAATTAATCTAATTAAAAAAAAGAAATCTCTCAAAGCCATCTCATTTCTCTCTAACTCCAAAGATTTATTAAATCATTGTGGCTCTTAGATTGTGTAAGCATTGTGATTGTTAAAATTTTAATCTAGAGAATGAGATATTGTAAATGCAGGAATCTAATCCTATGTAATGATTGCTAAATGATATGATGATGATACTATAGATGAAATTGATATGAAAATGATAAAAGAAAATATTGTAAACTAATATGTAGCTAAATGAAAAGCCATGATTATGATTTTTATTCTAAAATAATTTTCTAATTACTATTGCTCAAATCTTTGATTGCTCTAATGCTATTTCTATAGAGTAAGATTGCACAAAGTTGGGATCCTTTTCCTGTAGAAAAAGGTTGTATTTATAGATTCTCAGTAGCATATTTATGATGTGGCAGCAAGTAAGGGTCTGAATTTGATTTCAAAGTATCAATGGTGAAGGATGAAGAAGCCTGAGAAGATTATGGAGATTTGATCCTCCCC
Organism: Sequoia sempervirens; assembly: GCA_007258455.2. Classification (NCBI taxonomy): domain Eukaryota; kingdom Viridiplantae; phylum Streptophyta; class Pinopsida; order Cupressales; family Cupressaceae; genus Sequoia; species Sequoia sempervirens. The sequence goes on from VDFB02105785.1 coordinate 70,684,441, forward strand.
ACAAAAACATTTAGCCAGAGGATATGAATGATCAACGTAAGAAGATGAAGTTTGCCTATAATTTGTTTCAAATTTGTCTCCAAATTTTTCCATGAAGGCTAAGTTGAATTAAATCATATCTAATTTGGTTGGTGGATATGATGAGTGAAAAGAGGAAATAGTTGTAGAAATATGCTTTAATTGAATTATTGGATTTATTCAATTTAGTAAAAGAGGATATTTAATTTAATAAAACAAACTATAGAAATCTTTTTATTAAATAAACATGGAAGAAATATGGTAATCAAATAAAACAAAGTATGTGAACTTGTTTATTTAATTTGGATGAAAGAAAATACATAATTAAATAAAACAAGGTATTTGAATTTGTTTATTTAATTAAGATGAAATAATATGATAAAGATAGAAAAATTAGAAGTGAACTATATAAATAAATATTTCTATTTATTTATAAGTAGATGAATTAAAGAATTCAATTAATCAAATAAATTGTATTTAATTAATTAGATTATCCAGACTATTTTTAGGTGTATACATTTTTCCCCTCTTTGAAGTGATGTGTTTATGTATTACTTAAAAAAAAAAATTGTTGTTGCTACTAGTACTAACAAAAAAATTTTGATATGCCCCAAACGTTAATTTTCATGTGATGATGGATATGTGTCCCCTCGGGAGATAAATCGATAAATTTTTTGATCTTTTGTATTTTTTTGAATTTTTTGAATTTTTTATGATTTTATGATGATTTGACGATTTATCTCCCAATAAAGAATACTGATCCCACTAGTTGATTAAATGTTTCCCTACTTTTCCTCCTTGTGTTTGATGATTTTTGATCGTGTCAGCCTTTGATTTGATATTGATTGATGATCCTGATAGATTAGAAGATTATTGATCTCATGATAGGTGAGATTCAATGATTGATTGATTAACCTCATGATAGGTGAGGATCAATGATAGATTGATGATTGACCTCATGATAGGTGAGGTTCATTGATAGACTGATTTATTGACCTCATGATAGGCAAGGTTCATTGATAGATTGATTGATTGACGTCATGATAGGCGAGGATCAATAATAGAATAGATTGATGTTTGACCTCATGATAGGCGAGGATCAATGATAGATAGATTGAATGACCTCATGATAGGTGAGGATCAATGATAGATTGATTGATAAACCTCATGATAGGTGAGAATCAATGATAGATTGATGTTTGACCTCATGATAGATGAGGATCAATGATATATTGATTGATTGACCTCATGATAGGTGAGGTTCATTGATAGATTGATTGATAAACCTCATGATAGGCGAGGTCAAGAATGATTAATTGATGATTGACCTCATGATAGGTGAGGTTCAATGATAGTTTCTCATGAGATTTGATCAAAGTCTCACTAGAGCCGATTAGATTGATAGGATGATTGATTTTTGATTGATTGATAATATTGTTGATTTGCGATATGTTATTATCATAGGAGGATTTTAGAGTTCTTCCCAAAGACATGGGACATGATTCCACATCTGGTGCATGTTGATATAGATATCATCAGTCGATGTGGTTTACTAGCTTTGATTGATATGCCCTAGTATAGGATTGATTAATGTATTGAAACTTGATGATGTACACTTATTTAGTCAGAGATTTTATGATTGCTCTATCATGTTATTGATTCACCAGGCTTGGAAAATATATAATGCAGATGCAAAACTAATATGAATGCAATCTAATTTAACCATGCAAATATATATATGTCAAAGTTGTCATCTTAACAGTCCATTTATTGTGCTTTTTATCATCGAGCCTTTAAAATGTTGAAAGTGAGTACAAGCATCAATGGTATAATTTAGACCAAATGATGACCTAAGTACTACTTTCATGATTTTTGATATTACAAGTTAACACAAGCATCTAGGTATAATTAAACCAAGATGACTTGAGCATTTCTTGCATAAACAGACAAGAATCAATCATTTTACTATGTGAATTTGGAATGTCATCAGTGATACTTTGTAGAGCACATCTTGCGACAATTCAAACAATAATAATGATCAACTCACAGACAACAGACAAAGAAAATACATTTCTCCTTCCTAGCTTCTCTAGTTCAATGCATCATCAAGTTGCTCCAAAGAAATGATAACAAAAATCAAAATATAACATTTGAATATTCAAGCTAAAGCAATAAAATCATGATTCAAAAGAATATCATCCATCTAAAGTTGTTTTGATTGATTTTATTTCAGCTATTTGATATGGCTAGTTGATTTTTTGAAATGTTTTGATGTTTGTTGTATGTTCAATGTTGAGTTTCCCTATGATCATTGTGTTTTCTTTTTGTCATACTATTGGTTTTCCATTTGATTAAACTCAAAGTTTATTGCCCCCAGGGAGTTCAGGATTTTTCCCCCAAGCTAGGGTGAGACACGACCACAATTTCCATGATATGTACATGAGGTTTTCTTGCACTTTTCAGATTTTATGATTTTTTTATATTTTTTTTTACTTTTTCGCTTTTTTTGTATTTTTCTCTTTTCTTCTTTTTTTTTTGTGGATATTTGTATTTTTTTTATTTTTTTTTGGATTTTACAACCTTTTTTTTAATTTTTTTGGATTTTTTCAAGATATTTAAGATGAAATGAGATGCTATGATTGATTGAAGGAACAAGATGCCCCACAATAGGGGTAATGCAACCATGGATAAATGATAGATCAAAATGAAAGATTCACTACAAAACATGTCACACAAGCAACATATCTCTTGTCAAAAGATGATAATGGTTGATTGATTAAGATGCCAGGAATAATTGATTCCATAAGGCATGATGATGATAAATACCTAGGATCACTAATTTCTGTTAGATTTCCAGAAATCTATTGCTAGACGAAAATACTTCCACAAGAGAGAGATAATGGCAAGAATGCTTGCTTCACAATGCAAGATTGATTCACGATTGAATTGATACAAATGTACAAGATGAGGCTTGCTTATAAAAGGCAAGCATGCAACAACTAAATCTTATCTTGAGCAAAAAGATAGCTTGATAAGATAAGGATTAGATCCTATAACTTAGGAATTAAAGATTGCCTAAGTAAACTTATGATGATGTAATTAAATAGTTAATTACACCAACACCCCCCCATAAGTGCAACTTAGGGAGAAGATTATAATGCAAACTACTATGGGTCCCGGCAACTAGGCCATGTTAGGTACCCATTTACAGATGCAAATGAAATGCAATCTCTCATAAAGTAGAGAAAAAGGGGAAAACCCAGTGGGAAAAAACCCCTCTCCAAAAGAGAGAAAACAAGAAAAAAGGCATGACGAATGTAAACATGATGTATGGAGGACTCAATGATACCCCCCAAGGATTACATCCATCATGAATATACAATAAATTACCCCCCCATAAGAGGGAAGTAAAGAGATAAGATATCCCCCCCATGATGTATGATCTCCTGCAAGTATGGTTAATGTTTGAAGACAAAACAAAATCCAATGCCTACAAACAATGTTTCTCCCCTTAGGAAGAAGATACACCAAGTACAACTGCAAGAATGATTCCCATTCTGGATAGGAAGAAGGAAGAGGAATCCATATGTATGAAGATTGTGTCTCTAAAATCTGCTCATGTGCTGCCAAGTTCTTGGATGATGTAGATGATGCCACAATCCAATCAGGTACATGCCCAATCACAACAAACTGTGACAAACCAGGAACAAGTGGAAACTGATCTTGAACAAACTCCATAGACAAACATGAAGTGATAATAGTGGACCCATGACTATCATCAAATAAGAGAGATAAACCCTCAAATTGGTCCTCCAAATCTGAAATGTGAGACTCCACAAACAAAGAAGCAATGTCTGTCAAATAGGAATCCCAATCAGGAGGACTATCAGGAACCTCTGAAACATCTGCAATCTTGTCCAAAGGATCACAAGCATGGGTTATCAACTCTGAAGAATGAACAAGCACATGTGAGTTGGAAAGAGGAGCTTCAAGAGATGGAGAAGAATCACGGTCTCCATATACCTCTTTAATGTGAGTCCAAAGAGCATGAGGACATTCGAAGTGAATAAGTGTCTCCAAAATGTCATCATTTACATTTTCAAAAATAACTCTAAAGACTCTAGCCCTAAAGCCTATCCAATTGCAATACTCAACACCTGTGCTAGGAAAAGGAATTGTATTAAACAAATAGGGCAATAGATTTATCTCACCAAGATGAGTGAGAATTAAATTGCTCCATTGCCTATAGTTCCCATTCTCCAAAGTAATTAAAAAACCCATTTACAAACTATGAGCTCCGAAAGCCAAAAAAGGGAGATTTGTCTTCAACTTGGAAAATATGGCACAAAACTGCAAAATCCCTGCAAAATATCTGCACCACTGAAAAGATGACTCTTCCAGCTTTCCGACGATATCTCGTTTCTGGAAAATGGCCTCCGTATGCAAAAGTTATGATAAAATGAAAAAAAGGCCTATAAAAGGCACTTTGGGGGCAAAACAGAAACCTTGAAGGCTACCTGGGCGCAAAATTTGCGCACTTGAGGGCTACAACTGGGTCATCCATATAACCTCATCGGCAATAATTGCAAAAAATAAAGCCACCGTATTATTCAAATCAATAATACAATCGGTCAAAAGAGAGTCGGCTGCATATGGTTTTTAAATGAAACTTTATAATATGTATACTGCGGAGTCAAAAAAAAGCCTGCATACCATTAATTGCGACCCCCAAAGACCGATTGCCTGGCGAAAAAGGACGCTGACTGACCAATCAAAACTCTGCAGTGATGTATGCCGATCAGGACCATTCAATGCCGAGTTGAACAGAGTATTCACCTACAAATGTCGATGCACCCGTGGATGTGATGGGCCGATGTGACCTTTGATAACCGACTGTCAAAGCCAAAACCGATGGGCCACAGTCTCGGAGATCGGACGAAAAATAGGAGAACGACTTGCAAGTGACGGATGTATGAGATCCGCAGTACCCAGCCAATGGAAGATTATTGTAACCGCTGATGAATGAAGATGAGACCGGGGCTTGGGTGATGTAGGCCGATGGAGCAAAAGGACACGGATGTGACCAGCGTACCTACTGAAGGAACTTGTACCCTTAAATGACAGCCGACCACCGATAATGCCGATGACAATTTGCCTTCAGATCTGACCAATGGAACACTAGCGGCGATCAGATCTGATGAACGCCGACAAAAAAAAAGTGCGGAAGCCGGCCGAGTACACAGCGATGTCAACCTGCAGAGAATATTCTTGCCGATCCGCAGAGATTTACAAAGCCCACAGAAAAAGAATATGCCCCAATATTAAATAAGATTTGCCCGAGAATATTACAATATTTGCCCCAAATATATAAATCAAATATCGCAGAAAATATTTTGAAAAATATTTTTTTTTTGCGAAAATATGAAAATCGTACCGCACAAGGAGTTATTCCAGCAAAAAAAAATTTGCCTCAAAAATAACTTTACCCAAAATAGGCGAATTTACAGTCAAAATTCGTCTGCGGAACCTTTTGATCTCAACCGTGAGGTTATTGAAACCCTGATCTGCACCCAGCAAAAATCTTCAAGCCAGAATAATAAAACCCTCAGATTTGGGAAGGAGTCCACAACCCTGGAAGCTCTGATACCATGTTAGATTTCCAGAAATCTATTGCTAGACGAAAATACTTCCACAAGAGAGAGATAATGGCAAGAATGCTTGCTTCACAATGCAAGATTGATTCACGATTGAATTGATACAAATGTACAAGATGAGGCTTGCTTATAAAAGGCAAGCATGCAACAACTAAATCTTATCTTGAGCAAAAAGATAGCTTGATAAGATAAGGATTAGATCCTATAACTTAGGAATTAAAGATTGCCTAAGTAAACTTATGATGATGTAATTAAATAGTTAATTACACCAACAATTTCCTCTAAGTATGATAAGATTGATGGTTGTTGATGATTGATTGACAAAAGATATGAGGATTGGATAATGTTTTACAGCTAGGCTCAAATATGATTTGCATGATAAGATTCAAGGTTGCAAAGGGACATGGTGACATGGATTTTGATAATCTAGGAGATATGGAATGGAAGAAAGCAAGGATAAAAATAATGAATGGGATGATCAAGATCAACTAGATAAGATACAGACACAAGGCTCGAGTATGTTTCCCCTATTCCTCATCAAGACCAAGGAAATGAAGAAATGATGTATTTAGTAAGAATGATGGAATATGGATAAGATGAAAGATATGGTATGGAACATATGGATAAAGCATATAGGATAAGATATATGATGTTCAAGAAGATCCTTAACCTTGTCAAGATCAAAGGTGGAAATGTAAGGAATGAGCATCGAAAGGATAATGACCATGAATGATAAGATGGATGAAACTTATCCCTAAGTGTAGACTACAAGAGGAATATGGAAGATAGGATATGGATGATAGGGAGATGGAGGAAGTACTTAAGCATCAATTTTTACAACCAAATATCTCTCTAATAAACCATGGCAAAGGGAATTAGACTCCTAAATGTTGGCAGATTAATGATATGATGGAAGAATCTAAGGACTTATGCAAAGGTTTGAATTAAAGGAGAATGATGGGGGATGAATTTTTGATAATGGATAGGAGGTTGGAAGGCCTGTTGATGGATTGATGGAAAGGATGTCAAGATCAACATTGGCACACACCTTGAAGGGTGGTGGAGTGATGGAGGAAAAATGGATTTGGAAGGTAATAGGTTATTAGATGGAAAATTGGAGGAAGCTTTTGGATTAGCAAATTTGGATGCCAATTTAGATTTTATTGCTTCTATGAGACTTTTAGGAATCCACGTGACTTTTTACTTTGATTTTTCTTTGCGGGCCTTTGTGGCCTTTGACATTTTTCTTTTTGATTTATGGACCTTTGTGGCCTTTGAAAATTTCCTTTTTTCTTTGATGGGCCTTTCTGACTTTTTGAAATTTTCTTTTGATTTATGGACCTTTGTGGTCTTTGAGATTTTTTCTTTGATGGGCCTTTGTGGCCTTTTAGATTTTTCTTTTTATTTTGGATCAAAATTTCTTTTATTTTTGCATGTCTCTTCAAGGAGACATGTTGATCCTTTGATACATGTAGATTTTGATATATAAGCTTTTGATATTTGGCACCCAAATTGCTTCCAAGAGCAATGGGAGGGGTGGATTGAGATGAATGATATGGAGGTATTATGGATGAGTTAATGTGGGTAGAATTTTGAAAGGGCATCAAGGATGTGTGCCTTTGTTGTTCTTGAGAAATAGGATATGGACCTAGGATAGAGGGAAGGTTTGATGGACTAGGATGAGGACCTAGGATAGATGGAATGTTTGATGAAATAGAATGAGGACCTAGGATAGATGGAAAGTTTGATGAACTAGGAAACTTAGGCATATAATCAAGGCCATGGTGATATGGGTTTCTTTGAATAGAAAGGGGTTCTAGGTGTGATATCCTCAAGTTTTACCTATTCTAAATGTCCAAAAACAACTAAAATTAAATGGAAAAACACAAAGAAACACCTCAAGATTAGCCTAAGGAATTGTTAATACAAAGAGATAAAATGAAAGAAGATTAAAAATGATTAAACATTCTCTTTGCAGCTGAAATTCCTTGGTTGGCCCTTGATTTCAATTACTTTGTATGCTCCTTAAATGGCCATTGATGTACCTAAATGCAAAATTAACTATGTGGTGGGATGCAAATGCAAATGGCTAAAAATGGATGGCTAGATGAGAGAAAATGCTTGTAAAATGAGTGCACAAAATAACAGCATAAGGTTGCTCAAATGACTAAGTGTTCTCACTTTTTTATGTCTTAGAGGAGGGGGTATTTATAGAGGAATTTGAATTTTCTAGAGAATTCAATGGTTGAGATTTATCCAACAAGGTCAAGATGAAGGGCTAAGGTGAGTTGAGGACTCACAAGCCCTCACATTTTGACATGTGGAATGTGAAGTGGCTAAGGGTGAGATGATGTGCAGGTGAGGTGGAATAAGGACAAGTGATGTGTAAGAAGGACATGTACCTTGGAAGTACATTAGGAGATGAGAAGATTCCTTGGAGGAATAAATGTGAATTAAAAATTCACATGCTTGGGAGAATCTAGTGGATAAGAGAGGATCTCCAAAAAGGTGGGAGTTTGTCACATGTGACTTGATGTGACAAGTCAAAGATTCTAGAAAATGCATGGGAAAAGGGAATTCTCGGAGGAATAAAATGTGAATTAAAAATTCACATGGGGAAGAGGGGAACCTAGGGTGAATAAAAGGAATTAAAAATTCCTTGGGGGATGGGGAGAGTTGACCAAGGTACTGATTAGGCTTAACTAATCAGTAATCAAAGGATAATTAGGGGTTAATGAGGATTAGAAGCCAACTTGCAAAAGTTGGAGGATGTGACACATCCTAATCAAGGATTAGGCATGTGCACATCCCTAATGAAAAGATTAGAAGATGGATTAGATGAAAATGACAGGTAAGGGATTAAATAAATGCCATATTTATTTAATTAAATTTGATAAAAGGGGGATTGAAGAGATAAGGAATTTAATTATTAATTAAATCCCTTAGGGATTTGGAAAAATTAAGGGTATTAATTAAATAATAGTAATATTACTTAATTAATGCAAATAAAAGGATGTTTAGACGAAAGGGGATAAATTTGGATTAATTGTCCAAATTTAGGTGTCTACATTTTGCCCCTCTTTGAGATGGTGTTATGAAGTAGCATCATTTCAAATAATATTAGAACATAGAACTCAAAAGAAGACAGATAGATTGGAAAAGATGTCCCAGTCATTCAAAAGATGGGGGTGAAGATGAAGATTAGGGATTGAGGATGCCCCCTTGAGAGGACATGCGGGTTCAAGAGAACATGGGTGTGCTCTCGAAATAGATGAGATGTTGCAAGGGGAGGTGAAGAAGATGATGCAAAGGAGTGGAATGATAAGCAGTAGGAGATGGATGAAGCACAAATGGATTTAAGGTGATGTTTCCTTAGTCAAGCTACAATCCAAAAGGGGTTGATGATGGATGGAGTGTTGTTATTGAGGGAATGAAGGATCCTGAAACAACACGAGGATAGGGAAGGATACATCCCAAAACACCACTAAAGAATAGGGAAGAATACATCCTGAGGATGATGATGATGATTAAAGAGATGATAAGAAAAGATCGGATGGATAGGGGAGGGGGATTGATGAAGGATGAATGCATGGGTGGGGAAGATGAAATGCAGTCCTAATGCAATTTTCCATCTTCAAAGCACTGATTTTTGCTATAGCATAAGACACCAAGTACCAGGGTATGTGGAACCAAGGCAGATTACTATCTAATGCATGAAACAAACACAACAGACAAGAAGGCTATCCCAACACCCCAAAGTCACCATGACTTTGGTCGGGCTAGGTATTGGAATAACCACAAGCACACGAGGATGCCCCAGCATAACACAAAACCACAAGGATCTTGGTGGGTACTATGTGGGACAACCAAGAAGACACAAACAAACAAAAGATCAAGATATGCCCCTATGTGTACCAATCAAAGCACACCATGATATGATGGATCAAGGCAACCATGATAAGTGATGATAGGGGGATCAAATGATAAACAAAAGCCAAAAGTATCAAAAGATCACAATCAATTTCAAACATCATTTTCCATAGGATAAAGGGGGTGGATGGGATTGATGAGGTCTATTAGAAAGGATGCATCGTGTTGAGACCAATGATGGATACTAAACTAAAAGATTGATATGATGCAAGATATTCAAAACCGATTGGATCTGCTAATACAAGTGGATCTCGTTTGTTAAGAACCAACTAGATAAGGGCATAGCTCGAGGACACAACATAAGAGAGATCAGATATGAGACTGACACAAGACTAAAACACCCTAAATACCTAGGGGCTTAGGGGACGATCAAAGATTATCCTTTCCTACGTGAAAGCACAGATCCCTCATAGTTCGATAAAAGGTTGATGACTGACCATGGATAAAAGTAGGAAGAGGAAAATAGATACTGATGGTGGATGACAAGGACCGAAGGGACAAAAGCAAAGAATGATGATAGACAATTAAGGAGTGGATGGACAGAGCCCTGAGGGTAGATCAATGGATCGACCTTGCCTACATGAAAGTGCAGGGGCAACGTAGTTCGACAAAAGATCAAAGATAAAAAATGGATAAAGGATGGAAAGATGATCACTGATAAGGGGATAAAATGATGGGACTGATATGATGAGACAGGATAGACCTATTGGATTGGATAGGATGATGGTGATCACATGAAGCTCGGGAATGGGATATTGGTCCAAATCATCAAAATGAATTGGGAGGATGATATGATAGAGAGATGAATGATGAGAAAGGATAGGAGATTGAAAAGATGTGTAAAAGAAGTAGAAGTGATGGTGATGAGATAAATGGCATTGGATTGCATGGAGGGAGGCCTATAGCAATGCAAGATTAAAGATGAAAGAATGGATAGAGAGATAGGGATGGGGGATGGAAGGGATTGTTTGGATGGATAGGAAGATAAGGATAGGAAGATAAGTATGGGGAGATGGAAGGGATGTGATATATGGATAGGGAGATGAAGGGATGTTATGATAGATGATGTCTCCAAGGACTATGTCACAAAGGAAGTAGATGCCCCCACTCTAGATATGTCATGTATGATGAGGCATGAGGGATGGAAGATGAGTGGATGGGAAGATAAAGGAGATACGTATAGGAGGATAGGATGGGCGACTAAGGAATACAATAGAGCATAGATGAAGGGAATGCATACCAAGAGGTGTCCAAAGCATGTATAGATAGGTGTCCCTATTTTGATCAAGATCATAAGAAGGATGGAGGGATGGGAGATAAATGGGATATGATGGTAGGATGTGGAAGATAGGTGGGATGGAGGGGATGAATGAAGAGGACGTATAGCAAGAAGATGGGTGCATAGTTGGAAGCATAACAGATGGAGGGAATGCATATCAAGATGCTGCCCCCAAGTGTTGAAAAGGACAGATGAGGATTTACGCATGACGCATGTTTGCTAGGTATTCATCACAGCACTTATCCAAGGTGCTTGTTTGCCAAGTTTTCATCATTGGATGAATTATTTCTCTTTAATTTTTTATTTTGTTTTTGGATTTTTGACTTTTTGGATATCATGCAAAAGGAGATGGATAAGGATAGGGAGGTGGATAAGTGGATTTAGAAGACATGCAATAAGGAGGTGGATGAAGGACTTTTGCATCAAGTTCCATACAAGGTGTTAGGAGCCCATGTTTGAAGTGAGTGTTGGATGTTGGTACAATCTTATTAGGATAAATGGATTATGCAAGAGGATGAATTAGAGGGATTTGATGGGGGAGGTATGTGGGATAATGGATGAGGGGATGGAAAGGGTATGGATAGAATGATGGGGTAGGTGTGTGATGGGGTGGTGAGTTCAAGACCAACATTGGCACATACGGTGATGGATGTGAAATGATAAGAGGATTAATGGATGGAGAATGCGAGGATAATGGAGGAGATGAGATAGTGAATTTTAGGACATAGGGACCCAAAACTGATTTAGGAGAGGGTGGATGAAAATGATTATCTTTTGGATTAGAAACTTTGGATGTTATTACAGATTTCTCATTTGAACGTGCTGCATCTTTTTTCTTTGGGATCCACATGGTTTTGATCTTTGCTTTGGTGGACCTTTGCGGGCTATGGATTTGATTTTGATTTTGGATTTTATTTTTCTTTTCTTCAACATGTTGTTTAAAGGGGACATGAGAAGCTTTAGATTCATGTGGATGTTTAGATTGATGCATTTTTATTTTGGCATCCAAAGTGATTTAAATAGAAATGGGATGGGTGTAAGGAGAAGGATGGTGTGGAGCGATGGAGGTAGGATTATGGGAATTATGTGTAGAGGGAGGATGTGAGGGTACATGCCTTTGTTGATCCTAATTATGGGACATGAGAGTAGGATGTTTATGATGGGAGACATGGATAGGTAGTGGATGGGTGAAAGTACGAATAGGACGAGATGGAGAACTTGAATTTGGAATATAAGGGCCCAAAACAAACGTAGTGAGTGGAGGGGAATAAGGACCCAAGATGAATGGATTAGATGAAGGATGGGAGATGGTAGATGGAGGGATGTAAGGACCCAAAATGGATGGAGCAGATGAAGAAGGAATATGGACTGTTGTTTTGAGGTGATATGATGGAGGAGGAGAGATGGCAACATATGATCTGGTGGAGCGATGGGAAGAGCTTATATTTATTTTGGAAGAAGGGGCCCATTGAGGACGTATAGAGGTTGTACCAACATCATTAGATAGTGATTCTTGGGAACTAGGTCCAAGACCTCGCATACAGAGTTGTTCTTTGACCTGGATGGGCTCTAAAATACCTTGCTCATGAAGGCCTAAACCTTGTCCTTGATAGTTCATGTGCTTGAGAATTTGATCCATGGTAGGATTCTTGTTATTCTAGAAGAATGATACGAATCCATTATTAGGTGGGGGAGGATGGGTGGTATATATGTTGTGTTTTTCTTTTGCAAGGAAAACATCATGGAAGAATGTGAGAGTACTAAGGGGATATACAAGTGGAGAGGGGATAGTAGGTTTAGGTGATGATGGAGGGTCAAGAAATGGAGATGGTGAGATAACAACATCTTCTTGATCAGAAAGAGTGATTGGTAAGGGATTAGGAAAGGGATTAGGGGATATGATAGGATTTGGATTTGTGATGGTAGGCGATAAGGGATCATGCAATGGAGATGGAGATAAGGGCTCATGAGATGGAGTAGTGGAATCTTGAGTGACAAGGGGATCATGGGATGGAACAGATGGTAAATTATGATCTTGAGATGGGCTAGATGGATCGATAGGCTCTTGATGTGAAAAGGGGGATATGCTAGCATGCTTTAGATCAGGCTCTTGGAATGGCTCATCTTTTGTGGGTGGTATGATAATGGGGTATTGAAGGGACTCTTCAAGTGGGGGACATGGAAGGATGGAGGATTCATGAAGTTCAAGGGAAGGGATATTGGTGATATTAGGAATGGAAGGAATGGATGGGACTTGTGTGTCATCACTAGGAATGGGAAGAGTGGATTGGATTTGCAGATTTGTGATGGGCTTGGAGGATCTAGGTGTAGGAGGAGTGGATCAGATTTTTTATCTTTGATGGGCTCGATAGATCTCAGAGTAGGAGATGGGGGCTTAGTGGATTATGAGGATGTGATGGTTTTGAAAGTTTGAGTGGTGCTAGGGGTGGTAGTTTCAATGATAGGTGTGGGCTAGAGAGGGGTCTCATCACTAGTGACCGTAGATGATGGATCAGGATAGCATGGTTCCACGACTGCAATGTGTGGAGTGGGGGATGTCTTCTTTGTTATAAGTCCTTGGAGAACTTCCAGAGTGAGAAACTTAGATACTGTAGGTTGAGATGGAGTGATAGGAATAGATGGAGGATTAGGGATTGGTGGAGGACTAGGATTATGGATTGGTGGCCTAGGGTGAGATGGAGGAATAGGATTGGATTTAAGACTAGGAGTAGATGGGGGATTAGGATTGGATGGAGGGTTAAGGTAGGGATAGTGGAATGATGAAGAGGATACAAACAGTGGATTAGGACAAAAGGATGTGGGTGGTAGATTAGGAGAAGATGATGTGTATGTTGGATTAGGACAAGAGGATGTGGATGTTGGATTAGGATAGGTTGATGGGGGTGCAAGATTAAGATAAAAAGGTACATATGTAGGATTAGGCTGGACAAAGTGATAAGAAGGATTAGGATAGGTAGATTGGTATGGAGGATTAGGATAGTGAGCATATGTGGATGAAGGATTGGGTTATGCAAGTGTGGATAGGGGATTATAATAGGGATGTTGGGATACTAGATTGGGATAAGAAGACATGGATGTTGGATAAGAAGATGATGTAGAGGGAGGATATGATGAAGATGTGGGTGAGGAAGATAATGGATATCCCTTGTCAAAGGTAGCATAAGGAGAGTTATTAGGCATGGATGAAGAAATAATGGGATAGTTCAGAGAGGGGATTGGATTTCGAAAAGCGGTTGGGGAAAGCTTACTAGTGATGGCACTATCAAGGGGATCCATGTCATATACCTCTCGATCGTCAAGGCTTTCGTTATCATCATCAACGTAATTAAGGTTTCCCTTGATTACTATTTTTGGTTGAATTGATGAAGACTAAGGATTCATGATGTTGGATTAGATCAATATGGATTAGAAAGATGATGAAAGGATAAAAGAATGGATTAGAAGAAGATTGAAGGAGGGATCTTGGATGCAGATGGATTAAAGCTCATATTAGGATGATTAGATGATGTGATGTAATTGATTGTGATGATTGGAGTTGATGATCAAAGGATGATTATGACACCAATTCTACCTCGAGAGGAAGCAGATTGATTGGGTCATAGGTGATTGGATAGGGATGTGATGTGATTGGATTGGATTGGATAAGATCAATCAATGAGACAATCAAATAATGGATCAGATAGGATGATGGAAGGGATTATAAACCAAGTTTAGAGATTACCCTAGGTGACTTGGGATACTGATTGATCAAATTAAAAGATGAATGGATGATTACGGTATTGAATCCACCTTGAGGTTGAAAGTGGATTGATTGGGCTGACAATGATGATTAACTTAGGATGGATGACAATCCTAAGCAGATGTTCATGATGATGATCAATCTAGACACTTAGGTCAATTCAGATAATAACCTGAAATAAAGTTCAAGGGATTTGGATGGGGAAACAATAAGGGATGTGTAACCTAGAGATACTTGAGGATGACGTATCAATATGATTCAGATGATGAATGAATGAGCTCGGTAGAATGTGGATGCACCAAAGCTCATATTGGGATTAGATTAAAGCTCATATTAGGATTGGATTGAAGGATATGATGGGATTGGTTCTGCCAGTTGGATTTGGGAACTGGATCTGTTTATTGTTTGTTTGCCAAATTTTTGCTGCAGAGGGGCGAGTTTTCCCATCTAGGGTGAATCTTCCCTCACAGAAGGGTGAATTTTCCCTTTTGTAGGGAAAATTTTCCCCACTACAGGGTAGATTCGCCCCACTATAGGGAAAATTCGCTCCACTGCTTTTGGACTTTCTGAGCGAGTAAACAGGCTATTAGATGAAGAGACATGTGATTGGAATAGAATATTAGATAATCGGATTGAGGAAATAGATGATCGGATTGGGAAAATGAATGATAGGGGTGGATGAAAAAGCACTCAAAATTAGTAAATGATTGCTTAGAATTGATGAATGACTCTCAGGTCATGGAAATGAAAGCTTGAAATGAGTAAACGATTGATTAGAAAGGATGAACAACTCTCAGAATGAGGAGATGGATGCTTGGAATGGATGAAATATTACTCAAAATGAGTAAATGGAGGATTGAAAGGGATGAAAGACTACTTGGTCAAAGGGATGTTTGGAATGGTCAAACAGAGGTTTGGAATGATAAAATAGAGGTTTAGAATAATCAAATAGGGGTTTTATAGGTTTAAAATGACAAAACAGAGGTTTGGAATGATTAGATAAAGGTTTGGAATGATTAAACAATGGTTTAGAGGCTAAACAGAGCTAAACAGGGTGATTCTAACTGTTCAGGAGGGAAAATTCGCCCCACTACTATAAATAGGAGGGAAAATTTGCCCCACTATAGCAAATAGAAGGGAAAATTCGCCCCACTGCAGCAAATAGAGACTTGGTTTTGATGAAAATGACTATGGAAAGGACTTAAAATGACAACAATAAGGTCAATTTGTCAAAAAATTTGTTGGTTTCTCACAAGAAAGCACTTTCAAACAAGCACAATCCTACAATTAGTATTAAGGGTATGGCCAATAAAGGTTTTAATCTAGGATGCACAAGGTTTCTAGGGAGTCCTCGATATACTCTCGGTACGTGAGGAACAACCATGAACACCAACCCATCACAAGCTTGAGTCGGGACACCAGCAAGATACTAAAAGGCTCGGACCAACTCTTCACGTCTATCTAGGTATCACCCTAGCTTCAATGCTCTACCAATTAAGATGCAACTGGATTGAGGTACAACTTTTGCTCTCCCTCCTTTGTATACCTTGCCAGTACATGTGGTTGGGATCATCCCTTGGGGTGATGAAATCCTCAAGCAAGTCCCACTAGAAAGAAGAAACTAATTATTTCCAACTACTCCCCAGGCTCACACGAAGTGCAAGGGGAAAGTGAAAACAAACTAATGCCCCCTTTGGGTAGCGCCAAAAGAGATAGACACAAAAAACAATAGATATTACCTCCCCTAATTAAATTGTGTTCCTAGATTAGCGAAAAACCACAAGGATAGCTTTGGAAATATGTGTAAATAGAAGGTCCTGCAAAAAAATGTTAGTTGTTTTACCCTTCTTTCTTCACTAATTACACAAGAATATGATGAAAAATGTTAGCAAAAAAACCAATATCCTTGCAAAAAATAATGCTAGGGGGTTAAGATCTAAAAACAACAAAAAACTAGAGCAAAAACTAAGCTAAAACAACCATTTTACCTCTCAAAATGTGAAATTTTGGGGCATATTCACCCCTCTGCAATAACTAGGAGGGAAAATTCACCCCTCTGTAGTGACTAGGAGGGAAAATTCTCCCCTCTACAGTGACCAAGAGGGCATAGTCACCCCTCTGTAGTGAACCAGAGGGCGTAGTCACCCCCCTACAGTGAACTAGAGGGCGTAGCAGCAAGAGGGTGCAGTTGAACTTTTTGCAGCAGCAAGAGAGTGCAGTTGAACTTCTACAGTAGCAAAAGGGCACAGTTGAACTTCTGCAATAGCAAGAGGGCACAATTGAACTTTTGCAACAAGAAGAGGGCACAGTTGAACTTCTGCAGCAACAAGAGTGCGCAGTTGTTCAAACTTCTGCAGTAGCAAGAGGGCATAGTTGAACTTCTGCAGTAGCAAGAGGGCGCACTTGAACTTCTACAACAACAAGAGGGCACAGTTGAACTTCTGCAGCAACAAGAGGGTGCAATTGAACTTTTGCAGTGAAATGTTAGCAAACAAAATTCAAACCAAGGTGTAGTCGCCCTTTTATAGTAAAATGTTAGAAAATAAAGTCTAATTAGGGGCATACTCGCCCTTCTGTAATGAAATAGAGGGTGTAATAGCCTTTCTACAGTTAAAAAAAGGGCGTAATCCCCTTTCTGTAGTGAAATAGAGGGTATAATCTCCTTTTTGCAATGCACAGGAGGGCTTAGTCGCCCCTCTGCAATGACTAGGAGGGAAAATTCGCCCCTTTGCAGTGAACTAGAGGGCATAGTCACCCCTCTACAGTGACCAGAGGGTGTAATCACTCTTTTGCAGTGTACAAGAGGGTGTAGTTTCCCCTATGCAGTGTAGAGGAGGGCGTAGTTGCCCCTCTATAGTAACCAGGAGGGTGTAGTCCCCCTCTCCAACCTATTCCTACAAACAATCTCAACAACAACAAATGTTAAATAGAGGAACCCACTTGTGGGTCCCACTGGGCATGCCATAAATGTGATATCCTCAAGTTTTACCTATTTTAAATGTGCAAAAACAACTAAAATTCAATGGAAAAACACAAAGAAACACCTCAAGATTAGCCTAAGGAATAGTTAATACAAAGAGATAAAATGAAAGAAGATTACAAATGATTATACCTTCTCTTTGCAACTAAAATTCCTTGGTTAGCCCTTGATTTCGATTACTTTGTATGCTCCTTAAATGGCCATTGATGTACCTAAATGCAAAATTAACTATGTGGTGGGATGCAAATGCAAATGGCTAAAAATGGACGGCTAGATGAGAGAAAATGCTTGTAAAATGAGTGCACAAAATGATAGCATAAGGTTGCTCAAATGACTAAGTGTTCTCACTTTTTTATGTCTTAGAGGAGGGGGTATTTATAGAGGAATTTGAATTTTCTAGAGAATTCAATGGTTGATATTTATCCAACAAGGCCAAGATGAAGGGTTAAGGTGAGTTGAGGACTCACAAGCCCTCACATTTTGACATGTGGAATGTGAAGTGGCTAAGGGTGAGATGATGTGTAAGTGAGGTGGAATAAGGAGAAGTGATGTGTAAGAAGGACATGTGCCTTGGAAGTACATTAGGAGATGAAAAGATTCCTTGGAGGAATAAATGTGAATTAAAAATTCACATGCTTGGGAGAATCTAGTGGATAAGAGAGGATCTCCAAAAAGGTGGGAGTTTGTCACATGTGACTTGATGTGAAAAGTCAAATATTCTAGAAGATGCATGGGAAAAGGGGATTCTAGGAGGAATAAAATGTGAATTAAAAATTCACATGGGGAAGAGCAGAACCTAGGGTGAATAAAAAGGAATTAAAAATTCCTTGGGGGATGGGGAGAGTTGACCAAGGTACTAATTAGGCTTAACTAATCAGTAATCAGAGGATAATTAGGGGTTAATGAGGATTAAAAGCCAACTTGCAAAAGTTGGAGGATGTGACACATCCTAATCAAGGATTAGGCATGTGCGCATCTCTAATGAAGAGATTAGAAGATGGATTAGATGAAAATGATAGGTAAGGGATTAAATAAATGTCATATTTATTTAATTAAATTTGATAAAAGGGGGATTGAAGAGATAAGGTATTTAATTATTAATTAAATACCTTAGGAATTTGGCATAATTAAGGGTATTAATTAAATAATAGTAATATTACTTAATTAATGCAAATAAAAGGATGTTTAGACGAAAGGGGATAAATTTGGATTAATTGTCCAAATTTAGGTGTCTACACTAGGATACCTTGTTCATGAAGGCCTAATCCTTTTCCTTTGTAATTCATACTTTGACACATTCGTTTACCAATGGGATGTGTATTGTTTGTGAAACAAGATGCGAGTCCATTTTGGGGAGGAGATGATATGGATGAGAGCATAGGTGTTGGATGTAAACCAGAATGGATAAAGGTGGAGGATCCCAATTTATAGGTGTGATAGGCTCTTGACATGGGGATGATGGGTTGTTTTGATCTTGACTTGGAAAAGGATCATGAGGTGTAGGAGAGGAAGTAGTTTGACCTTTATTAAGTATGGAATCATTATGAAGTGGTATGAAAGGCATATCTTGATCATGAGAAGGATAAACATCTTCATGGGTGTAGAAGAGGGGGATTCGCTACTCATGAGTACTCTTCATTCAAAGAGCCTCACGAGGCGAACTACCCTAAACTACCTCAATGGAATAGCGGAAAGAGTTTTAGAATTAGAAAGAGTGGGTCATGAAGATTCTCTGGACAAACTGACGAGCTCTCGGCCATAGGATGACAGTGCAAGAAATAGATGACAGCATGGCGTGTTGGCATCCCAAAGGCGCATTGGCATCTCTTACAAACTAGAGAATGAGTTTATCACAAAAAACACCTAAGTGATCACTAGTAACTAGATTGTTAAAAACTTATAGAATGTAGTAAAGAAACATAATAGAACTGAGATGAAGTAAAGTAGAAATAATAAAGATAAAGAGATAGAAAGGAAAGAAATACTTACAACCACATGAATGATGAAGCCTCAACCAAACGAATGTCTTCAAAACCCACAAGCGTGATATCTAGAGAGAATGTTGGGGCTATATAGGGGTTTGCCTCAATTAAACCCCCATTTTGGTGTTCCCTCCTCCATGAACAACCAAAAAGATAGAGAGAAAGAGTGTGATGAACAAAGCATGTGGTGAAAGCAAAACCCACTCAAGAGTAGAACCCACACCACCAGATAAGCGTGTGATAAAAGTAAACCCTACTCGAGGAGGAGAACCCATATCACAAAAGAGGTGATAAAAGCAAACCCCGCTAGAGGAGGAGAACCCATATCACCAAGTATGCAAATAGTAGGGGATATGGAATCCCAAGATGCTCATAAGCATGAAATGAGGGAGATGAAGTTGCAAAGGGTGTTATAAGGGGAGCTTGAGAGAGCTTGAAGATGCTACAACAAGTTGTATGAAGCTGTGGAAGTAAGTGATGGAGAGAGTAAAAAATGAAGCAAGAGAAGGGCCAATAAGAATTGGAAGAAGTTAGAAGCTATAAATGGATGGAAAGAATGGATTAAAAAGGAAGAAAATAAGTTTCTCGGGTGGTTACAGAGAATCTTGAGCCGTCACCACCGACAAAATCAAATGACAAGTGGAAAAAATGCTGGTTGTCTGAGTGTTGAAACATCACAGAACGCTAGCGCAATGCACAAACATCCACACGATGCGCTAGTGTCTAGACACGTCACATCACAAAACAACACAAACAGGAAAAGCACAAAGTTCAACGAAAAGTTAACACACAAGGGTGGCTACTTAAAAGGGGTGTTGGAGCATCCTGAGAGGGAGAAAGGTTGATGTAAGGGTTAGAATGAGCCTACTCAAGATGCCAAGGGAGTGGGCACTAAAGAAAATGCAAAAATGTACGTGAAATTGCAAGGGGTATAATTTTATGCTTATACAATGGGATGAAAGGGTATCCTTGAATGGAAGCATAGCTTGATCTTAATGAAGAAGGGAATCATGAGATTTTGTAGAAAGTGTGAACCATTTGAATCTATACCTTGCACAAACACAATAAACATGCAAACAATTAGATCAAACACAAGATTAGAAACCAATGATTCCTCAAGAAATCCATTTGAAATTTGCAAAAGATGAGAAATGAAAATGAAGAACACAAATGAAACAATTAAATCCTATCTAATGCAAGCAAACTCTTGATCTCTTGAGGGAGTTGGTGCAAATAGGTGTGTGGAGATTTGCCCTTTCCCAACTCCTTGAATGCAAATGTTGATTGAAGATGATTGATCCACTTGATGAAGACTTTGAATGTATGCTCCAAGCTTAAAATCTGCAAAAAAACCTAGCTATGATTCAATGAGATGGATGAGAATTGCTAAGTATTTTAGCATGGTAACTTTGCTTGAAATGTGGATGATAAAATGAATGGTGAAGCATTGTATTTATAGAATGATAAGTTGAAGAGATGTCCAAATTTGATCAATGTGGGACAAAGATTCAACCAATGATATAATGCCACTTGTCAACATGTGAGAGGATGAAGGTTGAGCAAGTTTTGAGGATTGTGCAAGTTTGAAATTTGAATTTGATGAGATGACATGTTTAGGGGGGATGAAAAATGAGTTAAATGCCAAGTGGGAGACATGTAAGAGACAATGTAAGAGCTTTAAATGCTTGGTTGGATGGACAAGTCCTTTTGGGGGGAGATTTCAAATTTGAGGAATATTCCCACTTAGATGCCTTTTTTGAATGAAAATAGGGAAATATTAAATCAAATAAATGATTTAATTGTGCAAGTTGCAAAATCTAGAGGATTTGAGTGATTAGGATTAAATTAATCAGGATTTGATTAATTTAAGGGATATTTAGCTGATTTGACAATTTGATTTAGATTTTTGGATTAATTTAAATCAAAAAGAGAGAATATGATAAGAGGCTAATTAAATAAAGATTTTGATTTATTTAATTAAAAGGATGGTACTAGATTAAATTTTAATTTATTTAATTTTATGAGATAGACTTTAGAGATTTAATCAAATAAATTGATTATTTAATTAAATAGGGATAATTAGATCAGATGAATTGATTTAATTAACAAGGGAAAGTGACTTAATTAGACAAAATAATTTATTTAATTAAGAGACGAATATTGATGAATTTAATCGGATAGGGGAATTTGATTAAACAGTTAGACCGAGGGATGATTTAGGAAGAAACGATGTTAGTAGATCAAAGTTAGATGCGCAATGTCAACTTGTACATTTTGCATGTCTACATTTTGCCCCTCTTTGAAGCAATGTACTTGTTGCATTGATTCAAAGAATGATCTTGTCATGATCAAAATCAAAAAAATTCTGATTTTTCGGATGCCCCACTATTGCCCCAGTGAGAAGAATTGCACTGGTATATTGCCCCCTCGAGATGTTGAATGGGAATGCCAATTGCCAATCAAGATCGCGATAAAATGCGAGAGGAGTGGTTGATGTAGATGAATGGACATTCATTAGCTGTGGGTAGCTTCATGTACCAATTGGGATAGAAATGTTAGTAAAGATAGAAGAATGAAAGAATGAGATGATCATGCAAATGGTGATGACTACTTGCCGTGGAGTTGGGATTTTCAAAGGGCGGATTTCCTTATGTTTGATAATACACGCAGTACGATGCATCAAGGTATCGAGAACCAGGATGGCATTGTACCTAGTGTGATGGACTTTGACTCGACAAATCAGATAGGAGTATTCTTGTTCACACCTGACATACGGAACCCTGTCTAGAAAATAGTTCAGATATTTCAAATATCTCGGACCAAAACATAGGAAGGCGAGCCTTTCTATGTGGTCAACAAGAAACTTAAAACACCCTTGCTATAGACTAAACAAAAGCACGCATGACCAAGGTTATATTACAAAGATATCCAACAAGCACAGTAGACAAAAGATAATGATCGTTGCCCCATTCCTATCTCTCTAAATCCTTCGTTTGGACATCATCGAGAGGTCCTTGGAATGAGCACAATGAGATAAATCAAACAAGATAAAGTAAGTGAGCAAACAAACTAATGTTCTTCGTACCGTTAGCCAAGAGAAATGATGTTTCGAAAGATGGGGGCCAAAACTTATTGCCAAAAGATAATGTCCATTGTCGGAACGGATCCTAGGACATGTTAATGACACGTCGTTTTGTTTACCCAAAGTGGTTGGTTTGATAAAAGTGCCCATTGTCGGAACGGATCCTAGGACAAGCTTTTATCAAACAATGATGAAATTGATTTATGATTTATATGCCATTGATAAGAAAAGAGTTGACCAACTTGCTTGCTGACTGACCTATACTTGAGATTTTGACAGTTTAGGTTTTCACGTTTGACTGCTAGACTTGTTTCCGACTGTTTTACCAAAGGTTGAGGGTGATGACGATTTATTATGGATGATTGATTATTGCGATGTAAGCGAGATGAGGCGGATGGATTTTTTTTCAAATATTTGGATGTTTTTGGAGTTTTGCAATGTTTTGAGGCTGTTTTTGGTATTTTTGAGATTTTCCAATGTTTTGATTTTCAATTTTCCAATGTTTTGGGATTTTCTGATATTTTGACCAAGATACTAACCTAAAGACCTATCCTAGGGGCCTCGGGGGCTTATCGATAGATTAGCCTTGCCTACGTTATATACGCAGAGACCACGTAGTTTGACTGACGACTTGACCGATTTACAGATGAAGATACACATGATGCGATGTCAGTTTATTATGACGGACTCCTATAGGACTGACCTAAATGTCTCGAGGGATGATCAAAGATCAACCTTGCCTACGTTCAAGCTCAGAGACGACGTAGTTCGACAAGACGAATCTATTTTTGACTTTTGAATGAATTTTTGACCTGTTTTTGGATTTTGATATGTTTTGAATGTTTTTGGATTTTCTGATGTTTTGATGTTTTTGGATTTTCTAATTTTTCAGACTTTTAAGATCATACACGAATCTGATCCGATGAGAACGTGCCCCCAGCATGAGGCAATAGACTAATCCAATATAGGCAGGACAAACTGACCTTTTAAGTGGGCCAAGTAGCTCTAGGAGGAATCATGACACAAATGCAAGACCAAGCTATGGTGCAGATACGGGTGGAAGGGTGAAATGTGATGATATGCGATGGGTGAGTGAATGATGCAAAGCAAGTCACGGAGACCAAGATGGATGGAGAGTGCTTATTTACACAAGGTGCCTGTTTGCCAGGTTTTCACCAAGGTACTTGCCCAAAGTGCCACCGAAGTGGTTTTCACTAGAGGACAATTTTTTCTCTTTACTGTTTTCTTGATTTTTTGATTTTTTGATTTTTTGATTTTTTTTTTTTTGTTATCACCAAGACGCTTTGTTTGCGAGTTTTGTAGAAGTAACCATTTTTAGGGACTTTTTATGATTTTTGGATTTTTGGTTCTATACCTTGAAAGATTTAGGCATAAAACTTTTGAGATGGGAGCTATTCAAACCGATGGGGTTCCACCCGGGTGTTGATAAACATTATGCGATTTGTAACTATTGTTGACAAAGGGTCGGCCCGGTTGGGTTCAAACTTACCCTTGCCGTTTGGGTTCAAGACATTCTTCTGATTCTCTTTTAGCACCAATTCTCCAACTTGGAAAGTTCTGCTTCTGATTTTCTTGTTGTAGCTCCTTTTCAGTCTATTCTGATACACTTGCAGATGGTTTAAAGCATCCAAACGTCGCTCGTCCAACAGTTCCAGCTCATTCAGTCTTGAAACTCGATACTCTTCGTCCGTGATGAGGTTTTGTAATGATACTCTGAGGGATGGTAACTCGATCTCAATGGGCAAGATGGCCTCGATCCGTGGGCAAAGGAAAATGAATTCAGTAGCACCGGTGGGTGATAATGCGGATCTTGGTTCGGTAGCCAAAGGGAAGCCGAGGATGGTGCAAATGACAGTCACGACCTGCGTCATTGACTGTTTTCTTAAGGATTTTGAGGATGGTTTTATTTGTAGCTTCTGCTTGGCCATTGCCTTGGGGGTAGTATGGGGTGGGAAAGCGATGTTGGATTTTGAACTTATCACATAGGTCACGGACTTCCTGATTTTTGAATGGTGTCCCATTATCTGAGATAATAGCTTGTGGAACACCATATCGGCATATGAGATAGTTCAGGATGAACTTTGAGATCGGCTTTCCTGTTATGTAGGTCATAGGTATGGCTTCAACCCACTTGGTGAAGTACTCAGTTGTAGTTATAATGAATTTGTGGCCGTTGGATGAGGTGGGTGTGATTTTCCCAATGAGATCGAGTCCCCACTGTGAAAAGGGCCATGGCGTGACGATTGGATGAAGCTCTTGAGCTGGAGCATGCATGAGTTCCCCGTGTTGCTGACATTGTAGACACCTCTTGACGTATTCATGTGCCTCTCTATCCATGGTAGGCCAGTAATACCCACTCCTCAGCAATTTCTTAGACAAGGTCATGCCACTCGAATGAGAACCACAGATGCCGTTGTGCACCTCAGTTAGGGCAGCCGAAGCCTCCTCAGGGTTAAGACATCTTAGTAAGGTTCCTTCTATGCTTCTGCGATAAAAGGTTTCTCCTAAAATGACAAAACGAGATGCTTTCTTGATAAAGGTTCGTCTAAGGCTTGAACGCAAATCGGCGGGAATGATACCTATCCTAAGGTATGTGTAAATGTCTTGGTACCACTGATCATTTGGACCAACAATTTCACCCACAAATTCTGACTCTGGTACCTTGAATGCTGGTACGAGAAGCTGCTCTACCAAGAAGTCATATTTCGGAACATTTTGAGGGATCTCTAAGAGTGATCCAATAGTTGCCATTGCGTCTGCTGCTCTGTTGTTGGTTCTTGGGACTTGCTCAAATGTTATGTCAACAAAATATTCCTTGAGATTTTCCACCAGCCTTTTGTATGGAGTTAGCTTATCATCCTTTGTTTGGTAATCATTGTTCACTTGATTTATGATAAGCTGTGAATCTCCATATACCTTCAATGCCATAATGTTCCACTGTACTGCTATCCTGAGACCTATAGTTAAAGCCTCATATTCTGCAATGTTTTTTGTACAAGGGAATGCTAGTTTGTATGATCTTGGTATACAATCCCCTTGTGGAGTGATGAAGAAGATACCAGCTCCTGCCCCATGTTGTGTGTAGGATCCATCAAAGTATAGCTTCCAATGAGTAGCTATGTCAATGTTGAAAATGGATTCATCTGGAAATTCTGAAACAAGTGGGTTCTCCGCATAGATAGGTGCGTCTGCCAGTTGGTCTGCAATGACCTATCCCTTGATTGCCTTGCGCTCCACATACTCAATGTCATATTCTGATAATATCATTACCCACTTAGCCATTCTTCCTGTAAGCATTGCCTTTGAAAGAAGATACTTTAAGGGATCAATTTTGGCTATGAGTTTGATCTTGTGTGCCAACATGTAGTGTCTGAATTTTTGGGATGCAAACACCACTGCTAGGCAAGCTTTTTCAATGAATGTATAGTTTAACTCATGGCCCACCATTGTACGACTGATGTAGTAGATGGCTCTTTCTATTCCATTTTCATCATGTTGTGCTAGGAGAGCACCAAGGGCTGCTGCAGTTGCTGAGATATAAAGGATCAATGGTTTGTTCTAAATTGGAGGCCTTAGTA
>VDFB02105785.1:70710824-70782796 GCA_007258455.2 Sequoia sempervirens
TGAAGAACACAAATGAAACAATTAAATCCTATCTAATGCAAGCAAACTCTTGATCTCTTGAGGGAGTTGGTGCAAATAGGTGTGTGGAGATTTGCCCTTTCCCAGCTCCTTGAATGCAAATGTTGATTGAAGATGATTGATCCACTTGATGAAGACTTTGAATGTATGCTCCAAGCTTAAAATCTGCAAAAAAACCTAGCTATGATTCAATGAGATGGATGAGAATTGCTAAGTATTTTAGCATGGTAACTTTGCTTGAAATGTGGATGATAAAATGAATGGTGAAACATTGTATTTATAGAATGATAAGTTGAAGAGATGTCCAAATTTGATCAATGTGGGACAAAGATTCAACCAATGATATAATGCCACTTGTCAACATGTGAGAGGATGAAGGTTGAGCAAGTTTTGAGGATTGTGCAAGTTTGAAATTTGAATTTGGTGAGATGACATGTTTAGGGGGGATGAAAAATGAGTTAAATGCCAAGTGGGAGACATGTAAGAGACAATGTAAGAGCTTTAAATGCTTGGTTGGATGGACAAGTCCTTTTGGGGGGAGATTTCAAATTTGAGGAATATTCCCACTTAGATGCTTTTTTTTGAATGAAAATAGGGAATTATTAAATCAAATAAATGATTTAATTGTGCAAGTTGCAAAATCAGAGGTTGAGTGATTAGGATTAAATTAATCGAGGTTTGATTAATTTAAAGGGAATCCTTAGCTGATTTGACAATTTGATTTAGATTTTTGGATTAATTTAAATCAAAAGAGGAATATGATAAGAGGCTAATTAAATAAAGATTTTGATTTATTTAATTAAAGGGATATTACTAGATTAAATTAAATAAGGTTTTAATTTATTTGAATTTATGAGATAGACTTTTAGAAGTTTAATCAAATAAATTGATTATTTAATTAAATAGGGATAATTAGATCGGATGAATTGATTTAATTAACAAGGGAAAGTGACTTAATTAGACAAAATAATTTATTTAATTAAGAGACGAATATTGATGAATTTAATCAGATAGGGGAATTTGATTAAACAGTTAGACCGAGGGATGATTTAGGAAGAAACGATGTTAGTAGATCAAAGTTAGATGCGCAATGTCAACTTGTACATTTTGCATGTCTACATTTTGCCCCTCTTTGAAGCAATGTACTTGTTGCATTGAGTCAAAGAATGATCTTGTCATGATCAAAATAAAATAAAAAAAATCTGATTTTTCAAATGCCCCACTATTGCCCCAGTGAGAAGAATTGCACTGGTATATTGCCCCCTCGAGATGTTGAATGGGAATGCCAATTGCCAATCAAGATCGCGATAAAATGCGAGAGGAGTGGTTGATGTAGATGAATGGACATTCATTAGTTGTGGGTAGCTTCATGTACCAATTGGGATAGAAATGTTAGTAAAGATAAAAGAATGAAAGAATGAGATGATCATGCAAATGGTGATGACTACTTGCCGTGGAGTTGGGATTTTCAAAGGGCGGATTTCCTTATGTTTGATAATACACGCAGTACGATGCATCAAGGTATCGAGAACCAGGATGGCAATGTACCTAGTGTGATGGACTTTGACTCGACAAATCAGATAGGAGTATTCTTGTTCACACCTGACATACGGAACCCTGTCTAGAAAATAGTTCAGATATTTCAAATATCTCAGACCAAAACATAGGAAGGAGAGCCTTTCTATGTGGTCAACAAGAAACTTAAAACACCCTTGCTATAGACTAAACAAAAGCACGCATGACCAAGGTTATATTACAAAGATATCCAACAAGCACAACAGACAAAAGATAATGATCGTTGCCCCATTCCTATCTCTCTAAATCCTTCGCTCGGACATCATCGAGAGGTCCTTGGAATGAGCACAATGAGATAAATCAAACAAGATAAAGTAAGTGAGCAAACAAACTAATGTTCTTCGTACCGTTAACCAAGAGAAATGATGTTTCGAAAGATGGGGGCCAAAACTTATTGCCAAAAGATAATGTCCATTGTCGGAACGGATCCTAGGACATGTTAATGACACGTCGTTTTGTTTACCCAAAGTGGTTGGTTTGGTAAAAGTGCCCATTTTCGGAACGGATCCTAGGACAAGCTTTTATCAAACAATGATGAAATTGATTTATGATTTATATGCCATTGATAAGAAAAGAGTTGACCAACTTGCTTGCCGACAGACCTATACTTGAGATTTTGACAGTTTAGGTTTTCACATTTGACTGCTAGACTTGTTTCTGACTGTTTTACCAAAGGTTGAGGGTGATGACGATTTATTATGGATGATTGATTATTGCGAGTGTAAGCGAGATGAGGTGGATGGATTTTTTTTCAAATATTTGGATGTTTTTGGAGTTTTGCAATGTTTTGAGGCTGTTTTTGGTATTTTTGAGATTTTCCAATGTTTTGATTTTCAATTTTTCCAATGTTTTTGGGATTTTCTGATATTTTGACCAAGATACTAACCTAAAGACCTATCCTAGGGGCCTCGGGGGCTTATCGATAGATTAGCCTTGCCTACGTTATATACGCAGAGACCACGTAGTTTGACTGACGACTTGACCGATTTACAGATGAAGATACACATGATGCGATGTCAGTTTATTATGACGGACTCCTATAGGACTGACCTAAATGTCTCGGGGGATGATCAAAGATCAACCTTGCCTACGTTCAAGCTCAGAGACGACGTAGTTCGACAAGACGACTCTATTTTTGACTTTTGAATGAATTTTTGACCTGTTTTTGGATTTTGATATGTTTTGAATGTTTTTGGATTTTCTGATGTTTTGATGTTTTTGGATTTTCTGATTTTCCAGACTTTTAAGATCATACACGAATCCGATCCGATGAGAACGTGCCCCCAGCATGAGGCGATAGACTAATCCAATATAGGCAGGACAAACTGACCTTTTAAGTGGGCCAAGTAGCTCTAGGAGGAATCATGACACAAATGCAAGACCAAGCTATGGTGCAGATGCGGGTGGAAGGGTGAAATGTGATGATATGCGATGGGTGAGTGAATGATGCAAAGCAAGTCACGGAGACCAAGATGGATGGAGAGTGCTTATTTACACAAGGTGCCTGTTTGCCAGGTTTTCACCAAGGTACTTGCCCAAAGTGCCACCGAAGTGGTTTTCACTAGAGGACAATTTTTTCTCTTTACTGTTTTCTTGATTTTTGATTTTTGATTTTTTGATTTTTTTTTTTTTGTTATCACCAAGACGCTTTGTTGCAGTGTTTTGAGAAATCCATTTTTCGGGACTTTTATGATTTTTGGATTTTTTGGTTCTATACCTTGAAAGATTTAGGCATAAAACTTTTTGAGATGGGAGCTATTCATTGGCTCCTGTAGGGGTTCCCCTTCGGTGTTGATAACTGATATGCCCCTGATTTGTAGCTTGCTATGATGACAAAGGGTCCCAGCCAGTTGGGTTCAAACTTGCCCTTGCCATTTGGGTTCAAGACATTCTTTTGATTCTCTTTTAGCACCAATTCTCCAACTTGGAAAGTTCTGCTTCTGATTTTCTTGTTGTAGCTCCTTTTCAGTCTATTCTGATACACTTGCAGATGGTTTAAAGCATCCAAACGTCGCTCGTCCAACAGTTCCAGCTCGTTCAGTCTTGAAACTCGATACTCTTCGTCCGTGATGAGGTTTTGTAATGATACTCTGAGGGATGGTAACTCGATCTCAATGGGCAAGATGGCCTCTGATCCGTAGACCAAGGAAAATGGTGTGGCACCAGTGGGTGTGCTGGATCTTTGGTGATAAGCCAAAGGCGGGATTAAGCTGCAAATGCCGGCCACGACTGCGTCATTGACGTTTTCTTAAGGATTTTGAGGATGGTTTTATTTGTAGCTTCTGCTTGGCCATTGCCTTGGGGGTAGTATGGGGTGGAAAAGCGATGTTGGATTTTGAACTTATCACATAGGTCACGGACTTCCTGATTTTTGAATGGTGTCCCATTATCTGAGATAATAGCTTGTGGAACACCATAGCGGCATATGAGATAGTTCAGGATGAACTTTGAGATCTGCTTTCCTGTTATGTAGGTCATAGGTATGGCTTCAACCCACTTGGTGAAGTACTCAGTTGCAGTTATAATGAATTTGTGGCCGTTGGATGAGGTGGGTGTGATTTTCCCAATGAGATCGAGTCCCCACTATGAAAAGGGCCATGGTGTGACGATTGGATGAAGCTCTTGAGCTGGAGCATGGATGAGGTCCCCGTGTTGCTGACATTGTAGACACCTCTTGACGTATTCATGTGCCTCTCTATCCATGGTAGGCCAGTAATACCCACTCCTCAGCAATTTCTTAGACAAGGTCATGCCACTCGAATGAGAACCACAGATGCCGTTGTGCACCTCAGTTAGGGCAGCCGAAGCCTCCTCAGGGTTAAGACATCTTAGTAAGGTTCCTTCTATGCTTCTACGATAAAGGTTTCTCCTAAAATGACAAAACGAGATGCTTTCTTGATAAAGGTTCGTCTAAGGCTTGAACGCAAATCGGCGGGAATGATACCTATCCTAAGGTATGTGTAAATGTCTTGGTACCACTGATCATTTGGACCAATGATTTCACCCACAAATTCTGACTCTGGTACCTTGAATGCTGGTACGAGAAGCTGCTCTACCAAGAAGTCATATTTCGGAACATTTTGAGGGATCTCTAAGAGTGATCCAATAGTTGCCATTGCGTCTGCTGCTCTGTTGTTGGTTCTTGGGACTTGCTCAAATGTTATGTCAACAAAATATTCCTTGAGATTTTCCACCAGCCTTTTGTATGGAGTTAGCTTATCATCCTTTGTTTGGTAATCATTGTTCACTTGATTTATGATAAGCTGTGAATCTCCATATACCTTCAATGCCATAATGTTCCACTGTACTGCTATCCTGAGACCTATAGTTAAAGCCTCATATTCTGCAATGTTGTTTGTACAAGGGAATGCTAGTTTGTATGATCTTGGTATACAATCCCCTTGTGGAGTGATGAAGAAGATACCAGCTCCTGACCCATGTTGTGTGTAGGATCCATCAAAGTATAGCTTCCAATGAGTAGCTATGTCAATGTTGAAAATGGATTCATCTGGAAATTCTGAAACAAGTGGGTTCTCCGCATAGATAGGTGCATCTGCCAGTTGGTCTGCAATGACCTGTCCCTTGATTTCCTTGCGCTCCACATACTCAATGTCATATTCTGATAATATCATTACCCACTTAGCCATTCTTCCGTAAGCATTGCCTTTGAAAGAAGATACTTTAAGGGATCAATTTTAGCTATGAGTTTGATCTTGTGTGCCAACATGTAGTGTCTGAATTTTTGGGATGCAAACACCACTGCTAGGCAAGCTTTTTCAATGAATGTATAGTTTAACTCATGGCCCACCATTGTACGGCTGATGTAGTATATGGCTCTTTCTATTCCATTTTCATCATGTTGTGCTAGGAGAGCACCAAGGGCTGCTGCAGTTGCTGAGATATAAAGGATCAATGGTTTGTTCTGAATTGGAGGCCTTAGTACTGGAGGTGTTAACAGATATTCCTTGATTTTGTTGAAGGCTTGTTCACATTTGTCATCCCATTTGTACGTTACCCCCTTGTGGAGTAAGTGAGAGTAAGGGATTTGTTTGTCTGCTAATTGTGCTATGAACCTGCGAATTGACTGAAGCCTGCCTTGGAGACCTCTCAGTTGTTTCAATGTCCTAGGAGCTTCCATTTCAAGTATTGCTTTCACCTTTGCCGGATCAATCTCAATGCCTCTCATTGACACTATGTAACCCAACAACTTTCCTGATTGTACGCCAAAGACACACTTCTTGGGATTCAAACGAACCTTGTATTCTTCTAGTCTGTCAAAGATAGCACTCAAGACTGATATATGATCCTTCCTCTTTTTGGATTTTCCCAAGATGTCATCGACATAGTCCTCAACTGTTTTGTGGATCATGTCATGGAATATTAGTGTCATGGCCCTTTGGTATGTGGCCCCAGCATTCTTTAAGCCAAATGGCATTACGTTCCAGCAGTATGTTCCCCAAGGACAAGTGAAAGATGTTTTATGTTGGTCTTCCTCTGCAATTCTTATCTGATTATAGCCTGAAAATCCATCCATCAAGGAAAGCATTTCATGCCCTGCAGTCATGTCTACAATCATATCAATGTTAGGCAATGGAAAATCATCTTTTGGGCAAGCCTTGTTCAAGTCCCTAAAGTCCGTACAGATTCTTATGCCCCCAGTTGGTTTTGAAACCGGTACTAGATTGGAGACCCACTCAGGGTAGGCGATCGTTTGTATGAATCCCACATCTAGTAGTTTCTGGAGTTCCATCTTGACTAATAGAGCAATCTGTGGGTGCATCTTTCTCAACTTCTGTTTTACAGGTTTACCTTCGGGATAGACTCCCAAGTGATGAACAACTACCTTTGGATCCAATCCTAGCATATCAGCATAGGTCCATGCAAAGTTTATCTTCCTCTCCTTTAAGAAGGTAGCCAACTCCTCCTGTTCTTTGCATAATAATGACTCAACGTAGAATGTAATATGAGGAGTTTCTTGTGTTCCCAGATTGATGGGGTTGCACTTTTCTGCTAGCATAGCTGACTTTTCTTGGTGTATAGCTGTAAGAGGAAGATTGAATCCCCCAGCCCTCCTTCTAGCGCCAATATGTGAACCATTTGAATCTATACCTTGCACAAACACAATAAACATGCAAACAATTAGATCAAACACAAGATTAGAAACCAATGATTCCTCAAGAAATCCATTTGAAATTTGCAAAAGATGAGAAATGAAAATGAAGAACACAAATGAAACAATTAAATCCTATCTAATGCAAGCAAACTCTTGATCTCTTGAGGGAGTTGGTGCAAATAGGTGTGTGGAGATTTGCCCTTTCCCAACTCCTTGAATGCAAATGTTGATTGAAGATGATTGATCCACTTGATGAAGACTTTGAATGTATGCTCCAAGCTTAAAATCTGCAAAAAAACCTAGCTATGATTCAATGAGATGGATGAGAATTGCTAAGTATTTTAGCATGGTAACTTTGCTTGAAATGTGGATGATAAAATGAATGGTGAAGCATTGTATTTATAGAATGATAAGTTGAAGAGATATCCAAATTTGATCAATGTGGGACAAAGATTCAACCAATGATATAATGCCACTTGTCAACATGTGAGAGGATGAAGGTTGAGCAAGTTTTGAGGATTGTGCAAGTTTGAAATTTGAATTTGATGAGATGACATGTTTAGGGGGGATGAAAAATGAGTTAAATGCCAAGTGGGAGACATGTAAGAGACAATGTAAGAGCTTTAAATGCTTGGTTGGATGGACAAGTCCTTTTGGGGGGAGATTTCAAATTTGAGGAATATTCCCACTTAGATGCCTTTTTTTTGAATGAAAATAGGGAATTATTAAATCAAATAAATGATTTAATTGTGCAAGTTGCAAAATCTAGAGGATTTGAGTGATTAGGATTAAATTAATCAGGATTTGATTAATTTAAGGGGATATTTAGCTGATTTGACAATTTGATTTAGATTTTTGGATTAATTTAAATCAAAAAGAGAGGAATATGATAAGAGGCTAATTAAATAAAGATTTTGATTTATTTAATTAAAAGGGATGGTACTAGATTAAATTAAATAAGGTTTTAATTTATTTAATTTAACAGATAGACTTTAGAGATTTAATCAAATAAATTGATTATTTAATTAAATAGGGATAATTAGATCAGATGAATTGATTTAATTAACAAGGGAAAGTGACTTAATTAGACAAAATAATTTATTTAATTAAGAGACGAATATTGATGAATTTAATCAGATAGGGGAATTTGATTAAACAGTTAGACCGAGGGATGATTTAGGAAGAAACGATGTTAGTAGATCAAAGTTAGATGCGCAATGTCAACTTGTACATTTTGCATGTCTACAGAAAGCATGTCTTGATCATCTGTTGGTAAGACATCATTAGATAGGATGGAAGAACTGTCATGCTCTTGTGATGCAATAGAATCATGAGATGGTATGGATTCATTAGATGACATGGAAGAACTTGGAAGGATACTTGTCTCTTTAGATGGAAGGGAATTATTTTGGATGAAAAGTGAAAGGAGGGGATCATCATAAGATTCTTGAGAAATGGGATCTTGATCAAAGATTGGAGGAATTTGTGGAATTTTGATATCATAGGATGGAGTGGAAATAATATTTTGATCTTGATGTGTAGGGGAGTCTATCCTAGCATGATTTGGATTGAGAGATTGACATGAATCATTAGATGTTGAAGATATGGTGGAAGATGATGATTGGATGGAATTGTTAACTTGAGTAAAAGAATCTTGAGGTTTATTTTAGCTTATGGTGGATGGAGATAAATGCATGACATGATAGGATTTCTCAATAACATTTGTGTTTGAGGAATTAGGTTTGGGCTTATTGAAATTTTACAAAAATTCAAAGACATTAAACTTGGATGATGTAGTTTTTGGTGAATAAGGTCTCATTTTCATTGTTTGGTTTCTTTTTGTGGTTTTTCTTTGTATGTCTTGGAGTCGTTGTTGAAGGTTTTGCATCTACTGAGTGAAAGCATTCAATTGATCCTCATCTATTTCAACCATGGTGGTTTGAGTTTTAATTTCCTTTTATTGGAATTTTAGTCTTTATGGCCTTATTAAAATGGACATACAAATGTTATTATTTTCAATAAACTTTTGATCTTAGTTTGGTATAATGTCAAGTATATTAACTTAAGTCAAATAGAATGATAGATTCTATTGATTAGAATAAGTTGATAAGTTTGATTATACAGTTTTGTTTCTTTGATTTAGGATGAATAATCCTAAAACTTAACTTACTAATCAAATTGTTTGATTGAGACACTTTTGGATGGTAGATCTTGGTTTGATTTGAACAAATTCAATTGTAAAGTCTAGTTTATGCAAGTTTAATACTTTGTTTTGATTTAGGAAAGTTTCTATAAAGAGAAAATCTGAATTATAATGATAAAAGTTTGATAGACACTAAAAACAACTCTCTAGATTTTGATTTTCTGGATGCACTATAATATTCTTCCGATACGCTAAAACATAGTGTGAATGCACTGGTAAACTAATTGAATGTGCTAAAAAATTGGGTGTATGCATTGAAACAGAGTGTAAATGCACTGGTAAATTGGGTATATGCACTGCAAAATAGGGAAAATGTGTTGATAAACTAGGTAGGTGCACTAAAACAAAGTGTAATCACATTGGTATTCTAGGTAAATGTGTTGATAGACTAGGTGTAGATGCACTGCAAAACTGGACAGATGTATTGAAATAGAGTTTTGATGCACCATTTAAACAAGGTAGATGTGTTAAAAAACTGGGTAGATGTGTTGCAACAAAGTTTGGTTGCGCTAAACTGGAAGTGGTCAGTATGTTCACAGTTTTGTCCATTTTTCCTGCTTTTTCTCAGTAAAAGGATTGATTCCATGGTGTAATTTTCTAAACAATGAAAATTTTTGGAGGGTTTTTTTGCTTGTAAATCTTGGAATTTGATTATCTAATTGGATGATTCCTTCATAAATGATTTTACACGTGCATAATAGCAAATTTTATAAACATTGTTTTCAACACTACATATTAAACAAAGAGTGTGTATTCTAGAATCATGTCTGATTCTTTCAATTTCCACTGGTTTGACACAAATTAAGACAATTCAAGCACTTTTATAATTGTCAAGTAGGTCTCTTAGAATATCATAGCCCACAGCTTACAACTATGTCAGTTCATACAGCCTTGACACCCCCTAGAGGGTGCTCTTTTTTTTCCTTTCTCAAGTCTTAACCAAAGTCAAATCCTCCACTTTTGGCCAGGGTCTCTAATAGTTATATGGTGAGTGTCTTGGGGGTAGATTCTTCCCTCCCCTTGCACCGTGATATAAGAAGAGTTCAAAAACTGACACAGTTAGATTCTACACTAAAGTTTGTAGAAAGGGTATCCGTTCGGAGTGACAAATGACAAACTCCCTCAGGAGACCTCCCAATCTTTAGAATAAATATTTTGGGGATGGTTATCTTGCACACTTTTGGTGAATTTGGGTTTCCTCAGATTCACTTTTGTTTTATAGTGGGTTAGAAAACCTGGCTTTGGTTGTTCCCACTTAGGTCATTCTCGTAGGGTGAGTACTTTTTCCCACTATGAAAGGCCTTCTAAAGGTGTTAATAAAGCAGGATAGCAAGTCTAGCATTCTTATCACCCAGTTAAGAGGAGAGCATAAGCCTATTGCTTTTGAAACATAGTAGACATGGGGTTCAAACTATTTCTTTAATTAAGCTAGATGCACTATCTTAACCAAAAGAAAAGCAATAATGAAATTAAATCCCTGCAAACACCATTAGTAATTTGTAAATTTTTGTCTTTGACTGACGTAAGTGTTTCCAACAATTGTCTTTGACAAGCATATATTACACCTGCAACAAAGAAAATAGTGATTAATTCTCATATTTTTCAAAATTTTGCAAAACAGTTAGATGTGCCATAATAGTCATTAGATGTGCTAAAACAGTATATGAATGCGCTAAAGTAAAAATTCTATGTGTTATAGAAATTAATGAATGCACTAAAAGAAAAGGTCAATACGTTGAAAGAAAACCCCCTGATTGGTGAAAATAGAATATTGGATGCACCGTAACAGTGGTCGTATGCGTCGAAATACCTGTAGGATGTGTCGTGATAGTACTTGGATGAGCTAAAATATTTTTCGTATGCACCATAAAAACTCTCGATCGCGCTAAAACAAAACACATCAAAAACCTATGAGCATACTTTTCAAAAAAAGATGTTAAAAATAGGGTTTTTGGGCCCCACGGTGGGCGCCAATTTATGTGTGAGTAAAATATGTGTAATTGAATAACAAACACTATCAATAAGACATTATATCAAGAGATTTAAATAAAAATTAATCTAATTAAAACAAGAAATCTCTCAAAGCCATCCCATTTCTCTCTAACTCCAAAGATTTATTAAATAATTGTGGCTCTCAGATTGTGTAAGCACTATGACTGTTAAAATGCCAATCTAGAAAATGAGATATTGTAAATGTAGGAATCTAATCCTATGTAATGATTGCTAAATGATATGATGATGATAATGTAGATGAAATTGATATGAAAATAATAAAAGAAACTATTGTAAACTAAGATGCAGCTAAATGAAAAGCCATGATTATGACTTCTATTCCAAAATGATTTGCTAATTACTATTGCTCAAATGCTTGATTACTCTAATGATATTTCTGCAGAGTAAGACTACATAAAGTTGGGATCCTTTTCCTATAGAAAGAGGTTATATTTATAGATTCTTGACAACATGTTTATGATGTGGCAGCAAGTAAGGGTCTAGATTTTATTTGAAAGCATCAATGGTGAAGGATGAAGAATCTTGAGAAGATTATGGAGATTTGTTCCTCCCCCACAAAAACATTCAGCCAGAGGATATGAATGATCAATGGAAGAAGATGAAGTTTGCCTGTAATTTGTCTCAAATTTGTCTCCAAATTTGTCTATGAAGGCTAAGTTGAATTAATTAGATATTTCATATCTAATTTGGTTGGTGGATATGATGAGTGAAAAGAAGAAATAGCTATAGAAATATGCTTTAATTGAATTATTGGATTTATTCAATTTAGTAAAAGAGGATATTTAATTTAATAAAATAAACTATAGAAATCTATTTATTAAATACACATGGAAGAAATATGGTAATCAAATAAAACAAAGTATGTGAACTTGTTTATTTAATTTAGATGAAAGAAAATAGATAATTAAATAAAACAAGGTATTTGAATTTTTTTATTTAATTAAGATTGAATAATATGATAAAAATAGAAGAATTAGAAGTGAACTATATCAATAAATATTTTATTTATTTATAAGTAGATGAATTAAAGGAGTCAATTAATCAAATAAATCATATTTAAGTAATTAGATTATCTAGACCTTTTTAGGTGTATACAGTACTTACTAATACCTTTCTTCAACTTCCTTGTAAAAATTGCTTCCAACTCCTCTGAACTATCACCGTCCAAATCATCTTCTCTCTTAGTGGCTCTGAAGGTTGTTTCTATTTTCTCCTTTTCTTTTCTAAATTTCCTCATTTCAAAAGCTGTCAAGGTGCCACATAGTTGTTCTTTAGTGAATTTATTTAGATCATACACTTCCTCAATGGTTGAGACCTTGTCACTATAACTCTTCGGTAGGGTCATCAGAATCTTGTCCATTACATCTTCATCTCTCAGAGTACCATCTTGATTTTTGACTTCATTTACTACAATTTCAACCCTCTAAAAGTAACTTGCAATGTCTTCACCTTCCTCCATTTTCAAGTTCTTAGCTATTAACTTCTTTGACAATTTGACTTTGTCATTTCCTTCATAGATATCTTTCAAATTTTACAAAAATTCATAAGCAATGCCTAATGAAATAACTTTTTTCAGCTCGGTCTTAGATAAAGCACTATAGATTTCATACCTTTCTTTTTCATTTTCTTCATAGGCAGAAATCTCATCTAAAAAAGGACCACTTGTCGGCTCAACATATTTTGTATCAACAACTTTCCAAGTCTT
Organism: Sequoia sempervirens; assembly: GCA_007258455.2. NCBI lineage: Eukaryota > Viridiplantae > Streptophyta > Pinopsida > Cupressales > Cupressaceae > Sequoia > Sequoia sempervirens. The sequence goes on from VDFB02105785.1 coordinate 70,723,452, forward strand.
GTAACCAAGAGAGATTAGGTAACCTCTCATCTACACTTTCCAGAAACTATAGTCAAATCCATCAAACATAGGGATTGCCAATTTGTACGTCATCAGATCTACCTCAAGTAGTTAAGCTCTTCTCCAAGGAACCAAAGCTCTAATAACAATTGTTGAAATGCACAAGATAGCTGAGACAAGGGGTGAATCAATTGTCACCAATCACACAAATTTCAAACAATTATTAGCTCCACATTCACTTTAATCTGTTATTAAGTATGAGCATCAAGTGCAAATAATAGAAAGCAATATCAACACAAGAAACACCAAATTTACGTGGAAAACCCAATAAGGGAAAAACCACTGTGAGGATTAACTCACAATATAAGAGTGATTGAAAAACTATTTACAAAGAGGCTCACTACCAAAGGGGCTCACTACCCAAGATAGGAATCACTGTCTAGATAGGAATCACTGTCTAGATAGGAATCACTATCTGAATAAGAGGCTCACTGCCTACAAATATAGAAAGATAGAAATAAGAATGTTACATAGAGAACACTATCTCAATGCAACAAAAGATCCATCACAACAACTTGCACACATCCACAACCTTGATCAGAAAATTGTAGACACCATTGGCACACTACTTTCAGGAGTCTAACACATTGAAGTTCTTGTTGCCTCAGTTCACTTTCACACTATCTTTGCATCTACCTTGCTTCTCACACTTGCGGCATACAATCATTAACATCCTGCCTTATATTTATACCATCTTCAACATTAGAAACTTTTTCCAAGGTCGTCTACACATGCTTCATTTTATAAATTCAAATTAGGTCAGAAACTCGACATTCCCGCGGTGGATGAGAATGAGAGCAGACCAAACCAATAGTTAAATAGGACCCAAAACAATATCTTGGATCAATTACATGCTTCCTTAATTGATACTTATCCTTTATATGATGTGTAAACACCAAGTCGGCCAAACCTAATGAAAACACTAATGAACTTTGAATTACACACTTCTGCAACAAGAAGATAACATGTGCAAACCATATAACATGCTTCACCATACATTGGAACACATCTCAAATGCATTTAGATTCATTCACAACTAATACAACAACCTTCATACACAAAACACACTCCATTGGTCCATACAGATTGTATAGACAAACAAAATAACTCTGAAACTAGTCTTTCAGAGCACCAAACCATGAACACCTTTGATAGAGCATAGATCACACCATTAATAGTCTTCCTCCAAATCCGCAAGCCATGAAACAAACCAATGGAGGATTGCAGAGTAGATACAATTTTCCCATTCCATAGAGAAACAACTCTGCTAGACCAGTTCACAAACCAGTGAACTCAACTTTCACTCTTCATCAAACCAACAACAATAATCCAAGATATATCACCCAAGGATGCCCTTAAACAACTCTTCAAATTTTCACAACCATAGGATCAACACAGAAGAAATGTGGAGCACATATCACAGCACATTCTAAACACACACACAACTTTGTCTTCACTATTTATTAATTTTCTCAAAGGAACTTGGTAACTCATCATATCAACACACCATAGAGATAGCTCCATGTACTCACAAAATCTCAATAGTATCTCAACTATACATGCACCACCTACAATCACTTGATTCCTTTCTCTGCAACAACCTATATTGTGTTGACATCAATGACAACATTAATGAAAACACCACCATACTCATTCATACTTGCAAAATTTTCTACCAAAAAAACCCACAACTAGAATGGGAAGCAAAGGTGGTGAATTTCATAGCTATCTTTTAGTTTGAATGCTTTCTCTTAATCTATATAAATAGAGGTACCTAGATTCTTATTTGGTTATTCATTATCATTTTTCATTGTGGTTGATTATTGTTGTTCATTTGTTGTTCTTTTTTGTGATATTTTTTGTGAGAGCATTGTGAGAGTTTGAGAGTAATTGTTTGTGAGTTTAGAGGAGAAATTTTATTGTGAGTTAAGAGAATATTATTGAGAGTTGAGAGTTGAGAGCTTAGATTAATTGATTAGATTGGAAATAGGTTGTGTTGGAGAAGGCAACAAGCTGAGTCTTTGGCATTGGGCATAGAGTTGAAAATTCTTTGTGGAAACTATATTTTCTAGGCATGCTTAGTTATTCTTATCCATTACTCTTTTCTATTTTGAAACTATTCTTTGCTATTGTTTGCAAGTTCTTGTACAAATTGTTATAGTTTGTTAAATATTGTAGCTTTGGAATAGAGCTTGTGCATATAAGTTATGTTGTATGGAAATGCAAAGGGGTTGATATCATGTTAGAAGTAATATGTCATCAATTTATAGAGTATGATGTTATTGTTGGAGTTAAAATGACACTGAGAGGGGGGGTGAATCAGTGTCTTAACAGATTCGACCAATTTACACAAAATCAAAAAACATAGCTTAGATATTTTCTCAATATACTCTGATTAATGCATTCATGAATTGAATGTAATCACTTGTAAACAGAATTGAGAAAAGTAATAATCAAACAATGAACTAAATGATCAAAAACATAGTAAAGCAAAGGGAACTCAGAAGAACAAGAAGACTCCAGATTTTACCAAGTGGAAAACCCTCCTAGGGTATAAAAACCACTCCCTAAATGCCTTCCTAGCTTAATCTTTTAAACAAAAGTTCACAATGCCTTATAGGCTGATTTCTGAGCACCCACTCAAGGAGCACTAGCCCCTCATTTTGAGACACCCATCTCAAGGAGTACCAACCCCTCAAATTATGTTTTGAATAATAATAGTGACTAAGAGGATTTCTCTGTTTTTAGTTAAGCACATATCTTTCTGCAAAGTTCATTCATACATTTCCATACTGACAAGAAATGATACTCTCAGAATTACAATCAACAACACTTACAGTTTTCAACACAGGTATTTATTTACATTTCAAGTATGTTGCTTGTGAAGAAATATTCAAAATCATTTTTCACCAAATCTTCTGATTCTCTTGCTGATTTTTTAATATAAAGCTGAATATTGACAGACTGTAGATGATGATCAAAAATCAATATTAACACCTATCCAGAGAGCTGCAAATCATCCTATTAAAACAAAAACACAACTGCTCAAAGAGGAAACTCAATGAATATGATGTCATGTAATGGGTCTGAGATTCGATTCAATCAATGATGTCAGCCTGTAACTATATTTTGAAGTTTCCATAAACGGCCACAAAGTTTGAGTCTTCATAACAATTCGCTAAGACAAGCAGATAGTTCTGTAGAAAGTAATTTATAATGCAGTCAGTCATCCTCATAGATATCGCTATGAATCTATGAAGTTGCTGTAGACTAAAGATTCTCTCACCGAATGCATCCTTCTATCTATCGTTGTGAGATCCTGTCGTCAGGGAGACACTTTGTAGATTTCGCTGTGTTTCACTGAAAGACTTGTTCGCTGAGACATAAGGAAACTCTCATCGATGTTCTTTTGTTTCGATCATAGTCAGCATGACTTATCACACTCGGGGAGACCTTTCGTAGAGAACACTAAGTCACATCAAAAAACCTTTTTTACTCTTGAGAGTCACTGTAGCCTTCAACTTTCAGAGAGACAACTTGTAGACAGGTCTTTATTTTATTGAAAGACATTTGATACACATTGTCGCTGTAACATATTGTTTTTCTTACCGACTAGACCCTTTTATTTTCCATTCACTATCATTGTAGCCTTTTGACATCAGAGAGACCTCTCAGAGATTACTTTATGTTATACCGAAGGTCTTTGTATTTCTAAGTTGCCAAGACATTATCATTCTCATACCGATGGAGATCTTTATACAATCCCTTGTGATGTCGCTATAGCCTACCGTCATCGGGGAGACCTCTTGTAGAATATATTGAGTCATACGGAAACACTTCATTCACTCGGAGTCGCTGAGACACTATATCAACAGATTAACTTACACCGAAGGACTCCCAAAGAGCACCCGTTGCCGAGACATTTTGAATTCAGTAAGACGTTAGCCCAACCATCTGACTCACGCTGACGAACCATTCCATGTGCACAAGTCGGGGAGACATATAGAACTCGATGAGACACCACCCCAATAGCCACAACCTTTGCCGATACGATCATCCTTAGTCACTGAAACCACATGAATGTCTCGCCAATAGACATCCACAAGCACTAGTCGTGGAAATAATATATCTTAGCTAAGACCTTATCCCGAGAACCCTGACTTTTTCTGAAACACATCCATTCACCATCAGTCGGTATAACATTGCAATCTCGTTGTGACTTCACACTGATGGCATTTCACTTTGCCAAAATGCTTATTCTAAAGCGATTCAATGTGACATTTCAATTTCGATAAGACCTTATCTCGACTGTATACCATAAGCCAATAGAGAATACATTCTGTCGCCGAAACACAATAGAATTCTTGCCGACTATAGCCTGAATGATAAATTCAATCGCCAAGACTTCTGAAATGTCTTGCCGAAAGGAAACTCAGACATTTCAAAGTGGATCGAGGAGACTCTGCAAACAACCAAAACTTGTGATGTGCAAGGAGAACCATTCTGAGATAGATTAACAATGATTTTGAGACAGATTAACAATGAGAACAAACTGAAAGAGATTTTGTCAACAAGGACAAATTATAAACACAACTGAGATTCAACAGTTATGTATACCTATATTGGTAGTTTAACCATAAGTGGAAAACCTATGTTCTCAAACACTCATATTCACTTGAAAGTAGGAGATTAGTTTATTCCCTAGGGATAGGTTATACACTTGAATGTGATTATATTGAGATACAAAATAGGGTTGGAAAACGTATTAGAGATATACATGTGTTTTAATTACCTTTTTAAATGATATTATCTTATACTTTACCAAGAGTCTATACCTACTCATGATATTCTAATCTTAAAGAAAAGGATTTTATGTCATGGAAAACCAGAGCCATAATACGAGGAAATTAAGGTGTAGAATCACCAACTCCTCTCAAGTTGAAAATATCCTCCAAAATGGATATCGACTTATCATACATTTTAAGGATATGATTATATGTGTCATATTGAGGTAAATAATATATGATTTTTTATGAGCATACAAGCATAGGTAACTTATATAAATGATGCAAAATATAACTTGGAAAAGAACCATGAGGAAATTGGAGATTAGTTAAAAGGTTCTTAGTTGAATTTACTAGATATTAAATAGCTTAAATTATGTTAATTTTCTATTATTAGACAATACCATAAACATAATATTTTATATGAGATTTAATAAAATAACCAAATTGGTTATGGCATCCTAGAAAGATGGAGCCATACTAGATATGACAACAAAGAGTCTGAAACTCAATGCAAAGAAGTGATCTTCAAAAAAGGTTTAATTTTAGATTATTATACATATTAACAGTTCCTTAGAATGAGACTAGATGTTTCGAGTTGATGACATGGTGTCACTAGTATTATCTAGTTATGTAAGAACTACAAGAGACATTACTCCCATGATTAAAAGAAAGAACTTAAATAAGAGGTAGTTGTTAGACCAAGGAATGTTACAAATGTGTAACATGGTATTCAAGATGTTGGGATAAACCTAATTGGTTAGTTAGATCAACTTAAGTGTGTCATCACTTTTTGGAATGGTATCTTGTTTATTATATCTTGAGGTCAAACCTATTCAAGTATTATTTATGGTCAAAATATTTTGAAAGTCAAGCGAGGGGGTGGATGAACATATGACACGACTTCATAGAAAGTGGATTTATTTATTATATATATATATGATAAATCTTTGGCCAAAGTAAGTGTAGATGTAATTGTGTACACTTTGTCGATTCATTGTGAGCTAGGATTGCATAGCTAGTAGGGAGTGTCATGCATGTTAGGTAAGTATCCAATGTATGGCAACACTAATTATGTAGGACACAATACCATGCTCAGGTAGGCATTATACTAGAGGGTTTTTGTACCAAACTCTTCATTGTAGGGTATGGTCATCTTACCGATTAGGAAGATGTGTGGGGGACCACATTAAACCTATGGTTGGTGGAAAAGCACTTGGGTGATGCTCTCCCTCATGCAGTTGGCAATTGAATCTTGTGAAACAGAAGAAGATGAAGGTGTGAGTTCTAGATGTGGACATCTTGACCATTATACACTTGTATCATTAAGCTCTTGAAAGTTATGTAAGATATTGTAAGCTATGATTTGTAATTATGATCTTGAATCTATTTGGAAAATGTATATGGAAGATGAATTCATTACTTGGGATTATATAATGTTATTTTATTCATGCAATGCAATTTGGAATGGGTCTATTTCAAATGTGCAAATATGATATTGAAAAGGAAAATCTTATTTCTATGTATTTATGAACTTGATCTTATCACATATTGAGTTAAAACTTAGGTGAAATCAATAGGGTAAACTTTGGGTATGTTACACTAGAATTAGTTCTCATATTGAGATTTGTACACCTAAATTTTCTCATACCTAGCCACAAACTTTACCCTATCCTAGCCAATCAAATAAATCATTAATATTGATTTTATTAATTTACCTTTTACTTTTATCCCTCACCTTTAATTAAATAAATTAATACTTATTTAATTTAGTTTAAGCCTTATCCTCCAAATTTTCCAATAGTGGCATGGTGTGATGGTTGAGTTGTGTTATTATTCTTTCCATCAAGGTTCAAAGCCCATCGGGGTTCAATTTTTGAGAATTTATATTAGGAATGAGGTACCATGTTTGTGACCTCACCAATTCATAGCTCCGATCAAAAGCGTTTACCCTTCTTTTAGAAAAAACATTTAGACTCCAAATAATCCAACTAAATAAATCAGTTAATACCTACTTAATTATTTGATTTAAGCTAATTAATCCCCATTGAGTATAATGAACTTTTATCAATTCATAAGGTAAAAATCATAATGCAAGTTAAATAGTCATTAATTTTGCATTTATGCTCTATTTTCTCTAAATCTTCCATATGAATTTGTGCTAGCCTACCCTTTTGATGTTTTTCGTGAAAATTTTGGAGGGGAAAATTCCATACATAAAAGAAAGAAAAAAACTAGAATTAGAAATAAAAATTACACCAACAAATAGAATTAAATTTACAAAATTAAGGAACATTCCATTTCAAAATGATCAATATTTTGTTATAGTATTACTTAGAAATGACAAAATTTTATAATATATACATCATTAGGGGTTACCAAATTTTACATAAATAACAAGAAAGAAAACCCTTGAATTAGTAATAAAAATTACACCAACAAATAGAATTAAATTTGCAAAATTAAGGAACAATCGATTTCAAAATGATTAATATTTTGTTATAATATTACTTAAAAATGATAAAATGTTATAATATATACATCATTAAGGGTTACCAAACATAATATTCATGTATCGAAAACTAGAGAGAAAGAAATTGATTGTATGCACTCTAACAGCATGCATTTTCCTTATATCCATGATAACATTTATTGTCATACAAAATCATGCAGTTTACATCACATCTACAACAATATATATTAAAAACTATAAGGTAATATATCATGATTATTTGTTTCCTTAGTAGTTTTCTACATTAATGAATGGCCACCTAGTCCAAGTATAATAACATATAGATTCAAGTACAATAAGATATAGTTTGATTTGTCACTCATTTGATGCATACCACACTAGAACTAGTGAGGTTGAATACTATGCACATATTTTGGCAAAGTTAGCTAATGATTTTTTTCCATTGAGTTGTTTAGTCATGTAATATTGAATATATTCTTGATGTTTGAACTTCTTATATAAGCAGGGGTGCTCTTCATCCACAAGGTTGCTTGCAGGAGCCACTTCATCATCTAATCCTGGATGATAAAATATAGCAATAGATAATCTTGTCCTCTCCTTGTTTGTCACTGCTCGATGTTCTATACTCTTGTAGATTCCATTTGTCATCACCTATAATGCAAATAAAATGTTAGATATAATAATTTATAGATTATTTATACTAGAGACAACTTAAACAATAGCCAAACTTACACAATATTTACCTCTATTAGGTCACCAATGTTTATAACAAGTGCATAAGAAATGGGTTGAATAGGAATCCATTCATTGTTCTTGCGGACTTGAAGGCCTTCTACTTGGTCATCTTGAAGCAAGAGTGTTATAGCACTTCCATCTGAATGGGGGCTTAACCCCATCACTAGATCAGGCCTAGGGCAAGGTGGATACAAATTCATCCTCACTGTCATCATTGGATCTTCTCCAAACTTGTTTTTGATTTAATTGCTCTTTAATTGTAAGTTTTCAGCAAATAGACTTAAGATCATTTGGGCCACCCTTTCCACTTGTGTGGTGTAACTTTGTAATGTATTCCTATAATCACATATTAATAATTCATTAGGTGGTGATTAATAGTATTAACCAAAGACTATTATAAACAATTATTTTAATGAGATTATGGTTTGATAATAAAACAGTGTTGAATAATGTACGTGGAAGCCACCAGCCACAAAAAAATCTTAGTTGCGTGATGAACTACAATAAGCTTATCGTCAAATTTCTTAGCTAATGAATGAACAATAGCCTGAAAAAATACATGTAATCTGAAAAGTTTTGGATAAGGATTGTAAAAATGATTTACCCCTTTTCAGAAGTGTTTTTGTTGAGAATTGAAATCAATACTTATTCAAACGCATGAGGAGCTGGGATGATTACATCACCAGATCATATGACTTCGAAGAAATCAGAGGCACAAAGAAATCAGGGGCACATGGTATGGCTGCAGGTTCTGTTATACAAGTTCTATTTCTCATGTCACGCTATGGTATCTAGCTTCGTTAGGGCTCAGTGTTGGGGTCGAGCTTAATGTATCTTAATGCTTTCGTGATACAGGTTACTCATGATCTAGGCAACTTAGGGAATACTGTCACTTTAAAACATGGTTTCTCTGTGGTGTTGTGCAAATATAAGGGTAGAAAACTTGTACTTTTGAATGAGAGGTAGGAATAGGGTATTTACACCTGGTTTGTAGCATAGTTAGGTAAAGTTAGGGAATACCATCACTTTAAAACATGGTCTTGGTCTGGTGGCGTGAAAGTACAATGGTGGAGAACTTGTACTTTTGAAAGAGAGGTTATAAGTTCAAACTCTGTAGGGGTAGGATATTTTCACCTCATTTGCAGCACAAATAGGTAAACATAGGGAATACCATCACTTTAAAACATGGTCTTGATCTATGTGTTGTGATAGTACAATGGTGGAGACATTATAATCTTGAAAGAGAAGTTACAAATTCAAATTTTGTAGAGGTAGGGTATTTACACCTCTTCTGTAGCACACAGTTAGGTGTGTTTACGTGTGGGTTTACAACAAAATAGGTGAGTCCTGCATGGAGTACACCCACATTACTACATATCATCAGTAGACATATGATTAGACCCTATATTAAAGACTATAAAAAAATCCATTTCGTATGGTGATTGGATTGGTTTGAGCCTAAAACCCATCTGAGGGTTAGGGTCGAGGTCAGCGTCAAGAACATGCCTGAGCCCAGAACTAACCTAGGTCACCTTAGAGACTAGGCGTACCTGAACGACCTGGCTAAAATGGTTGACTTGTGTGACATGGGAGCGCCATCACTTGGCAGCATAGAGACAGGTCCCAATTTTGGGACCGGGTTCCGTGCCAAGGACTGAAAACATAAGAATCCTGTCATAGGTAGGGATTAATAAATTTTACTGTAACTAGAATTCATGTGAACTAAATAATATACAACTACGCACTACTACCAGTCTAAATGAATGTACGAACCAAGTACCTGTAGTCCGATGGCGTAGTTGGCCACAGAGCCAAGTTGACAAGTTGTTTAGGCATTAGTGCCAGACCCATCAAGTCGCCCCAGTCCAACTTCTGATCTTCATCGACCACAAACATATTACCATAGCCTTGAGGATCTCCTGCTTGCGGAGCATACTTTTGCTTTTCATATTCTAAGGAAAGACTAAAAAATTCATTAGCCACTCCTCTCATGCGATCTATCAAAGAATGTGGAATTCCATGGTTCACAACCTGAGAATCACCCGGCCACCATCAGCACAAACTACAAACCCAAAGTACCAGAAATATATGAGAGTGTTAATTATATTTTCTGATAGAAGTTTATGGTACCTGAAAGAAGCCCCATTCTACGCAGGCCTTAGAAAGAATGTCCATCTCCTTCTGTCTTTCATGGTTGTCAGAGGGCAAGAGTAGCTTTTCCATGTCGATTACAGGAACTGTCAAGAGAGAAGGAAGTGGCGTTGAAGATGGCCTCTCATCTTCTGATCTGATGTATCTCTGGGGAATGTCATTAGGTTTCTTTAGTGCAAGCTCCTGCACACTCTCTACACCAACAAAATGGTTTCCCCAGTTTGGATTACTGAAAGATTCACCGGCATGCTTTGCAGAGGAAGCCATTCCTATTCTAATTTGCCACCCACAACAGGAAACCTATCAGAATTATAATGCAGGCTATGAAAACCAAGCATAAAATGTGAATTCAGGACTATTGTGTGGTTCTTATTTAGAGGGACGACGGCGCTCGCCGTAGCCTTTCGGATGATGGAGAGACCCCACCACTACGCTTTGTCGATAAGGAAAAGGTATCACTACAGGGAACCATCAGGCTATTGCAGTGACACCTGGTGGACACTCGCCAGTTTGGGAGTGGGCATATGCAGTACCTTGTTTGGTATAGTTATGGAGTTGCCCCACGTTTTGGACCATTCGTTCAGGTATTGAAAGAGATTTTGTGTAATTGGTGATAAAGGGGATTCAAAGGGTCTGCATTCAAGTAGTTAAGAATGATATATATGTATATTTTGACATGAGTATTTTGTGAAGTGTCATACACCTTATTAATTCTTAATCCTATTTATTTATTTAATCCTCTTCACATATGTCATCTTACATCACTGATCATTAGTCTTTCTAATATAATCCTAATCTTCCCCCTAATAATTGGCATTCGCTTAATCCTTAAGTGAGATCAACCCTCCCTATCAAACCAAGAACATGGGAATTTGTACGTGTGACATGGGTCTTAATACCATGTCACATGGGTCTTGTCTCGTTAAAGGACCATCTCCCTCTCAACTCATCCCATGGTGCCACTTGGCACCATCCCATGAGGTGAGAGGACAAGATTGTCCTCTACCTTTGATCTTCATCAAACAATCTTAATCATTATCTCCCCTTATCATATATATCAAACACTTAGCCATTTCATGATCACTCACATTTTATCATTGGATTGTCATTATGCTACAAAAATTCTAAGCACACATCAAAATAGACAATCTTGGGAAAATCAGCTCAATGAGGGGCTCACCATTGTTCATTTTCATCCACTTCTATGATGGTTTGATATTTTCACACCTAATATTGAGTGTTTTGTTTGACCTTTGTGTTGTTTGTTTTTTATTGTTTAAATCATTCACATTGGTATGAAATTTATGCACACAAATATTATTCACAATTTGCACATAAACTCCAAACCACCAATATTAAATATCAATCAATAATAAGAGCAACATTATCTTAGGCTTATGATTAACTGTATATTATAGTATCAATCCATTACTAACTAATTGTATTGAAGATAGTATCATACAAAATCTAAAACTATAAAATTTCAAACCAATATTACTAGAATAGCAATAATAAATAATTAATATTGATTTTATTAATTTATCCTTTACTTCTATCCCTCACGTTGAATTAAATAAATTCATTTATTTAATTAAGTTTAAACCTTATCCTCAAATCGTCCAACTAAATCAATCAATTAATACCTACATAATTAATTGATTTAAGCTAATTAATCCTCATTTTAAGTATAATGCATTGTTATCATTTGTAAGGTAAAAATCATAATGCAACTTAAATAGTCATCGATTTTGCATTTGTGAATCTCTTTTCTCTAAATCTTTTGTATCAACTCATGGTACTCTACCCTTTTTATGTTTTCCCTCAAAAACTTGGAGGGGAAAATTACATAAATAACAAGAAAAAACCCCTTGAATTAGTAATAAAAAATACACCAACAAATAGAATTAAATTTGAAAAATTAAGGAACACTCTATTTCAAAAAGATCAATATTTTGTTATAACATTACTTAAAAATGATAAAATTTTATAATATATACATCATTGGGGGTTACCAAATATATTTTATAATAAATTGATTGTATGCACTCTAGCAGCATGCATTTTCCTCGTATCCATGATAACATTTATTGGCACATAAAATCATGCATTTTACATTGCATCTACAACACTATATCTTTAAAAATATAAGGAAATATATCATGATTATTTTTTTCCTTAGTAGTTTTCTAGATCAATGGAATGACCACCTAATCCAAGTATAATAATATATAGATTGATTTGTTACTCATTTGATGCATATCACACTAACTAGTGGGCTTGAATACTATGCACATATTTTGGAAAAGTTAGCAAATGATTTTTTCCATTGAGTTGTTAAGTCATGTAATACTAACTATATTCTTGATGTTTGAACTTCCTATATAAGGAGGGGTTCTCTTCATCCACAAGGTTGCTTGCAGGAGCCACTTTATCATCTAATCTTGGATGATTAAACATAGCAATAGATAATCTTTTCCTCTCCTTGTTTGTCACTACTCGATGTTCTATACTCTTATAGATTCCATTTGTCATCACCTATAATGTAATTAAAATGTTAGATAGAATATTTTATAAATTATTTACAATAGAGACAACTTAATCAACAACCAAATTGTTGGTGTAAATCCACCTCCCAGGAGAAAAATCTATAATATAAACCTTCACAAATACAAGAGAAACAAAGCTCTTTCACTAATGAGTGAATAATAATTGAGATGAAGAATAATACCTACATTGGCCTTGCTTATAAAGGCAAGGGGAAAGCTAGTAAAAATGTAACCGACAACAACTACCAACTAACTAAATGCACTAATAAACTATAATGCATTATTCCTAAGTAAACTTAAGCAGGTAAATATCCTATTTACTCTAACACCCCCCCTAAGTGCAACTTTGGGAGATTATTATGCAATATCAATATGCAATATGGGTCTTGGCTACACAACCATGTTAGGTACCGATTTAAAATGCAAAATGCAAAATGCAATGCAATCTCTCACAATTGGAGAAAAGGAGAAAACCTTATGGGAAAAAAATCCTCTCCAAAAGAGAGAAAAGAAAAACAAGATGCATGGATGGAGGACTCAATAACACCCGACAAGGACTACAAACATCATGTATATACAATCAATGATCCTCCCATAGGAAGGATAGAAGGAGACTACATAGCCCCCCCATAATGAATAATGTCTTGTAGAAATGGTAAGTGCTTGAAGTCAAAACATAGTCCAATGCCTACAAATAACATTTCTCCCTTTGGGAAGAAGATAAACCAAGTACAAATGTAGGAATACTTCCCATTCTAGATAGGAATTAGCAAGTGAAATCCAAATGTGGGATGCTAATGTCTTTAAAATCTGCTCATGTGTTGCCAAGTCCTTGGAAGATGATGCCACGAACCAATCAGGAACATGCCCAATCACAATAGAAAGTGACAAAAAAGGTACCATTGGAAACTAATTTTGAACATTCACCAAAGACAGAGATGGAGTGGCAAAAGTTGTACCACAACTATCATCAAATAGGAAAATTAATCCTTCAAATGTTTCTTCCAAGTCTGAAATGTGAGATTCCACGAACAATGAACCAATGTTTAATAAATAAGAATCCCAATCAGGAAGATAATGATAATCCTATTGTTCAGGAATGATGGATGTACTTAATGAAGGTGGATCAACTATCCCTAGCAAAGAATCAAGAACCTTTGAAGCAACTGCAACCTTGAATCTAAAGTCTCAAAAACCTCTAAAGGATCACAAGCATGGTTATCTTCTCTGAAGAATAAAGAGGCAGGGTAAGTGCAAGAAGTTGAGTCCACGAAATGTGGAAGTTTTTGCCTTAGCCAAAAAAATGAAATTGGCATTGCAAAAACGGGATCCCAATTTTCACAAATAGGATCCTGATTTTTAAAAAATGGGATCTCATTTAGCTTCACGATCTCGAGCCTAAATTCCAAACAAGCTCCCATTTTTTTAAAAATGAGGTCCATTTGTTAAAGGGTCCCAAACTGACAGACGCGAAACGAGATCCCATTTTAAGGTGGTATTTATTTTTAAAAAACAAACAAAACTTAGTTCATTCAGACAGCACAAGATCTTGAATTTGCAAGGATGTCCAATGACATTATAATGACCTCCAGGTGCAGCTCCACCCCCAATTTTTTTTTTTTGTGTTTTCTTGAAATTTTTAATACAATAATAGATTTTAGCATTTTTTTTCCAATTTATTTAGAGTTTTATGCATTTTATTTCCCTATAACATTAGAAATGATTATTTGTAGAAGTAGATGAAAATATGCAATGAAACCTTGAAGATATTGAATAGAAAGGAAAAAATCAACCTTAAATTGTATCTTAAGAACAAAATTTAGCTTTTGAAACCTAAATTGTTCAATCAAACCAAAAAAAATTGTATATGAAAACCCTAATTGAAAGGAAACAAAAAAAATTGCATTTCAAAACCCTAAATTGAAATGAAATTAAAAAATGCATTTGAAAACCCTAATTGCTTTTGAACCCTAAATTCAAATCAAACAAAAAATTGGATTTGAAAACCCTAGTTTTAAATGAAACAAAAAGTTGCATTAAAAACCCTAATTGCTTAGATTGAAACCCTAAATTGAATTCAAACAAAAAAAATTGCTAAAACCCTAAATTGAAATCAAACAAATCATTTTGCATTTGAAAACCCTAATTTCAAGCTCAAGAATATTTGATAATGAAAAAAATTCATTTGCATTGCTTAAATGTTTTAAATTTCATTTGCATTGTATGGAGAAAATAATATGTTAAACTTTACTTTCAATGTTAAATTATAATTAGATTAGAAAATAATATGTTAAAGAATAGTTACAATTCATAAATTATCAATGTTTGTTTGCAAATTTAGTTAGCAAATTCCTAAATCCTTGTACAATCCATTTCCAGTTGTCACTTAATTAGATAATATTTGCATTCATTTCCATTTTATGTTTTCATCTCTCTTAGTCATGCCTTGTAAATCCATTTCTTGTTTGCATGTGTTGGCTCTTATCTTTCGACAATCTTAACTCTCATTCTAGTCAATTAATTGTTACTTAGGCTTCTAGTTTAGTCTAAAATATCAATTTGCACTAGAGTTACCTAGACACTAAAATCATCTAAATATTTTTCTTTTCTTTCTCTTAGGTTCTTTCAATTCCAAACAATCCAAAATAAAATAAGATTCAACATTAACTAATTTTATTACAAAGTATTTTATATCATAAAATTCATTTAAGTGGGAAATATTAATGAAAAAATGTTAAATAAAATAATCTTATATTCAATTAAAAAAACATCAAGTTAAAATATACATCAAACTCAATCTTAATAATACATAATTATGTGTTTCTATTACGAAAATAGTCAATCTATTCATGAAATCCAGAATATTCATAAACTAGTCAGTTTATTACACTAAACCATAAATTGATGTCTTAATGGGATCAAAGAAGTTCTCAAAATTTGGTGAAGTTTCCCAAGGCAACCAAATTTAACAATAATAAGATCATGCAAGATTATAATATGAATGAGATTTCATGATCTAAATTGGTTAGTCAAAACAAGACCTATCTCAATCAACTATTCCACAAGAAAATGTTGTTCAATAACTTGCAAATCCATTATTCCAAGGGCCACCCAAACTTCACCCTAAGTTCCCTAAACCCTAAACCCTAAACACTAAAGCATTCATTTTGTCCAAGGACCTTAAAATGAAATTTGGTTGCCTTAAGCAACTCCACCAAATTTTATTCCCTTAAGCCATGTCATTTTTTTCCCAGGACCTTGCTACATAGATCCCCTTAAGCCATCCTATTACCCTAAACCCTAAACCCTAAAGCCATCATTTTTTCCTAGGCCCTTAATGAAATTTGGTTGTCTTGGGAAACTTCACCAAATTTTATTCACTTGAGCCATGTCATTTTGTCCTAGGACCTCACTAGACGTAGATCCCCTTAAGCCATCCTATCACCCTAAACCATAAATCAATGTCTTAAGGGGTCCTAATATTACATTTCTTAAGGGGATAAAATAATTTCTCAAAATTTGGTGAAGTTTCCCAAGGCAGCCAAATTTAACAATAATAAGATCATGCAAGATTATAATATGAATGAGATTTCATGATCTCAGTTGGTTAGTCAAAACAAGAGCTATCTCAATCAACTATTCCAAAAGAAAATGTTGTTCACTAACTAGCAAGTCCATTATTCCAAGGGCCACCCAAACTTTACCCTAAGTTCCCTAAACCTTGAACCTTGAACTCTAAAATCTAAACCCTAAACACTAAAGCATTAATTTTTTCCTAGGACCTTAAAATGAAATTTGGTTGCCTTAGGCAACTCCACCAAATTTTATTCCCTTAAGCCATGTCATTTTGTCCTTGGACCTTACTACATAGATCCCCTTATGCCATCCTATTACCCTAAACCCTAAACTCTAAACTCTAAACCCTAAACCCTAAAGCCATCATTTTTTCCTAGGCCCTTAATGAAATTTGGTTTCCTTGGGTAACTTCACCAAATTTTATTCACTTGAGCCATGTCATTTTGTCTTAGGACCTCACTAGACATAGATCCCCTTAAGCCATCCTAACACCTTAAACCGTAAATCAATGTCTTAAGGGGTCCTAATATTACATTTCTTAAGGGGATCAAATAAGTTCTCAAAATTTGGTGAAGTTTCCCAAGGCAACCAAATTTAACACTAATAAGATGATGCAAGATTATAATATGAATAAGATAAATCATGAGCTAGGTTGATCGATTTATGGTTTAGGGTGATAGGATGGCTTAATTGGATCTATGTCTAGTAAGGTCCTACGACAAAATGACATGGCTCAAGTGAATAAAATTTGTTGAAGTTGCCTCAGACCTTAATGAAATTTGTTTGCCTTGGGCATCTTCACCAAATTTTATTCACTTAATCCATGCCATTTTGTACTATGACCTTACTACATAGATCCCCTTAAGCCATCCTATTCCACTAAAATCTAAATCCTAAACTCTAAATCGTAAACCCTAAAGCATTCATAAATTATCCTATATTAATAGTTAATTATTTTTTCATTCAAATAACATGCCTTAGACATAAATGAGGCTTACACATTTTATCATTTGTATTTAATTAGGCTATTTATATTGAATGGTTTAAGGGTACTTCCTAAACATGTATCTTACATTTTGAAATTACAAATCTAATGCAGGTTCACTTATATCTTAGACCCTCGAACACCACAACTATTACATCATATGACAAAATAAGTCCCCTCTTTGTCACATCCATCCATTTCCGTGCATAATGGACCACTCCGTGGGGCATGCCCTGGACCCTGTCATACTGCCTAAGTACTCTCAATAGCAAAAATCTCTCAATGATGAATCATTTCTGGCCAATTAGGTACATGGAATGACACAAAAATGACATCTTGGTCTCATCCTTCGGCCACTGGTCACAATCAAGATAGGGCCACCATGTCACTAACTCTAAGTCATCAAGTACTCTCCTCCAGTACTCCAATTTTCCCAACCGAGGTTGAGCAATTCGACCTACATAAGCATGAACATATGGTCTCATGGTAGGTCATTGTCTGTCTGCAACTGACCGCATGACTACTATATGTTTGCATGCCTAGATATGAAGCAATCTAACTCCTACTGAAAAACAAGCCTCATAGAGATAGACAACCTAGTGTAAATCATGGTACAAATGAGTGAGCATACAAAATCCCTAGGCATATCGAGTACCCTGAGTGATCATGCTCTCAAGAATCCTACCCCATCCAACTAAAAGTCCCTTTGACTTGCGATCAGGACAAAGGAACCCTCCAATGAAACCAACTAGCATAGACAAAAATGTGGCATAAGCATTAACCATCTCTCTCCAGGGAATCTCATAACCACATATTTGATCATCCTCAAATACTTTCCTCAATGCATCAGTTGTTGGAGTGATCAACCCAAGATTTTCAATCTACAACACCAAATAACCTCCACAAGAGATAGAGAGAAGCAACAATGGAAGATGCTATTCCACCAAACAAGGATTGCAATATGATACAATATGATCAATGCAATACTATACAATGCAAAATATGCTAGAGATTCCTTGCTTATAAAGACAATGATGAGAGATAGGATAAGACAAGATGATGAAAAGTGTCTTAATCCTATCACATGAGACAACTAACTCATAACTACCTAGGAAAGTGCAAAGTCTAGATAAGACAACTAAGACTTCTAGAAGATACAACTAATATCCTAAGTAAACTTAACATGTGAATTAAGTCTCCTAAGTCCCTAGTAAAGGAATAAACTAGGTACATGACTTATTCACACCAACACCCCCCCTTAAGTGCAACTTAGGGAGGAAAAAATCAATTCAAAATGCAAAAGATTGGTCCTGACAACTAGGTCTAATGAGGTACCCATGTACAAAACAAAAAACTCTCATAAGCAGAGAAAAGGAGAAAAACCTTGTGGGAGTAAACCTCTCCAAAAGAGAGAAAAAGATACAAAGAAAAATAAAAAAATAATGGAGGACTACTCAAGAGCCCCCAAGGACAACTTCCTTCACCCCAAGCATCGATCGCAACTGAAGATAACGACGCGATGCCAAAGGTTTAGTGAAGATGTCTGCAACTTGTTGATCTGTAGGAAAATACTCCAAGTTGAGAACACCATCCTGGATGAGTTGCCTGATGAAGTGCATGTGGATCTCAATATGCTTAGTACACTGATGCTCCACTGGGTTGTAAGAGATATGAATGGCACTCTAATTTTCGCACCAAAGAGCAGTGGGCTGAGTGGATGGGAATCCAAACTCAGACATCAACTAACAAAGCCACAAAACCTCCTGACTAGCCAACACTGCACCTCGATACTCAACCTCTGTTGATGATAATGCAATAGTAGTCTTCTTGCATGACCATGCAATTGGACTAGAACCAAGGCAAAAGACAAAGCCAGAAGTATACTTTCGATCATTGACATCACCATCCCAATCCAAGTTAGTGAAGCCCACTATCTGAGATGCACCTAAAGTGTAGTGAATGCCAAAATGAGTAGTGCCCAGAATGTATCTCAAGATAAGCTTGGCAACCTTCCAATGACACTTATGAGGCTCCTGTGAGAAGCGAGAGACAAGTATTACAACAAAGGAAATATCAGGATGACTTTGTGTCAAGTACAAAAGACTGCCAACCAACTATCGATAAAAGGTAGGATCAACTATAGGCATATTGCAACTGGTAGATAGTACAACACCTAATTGGAATGGGGTAGGGGCAGGCTTGCAATCAACCATGCCAAACATCAAAAGAAAATCAAGAGCATACTTCTGCTAGAAGATGAAAATACCCTCAGAAGTTTGATGAACCTAAAGACCAAGGAAGTAATGCAAAAGACCAAGGTCAGTCATATCAAATCGCTCCATCAATGCTCGTTGTGTATTATGAATCATGGAAGTAGAACTCCTTGTGAGAATCAAATCATCCACGTAGAGCACAAGTATGAGTAAATCCTCTCCATGTCTTTGAGTATAAACTATGGGATCAGAATGGCAACGAGTATAGCCAAAAGGAAGCAAGAAACTATCCATCTTCTCATACCAAGCCCAAGGGGAATTTTTGAGACCATATAATGAACGTCAAAGCCTGCAAACAAGTGAAGAGTCCTACACAAAACCTGGTGCTACTCCATATAGATATCCTCATGAAGATCCCCATGCAAGAAAGAACTCTTCACATCCATCTGAAATACTGACCATTCCTGTGATGCAGCTATAGCAAGGACAAGGTGAATAGAATCCATCTTGGCAACAGGATCAAAGGTCTCAGAATAGTCAATTCCTTCAACCTGAGAAAACCCCTTTGCAACAAGACAATCCTTGTACTTTTCAATAGAACCATCTACAACATACTTGGTATGATACACCCACTTGCACTGAACCAACTTTCTTCCCTTAGGAAGAGGCACAAGATCCCAAGTATGATTCTTTATCAAAGAAGAATACTCATCAGCCATAACATTGTCCCACTCTGGAATACCTGAAGCATTTGAAAACTTTTGAGGATCATTTGAGACAACATGACTCAAAAGACTAATTCCTAAAGTTTGAGAACGAGTAGGGCGAGTGTCTATGGGATCACCAACAAGAGGACCAACCACCTCAAGAGTAACTCGAGCCCATCGTGGCCTAGTGGCTAACTGAGGAGGAGGTGCATCAAGACCATCATCAAAATATTCCTCAAGTAGCAAAGTATCATCAACTAAAGAAGAATGAGTAGGTTGTGATGAAGAATAATTCAAAGGAGGATCTAGCTGGGTGAAGGTCTCAACAAACTAAACATCATGTCAAAAATGTACCTCTCGTGTGTCAAGATCAAACAATTTGCATGCCTTCACATCCTCACAATAGCCAACAAAGATGTATCACTGACTCTTCCTCTCCATGGATTTATGCCGACCATTCAGAATGAATGCCCAAGCCTCACTACCAAATACTCTAAAGAAGGATACATTAGGCTTGTGATGAGACCAAGCCTCCTCAAGGGTCATATTCTGTACTACCTTGTGGGCCTTACAGTTCTAAATATAGTTGGCACAATTAATAGCTTTAGCCCAAAAAGTTGGAGCCATGGACCTAGACTAAATCATACAATTGGCCATTTCCCTGAGATTCTTGTTCTTTCTCTTCACCACACCATTTTGTTGAGGAGTGTAAGGAACTGTGTGCTAATGAAGAATACCATGCTCACAGCAAAAATCCTGAAATGCCTGATTGACATACTCCCCCCCCATTATCTATGTGTATCTGTCGAAGAGAAAAACCTAACTGCTTCTCCACAAATGTTTTGAAGGTCTTGAATTTAATGAGGACTTCACTCTTGAGCTTCAAAAAATACACCCATATCTGGTGGGAAAAATCATCAATGAATGTTAGCACATACTTAGCCCCTAAAAAATAAGGAGTTGGGAATGACATGAGATCACTATGGACCAACTCAAGGGGTGTGGTTGCATGTGTAGCTTAACCCTTAGGAAAAGGATCTTGATGTTGCTTGCCAAGAACATAACCTTGACAAACACCATCTGTGCAAGTGATCTTTGGAAGACCAACCACTAAGTTATGTGCTTGCATCTAAACGAAGCCTATCCCCAAAGCTGGAATCTGTGAAGAGTTCCCAACTGCAATCTAAGAAGTAGAAGTATGAACAATGGAATCAAGAAGATCACGTGAATTGGTGATGTGATGTGAAGCACTTGAATCAAGAATCCAACTATCTTAAGATGAATGAATGGAACGTGCTAAAAGAGCTTGAAATTTGCCCATGGAAGAAGGCTTAGACACTGAAATGTTGTGCTTCTTCGTAGCTTCCTCTAAGGATTCTATTCTCTTAAAGTAATGAGTTGCATCATGCCCAATTTTTCCACAAAATGAACAAGGATCTTCTTTCTTTTTCTTAGACTTGGAAGAAGAATCTCCAGAGGTAGAAGAAGAAGGAGATGGAGTGGACTTCTAATTGTTCTTCGACTTTAGTTTGGAGGGATTCTCACTACCAAAAGATGATTCTACTTTGGGCTTCTTGTTCTTTCCTTTACCCTTGGATGATTGATCCATGAGAGCATGATTCTTAGAATTAGGTAAGGCATCCAACTAAATCAACTTGGCCTCCTCCCTAGTAAGACACTCACAAAACAACTCAAATGTAGGAATTTTGTAATCTTTCCCCATTACATCCATAATTGAATAGAAAGTAGAAGAAAACACTTGATAAGGGCCCTTTAACTTAGAAAGAATCAAGAAGATACATTCATCACTAGATTTATCTTGCCCACATCCTTTCAACTATGACAAAATCAACTTGAATTGTGCAAGTAAATCTTGAATTGAAGGAAATGCATCTAGAGAGAGTGATTGTAGATTTGCTTGAAATTACAAGACTCAAAACTAATTTGATTTTCCATACAATTATTCAAGTTTATCCCAAACATTCTTAGGTGTTTTACACTCTGAAATATGAAACAACAAATTATCAAATACATGTAAGCCAATGAGCCCTTTTGCTTCATCCATTTTACATCTATGGACAAATTTTTCATAATCCCTTGTAAATTCAAGTTGTTCTACATCTAACATTGGGCATAATCCCTTAGATTGTAACAATTGATTTATTTTTAGCTTCCATGTATGATAATTGTGTGGAGTGAGTGGTTCAATTTTCCTTAGATCCACTATGAACACCAAAAGAAAGAAGACAATGTGGCACTTAAATTGTGCCTTTCACCCCCCCAAAATGTATTAAAACTAATTTTGCAACCCCCCCAACAAATTACAATGAATTTTTTTTGCAATTTTTACAAGTGACAAGCTCAAATCAACCATTTATAACACATGGTGATTTTTACAATTTTAAGAAAAAATAGCTTTCTAAAACTGAAAATAGAGGTTACAAATAGATTGTGATTTTCTGATCGATTTCAAAAAAAAGTTTGCCAAATTTTGACTTCGTTTGCAAAAGTTACACTAAGAACAAGCAATAAATGCACTTGTACCTTCAAGCTGAAAAAACTAGCAAAAAGTGTCAAAATCTAGAAAAATCACCTATAGCATTGTGAAGTTCGTTGAACCAACTTTCCGACAATATCTCATTTTCAAAAATTTGACTCCATGGTGAAAAGTTATGCAAAATTGAAAAAAGGCCTATTTTAGGCACCTTTAACGCTAAACAGGAGCAAAATTTAACACTGTCTAAGTGCAAAACTTTAGCCCTCAAGGGCTGGCGGTTGGTCACCCATGTGATCATGGGCTGCACAGTGAGAAAACACTGGGTGGTTTGTATACTTGTTAACGGTTTACCCCAGTGTGGTCACATGGGCCAGTTTGTGTACCCAGCGGTCTTCTTTTACCCGGCTGTTGGCGGCTTAAGCTACTTAGCGGTTAGCTAAGTCACAAGTGGCTTCAAAGGCCGCAGTCTATGAGCCTCTGGGGGCCTTTAAAAGGTTGACAATCTTCCAATGCTGTCAAAGGATTGCAGAAAACAAATGTTGGCAGAGATAATGAAATCTGGCCAACAAGCGGGTACGGTCAAGTATCGTGAACAAGGGGTTACAACCCTTCAATAAATGCCACTACAAAAGCTTTAACAGTCCACAGAAAGTATTTCACCCTACCAATAAATCATTAATAGCCCGATTTAAAATAAAACTTAAATTTTTAAGCAAATATTGACCAAAAATATTAGATGGCAGAAAATTATTTTTTAAATAATATTTTCTGTAAATCGTACCTCTGACCTGGGGGTTGTACAACCTTCGGGTAAATTTTATTTGCCTTGAATTCAACTTTTTCCTAACATAGGAAAATTATATATCAAAAAACTTAGAAATAGCCACCCAAATGCAATGGAAGGCTTATTTTTTGCCCAAAATGCTCTTGTAAAAAGCTATTCACCAGATCTGAGCTCCAAACCCTTCTTTGCCAAAGGTGCAAATGGTGACAAAATTGAGTGAAACAAAAGCCAAATCTAACTTTCTCAAGCCTCCTAGATTCCATGGGACAACCTAAAATACTACCACTATAGCCAAAAGTGTTGCAATCACCAGATCTCACCAAAAATGTATACATGCAATATAGAATACAAGAAACTCAAATCACAATAGAAATTGATGGAAAATATCTAAAAGAGAAATGGAAGGGGATTTCTAGATTCAAAGCTCTGATACCATGTTGGAGTTATCAACCCAAGATCTTCAATCTACAATACCAAATAACCTCCACAAGAGATAGAGAGAAGCAACAATGGAAGATGCTATTCCACCAAACAAGGATTGCAATATGATACAATATGATCAATGCAATACTATACAATGCAAAAAATGCTAGAGATGACTTGCTTATAAAGGCAAGGATGAGAGATAGGATAAGACAAGATGATGACAAGCATCTTAATCCTATCACATGATACAACTAACTCATAACTACCTAGGAAAGTGTAAAGTCTAGATAAGAAAACTAAGACTTCTAGATGATACAACTAATATCCTAAGTAAACTTAACATGTGAATTAAGTCCCCTAAGTCCCTAGTAAAGGAATAAACTAGGTACAAAACTTATTCACACAAACATCAGTCTTGCCCTACTTAGTAGAATCATATAACATTGACTCTCCAACAACAGGCATCCGCAGAATTTGATAGACATCCTCTAGGGTCATTGTCATCTCGCTAGTGGGAAAATGAAAAGTGTTATGCTCACTATGCCACCTCTCTACTAAAGTTTTCAATAGACCCCTGTTAATCCTAATTTGGGGCATACCTATCAGTGAGGACAATCCGCATCATGCAATAATAGCTACCTCAACCAACACCAAGTTTGGAATCAACTCCCATGTCCTAGGAAAATGCTCTCGAATCTACAGATTCGTCAAAGGCTCACATCATCACAAAATATTGCAAATTAGTAATCTTGTCAATCAATCAAAATCAATCATCCTATCAATCTAATTAGCTCTAGTGAGACTTTGATCAAATCTTGTGAGCATCAATCTATCATTCAACCTCACCTATCATGAGGTTTATCAATCAATCTATCATTTAACCTCACCTATCATGAGGTTTATCAATCAATCTATCAATGCACCTCGCCTATCATGACGCCAATTAGTCAATCAATCAATCTATCATTGATCCTCACCTATCATGAGTTCAATTATCATCATCCTATCATTGAATCTCACCTATAATGAGATCAATCATCATCTAATCTATCAACATCATCAAACAACATCAAATCGATAGCTGACACGATAAAAAATCATCAAAATTAGGGAGTCTAATAAAAAATTCATCAAACTAGTATAAATCCCATCTATGCGCTAAAACACTATTTCTTTGCACTAAAATCATGTATGCACTAAAACTGGGTTTCAATGCACCAAACAAATGAATGCGCCATCAAATTTTATCAATGAGCTAAACCCCTCTATCAAAGCGCTAAATCATCTTATGTGCTACACCATCTCATCAATGTGCTAATTTAATCCACCTAAGCACTAAATGCACCTATGTGCCACAACGTTCACTCGATGCACTATTTTAGGAAACCTATGTGCTACATGAAACTATGCACTAATCTATTCACCCTATGCGCTAAAATCCTAATCATATGTGCTAGACTCACAGATGCGCTACTATAGTTCATGAATGTGCTACATCAGGTTTTCTATGCACTAGAAAAATTAAATCTAAATTTAAACATGGAAAAATGTAGGAAAAACGAATTGCATAATTTACGAGGAGGCTTTTTGGGGTAAATATAGGAGGTTCGTATGCTGCCGAGTAGTTGTTATGTTTAACACGCTCAAATCAATGTGTGTGGTAGGGGATCACCATTTTTCTCCAAATTGCTAGATTGCTCAATCACTCTCAAATCTTCAAAATCCAAAAGGCACAAATGAACTTTTAATCCACCTTTTTAACCTTTTTAAGGGTTAATTAAATGGGATTTTGGTGGGATTGTTTTATTTTATTTTTCAAAATGGCTTAATTAATCAAATCATCTTCTGCTGGCTTAAACATCATTTTTCGGGAGATAAATCGCTTTTGGATCATAAAAATTTAAAATCATTGAAAAATCATCAAATTTTCAAAAAATTCAAAAAATCCTAAAAATTCAAAAATTCATCAATTTATCTCCTAAGGGGGCATATATCTATCATCAACTGAAAAATTAGCATTTGGGGCATCGAATTTTTTTTGTTGTTGGCATCAGCAACAAATTTTTCTTTGAAGCAACGTGTAAACACATTACTTCAAAGAGGGGAAAAATATATACACCTAAAATTGGTCAAGACAATCAATTAATTAAATACAAGTTATTTAATTAATGAACTCCTTTAATTCATCTACTTATAAATAAATTCCAAATTTATTTATATAGTTCACACTCTTCTAATTCTTCAATCTAAAATCACATTCTTCTGTTTTAATTAAATAAATAAATTCACATAGTTTGTTTTATTTAATTAATAATCTTCTCAATAAATTTAAATGCCCAATTTGAATTTAGGCACATGTCTACAACTTTTCCTCTTGCCACCTCATCAAGTGTCACATGTATTTAAATATGTCTAATATTTAAATTACATTATTCTCAACCAATTTTGAAACAAACTTTGGACACTTGGCAATCTCACATATTTGGCATGTTGCCCTTGGTCAAGGGAACATCCTCCATAACTCTTTCTAACTTCTTCCATCTCCACCATTCATCTTTCATGCCAAAATCTTGATCGTTGATTGCTGCCACATCATTAGATGCTTTGACAATTGTATAAATACAAGCCCATTCTACAATATTTTACATCCCATCTTTGAGTAAACTTATTATTAAAGAATCACATTAGAACATTTGAGCATTTAGAGCATTTTATTATTTAACATTTGAGCATTGTAGAATCATGTTAGATTAGTATCATGTCTTAGTTGTAGTATTTGCATTTCCATTATCATATTAGTTGTTATACAACATCTCCATTATAGCATCCAGCATCATTATCATAGTATAATCTCCATTTTGGATAACAACATCATAATTTTAGCATCTCAAATAAATTGACACCCACCATGGGGCTGCGCCTCATTTTTAATGTTTTCTGGAAAATTTGTTTTACAGGTTGGACGTGAATTTCTTTTAGTGTGACCATGAGCTCTTTCGGTGCATCAGAAAAGTCTTTTAGTGCATACAATCTCTGTTGCAACGCATCCAAAGGATCTTTCAGCACATCCAACATTTGTTTCGTCGCATATAGGGGGTTCTATAGTGCATCGATCTTTCTTTTAGCACATCCATCAATTTTTCTAGCGCATAGAGTAGTTCTTTTAGCACATTGGAATGATCTTTTAGCGCATCTAATGATTGTTTTAGCACATCTACTTAATTTTGCAAAATTTCAAAATTTTGAGAACTAATTGATGTTTTCTACTTGTGGGTACTTTTATACACTAGTCAAAGATAATCTTATCAAACTACTAATGATGTATGCAAGGGATGGAGTTGTTTTATTGCTTTCTTTTGATTAAGATAGGCATCTAGCTTAATTAAAAGGTTAATTGAACCCCTTGTCTTTCATCCTTGAAGTGATAGGCTTATGCTCTCCTCTTTATTGGGTGAATAGAATGCCAGACTCACTATTTTATGCTTCTATTAATACCTTTAGAAGGCGTACCATAGTGGGAAAAAGTGCTCACCCTACGAGAACGACCTAAGTGGAAACAACTAAAGCCAAGTTTTCCAACCCACTATAATCAAAAGAAAATTTGAGGAAAGTCCACAATTTGATAGTAGTGTGCAAGATAACCATCCCCAAAGCCTTTTTTTAAAGGTTGGGAGTTCTCTTGAGGGAGTTTATCTATTGCCACACTGAACGGAAACCCTTACTATGAACTCTAGTGTAGAAGCCAACCGAGTCAATTTCTAAACACTTTCTATATCATAGTGCAAAGGGAGGGAAGAATCTGGCCCCAAGATACTCACCATATAACCATCAGGGATTACTGGCCAAAAGTAGAGGATTCAACTTTGGTTAAGACCCAAGAAATGTAAAAACATGGGTTCCCTCTAGGGGGTGACAAGATTGTGTGAGTTGACATGGTTCTAAGATGTGGGTTGTGGTATTTTAAGTGATCCTTGAGAATAAAAAGTGCTTGAATTATCTTCTCTTGTGTTATACCTGTGGAAATCAAAAGAGTCAAACTAGATTCTTGAATACACACTCAATGTTTAGTTACTAGGCTTGACACAACTGTTTGACAACTTGATGCTATGTTTGAAGTCATAATTCAAAAATCATCCATTTGAACTCTCAATTCCCATAATTCACAAGCTGGAAACCACATAAAATTCACTATTCAAAAGAATATATCCCTGGAAACACTCAAATTCATTGATCAAAATCCAAACAACTAGACAAATTGGCAAAAAACACTGAATTTTTCTAGATTAGCGCATTTATTTCCTATTATAACACATTGCTGCCATCTTCTAGTGCATTGATCCCATTTTCCAGCGCATCAATTCACTATTTTAGCGCATCCAAAATCTGTTCCAACATATTCATAGCATATTCTAGTGCATCCATACACTGTTCTGGTGAATCAACTACTTTTTTTTATGCATTTGAGTCATCTTGTAGCACATAGAGTTCAACTTTTAGTGTATTCACAACACATCCATAAAATATTTTAGCATATTGAGTCAATATACTGGCACATCCATTTACTGTTATAGTGCATCCACGTTGTCTTCTAGCTTATCTATGCAATATTTTAGCACATACATGCTCTGTTTTAGTGCATCTAGTAAATGCAAAACCCAAGAGTTAAATTCATCCCCTATTTGACAGTTTGAACTAGAATTTAGAATCTTTTCCAAAAAAAAGCATTCCTCAGATACAACAGAGTCTAAACTTGTTAAAACTGATCTCTACAAGTGGAATTCTTCAAACTAAACCAAGATCTAACATCTCAAAGTGCCTAAATCATCAAACTTATCATATCCCTGATTGTTAAGCTAAGTTTCATCATCAGGATATATCATCCTTTCATCACAAAACAAAGCTATATAATCAGATTAAACTTAGTCTCATCAATAGAATTTGTCATTCTATTTGACTTAGTTTTTATCCTTGGCACTCTTCCAAACAAAGATCAAAATTTTAGTTAAATTATAACCCTTGTATGCTCGTTCAAACAAGATTACAAAAGAAAAAACTCAAGGAAAAAGAACTTGAAATGCAGAACATCGAAACTCAAAACATCATGGATGAACCCAAAGAAAATCCATTTCACAATACCCATAATACTAAAGGTGATGAAATAACTGAGGTAGATATCCAAAATGTTGAACAAGATCCAAATTTCCACAAGTTCTTAGAAAATGTTTTTGAAAAAAATGGGGAAAAATACCTCCTAATGCTAGCTAATCAAGGTGTCAAACTTCTACCTAACTTTGATGTTAATAAATTGAAAGCACCTCCTAAAAATCCTAAAAATGATTCACAAGATACATAACAAGTGGTTGCCTTAACTCATCAAATGAAAAAACCTCCAACAACAAATTCTTGACATGCAAAGGGGAACCTCAAAATGATACTTGATACAAGACATTTTCCCATATCCTTTTGATCAAAATATCAACATGATTCCTTTTCCCAAATATTGTGAATTCCCAAAGTATGATAAATATAATGGTAAAACAAATCCAATAGATCATGTGAGGGAATTTAGAACCATGAGCCTTGAGTTTGCGCATGAAGAAACCTACTTGATGAGATTGTTTCCATGTAGCCTAGGTGGACAATGTCTTGAATAGTTCTCCAAACCTGCACCACCAATTAACACCTTTGAAGAGTTGGTTAACATGTTCATCACCTAATACTCTTATAACATCCAACATGATATAACAATGAAAGACCTTTGCAACTTGAAATAGAAAAAGGATGAATCATTCCTCATACTTTTGTAAAAATGGAGAAGATTGTTTGCAAGATATTCTTGTCCCATACCTGAAAAGGAAAAGATGGAGATTTTTATTGATAACCTAAATGATGAGATGAGCTACAAATTGGAATTGCAATTTCCACCTACATTTGAGAAAATGATTGAGAATGGAATCAAAATTGAAGAAGCTTTGGTCAAAAGAGGAGTCATAAAAATTTACAATAAAAATAACTCATCAAGCTCCTCTAATAACTATAATAGTAGTGATAAACCAAAATTTTGGCAAAGAAACAAGAATGTTGGAAAAAATTATGGTGTAGTTGAAACAAAAAATGCAAAACCAGTATTCAACTTAACAACAACTACCACCAAGACTAGCCAAAACAACAATCACCCAACAACCAAAACAACAACCAAAATGTTAATCAAAACAACAATCAAGGTAATTCTGAATCTAGAACACCATCATATCGAACACCATCAAATTGAAGAAGGTTCACACCTTTGGGACAATCATTAGAATCAACATTGAAGGAGCTTCTTGTAGCCAAAGTTATAACATTACCAGAGGCAAGAAATTGGGAACCCCAAGTTAAACCTTCATGGTGGAATGATGCACACTATTGTGACTTTCACAAAAACAAGGGACATAAAACCAATGATTGCATGCAATTGAAAATTTTTATACTAGACTTGATTAACAATAGGACCATATTTGTAGAGGGACCCCAAACAAATAATGATCACGGAGCATTCAAGAACCCTCTAGCAAACTACAAAAAAGGGGAATCTTCTTCGTCAAACATCAAAGGTAAAAATGTAAACTATGTTTATGATTCTACCATTCATTGTGTTGAAGTAGTTGAGCATCAAACCAAGGACATCAAAATCAAGGGCCAAAGAAACATTGTTGTCATTGAAAATCATCACCATGATATCAACACCAAACCACATCAAATTAATGACATTGTGCCAATAAATTTCATCAAAAACGTTGTTGCAAGTAACGATCAAATTAATGTCATTAAAATCAAAGAAAAACAAGATGATTGACCAGTCAACGTAATCACAAGAAGGAAAGCCAAGGTAAAATTGAAAGGAGCTACTACCTCCGCTACATCCAAAACAATTGCTTCCCCTACAACTCAATACAACATAGTTGATCAATTGCAAAAAATACTAGCACAAATATGACTATTGGAACTCCTCAAGATCTCACCAGCTCACAAGGAAATTCTAGAACAAGCTCTAGTGTACACCATGATACCAAATGATCTAGAAATTTTCCAATTTCAAGCTATGGTGGGACACTTGGCCGTACCTCATTGCTTATCATTTTCTAAACATGGTGATGTATCAATCACCCATCCACATAACGCTTCCCTCCACATTGAGGTTCTAATTCACAAATACCATGTCAAACATGTTCTAATAGATGGTGGAGATGGCCTAAATATTTTCACTCTAAAACTTTTCTCTGCACTTGGATATTCAGAAAATGCTATTGATCCTAGAAGGAAAATAACAATAAAAGCATATGATGATGAAGAAAGATCCTCCCAAGGATTAATTGTCTTACTAATTCAAGTGGGACCAATGGTAAAAGATATAATCCAACCATGTGTTGGATAAAGAATTTACATACAATATACTCTTGGGACGTCCTTGGATTCATGAGATTTAGGTAGCACATATCATCAACGTTTGAAATTCCCTTTCAATGGGAAATAAATCACTATTGCAACTGATTCCAACAACCCCCCTATTGAACCACACTCAAAACAACCCAGGATACTTTTATGCCACATAACAGGGAGTCTCCAACACCTAGCTCATCAAACAATGAAAGACAACTAAATTCCTTGTCAAAGTGGGTTGAGAAAAAGCACCAATCAAAGGATAAGGGTATCAGTGATTCCACTTCATCAAATCATGAAAGTCAACTCAATGCCTTATTAAAATAGGTTGAAAAGATCTAGTTAAAAGACAAAGGTTTGGGGGAATATTCATTTGAGCAATCCTTATGTTTATCACAATTTTCATATTCTCCTAAGTCATATGGGTAGCCATCAACATCAAGACAAAACTTATCACAACCAACCACACTCTTTGATGGAAAGTTTGTAAAAGCAGTAACTTTAGTGGATGAATCAAAGGACAAGGAGGTTTTCAATTGGTTGTAGAAGGGTGAAGAATCATCACAAGAATAAACTTCCCATGTACAAACAAAGCAATATGGAAAAGAGAAGACAATCTTAGAAAAAATGGGATATGAGGGAAAAGGTCATGTCGGTAAAAGAAAATAATACATCACAAAACTAATACAACCCCTCACAATGAATTAAAAGGAAAAAACAAGTCTAAGATACAAAGAAGAATCAAAAGAAGAAACCAGGTAACAGGTTGTTGAGAGAATCCTTCAATTGAGAGATAGTTTTGAAATGGATTCCAATGAATATGAATGGGATTCCCTCTCTAAAGAGTCTTGTCATGATAAGGAAATTGATGTAATACAAAAGTATACACCAACATGTACAGAGGTAAAAGACTCAAGTTCTAGACCACTTGAAATTGGATCACAACATATCGATGACTCAAGTGAAGACGATCATACTTCAAGCAAGATAGATACTTCAAAAGAGAGCAACATCATAGACCTCGATATTGCTATTGGACACTTTGATGATGTTTCCATCATGACACTTACCCCTTCTGACCTTAGCCAATCTAACGATTCCTTGCCGTTGGTACACCTTGAATTGATTGACTAGGACCAAACTGAGTTGCTTGACATACCTATCTTTTCAAATGATGATGCAATTGTGAACTTCATTTTCTCTAACAATCCTAGAACATGTTCCACCAATGAATCTCATAACGAGGCTTCAGACAAGGGGAGTGCCAAATCTCTTAGCTACAAAACAATGAATATCAAAAATAGATCTAATGGTGAAAACCATTTAATGGCAATATTAGATCAAGAAAAAGTCAAAATAAAGAGCACATATGACGATGAAAGCCTCTCTGAGGCACCAGAGGATGCAAAATTTGACACTCTTCCCAAGCACTATCATGAGAGATCTTCAGTGTTGATTGAACCTACACAATCTATCAACATTGGTACAGAGGAAACAATAAAGATATTGCATTTGGCGACATCCATGACAAAAGAAGAAAAACCATACTTTGCTATGCTCTTTGAAGAGTGACATCAAATTTGCTTGGTCCTACGCTGACATGCCAGGCATGGATCCAGATCTTATCATGCATCATTTATCATTACCACCTGGAATAAAGCCAGTAAAGCAAAAGTTGAGAAAAATGCATCCCCATATCGCCCTCTTGGTGAAAGTTGAATTGAAAAAACTATTGGATGTGGGATTTATCAGACCTATTAATTATGTTGAGTGGATATCAAATATTGTGTCAGTTTCAAACCCAAATAAAAGCATCAGGATATGCACAGGTTTCAGAGATATTAATAAAGCTTTCCCAAAAGATGATTTTCCTCTACCTAACATTGACATCATCGTAGACTTGGCAACAGGACATGAAATGTTATTACTTGTGGATGGATTTTTAGGTTACAATCAGATAAAAATAACACCTGAAGATCAAGGTAAAATAGCATTCACATGTCCATGGGGTGCTTTTTGCTAGAACATAATGCCTTTTGGATTGAAAAATGTTGGAACCACATATCAGAGGGCAATGAAAACCATCTTCCATGACATGATGCATACCTTTATGGAAGATTATGTAGATGAATTTTTGGAAAAATCATTTACTAGAGAGGGACATCTGGAAATTTTAGACAAGATCTTCACCAAAATAGAGAAATTCAATGTGAGATTAAACCCCAAGAAATGTGTATTCGGCGTAACATTAGCTAAAATTTTGGGATATATTGTATCAGTTAAAGGCATTGAGGTGGATCCTACAAAAGTCAAAGCTATCATGGAGATTCCCCCTTCTAAGAATATCATTCAACTTAGATCTTTACAAGGATGATTCTAGTCTATCAGGAGGTTCATCACACAACTAGATAATAAAACTCATCCTTTTAATCATTTGTTACACAAGAATCTTTCATTCAAATGGGATGAGAAATGTGAAGTCACTTTGAATCAACTCAAGCAAATATCAAATGTCACCACCCATACTAGTACCACCAACCGAAGGAAATCTATTATTACTCTATATTGCAACAACAAAGATATCTTTGGGCACTTTATTGACACATGAAGATTCTGTATAAAAGGAAAGGGTTATTTATTACATCAACATGACCTTGAATGGTTATGAGATCAAATACACCTTTATTGAAAAAGCTTGTCTGGCAATAGTATTTTCTACTCAACAACTAAGACACTACATGTTGACTCACACCATCAAACTCATAGCTATAATTGATCCATTGAAGTACTTAATAAAGTTTCCTAGGAAGACTAGACAAGTGGGTAATGATATTGAGTGCGTTTGATATCCAATATGTGGACAGAAAAGAAATCAAGGGTCAATCCATACCAGATCAACTAGCAAAAGCACCATTACAAGATGATCATCCAATGAGTATTGAATTTCTAGACGCAAAGGTCCTAACAGTGTTAGCACAACAGTGGATGCTATACTTTGATAGATCTTACACACAACATGGATCAGGCACAAGAATCTTGTTTATCATGCGTCAAGGACATACCATTCCAAAGTCTTGCAGAATGATGTTTCCTTGCTCTAACAGCACAACTGGATATGAAGCATTGATCATTGGAATCAAAGTAGCAGTTGAGTGGAAGATCATGAAGTTGCATGTCTATGGTGATTCTCAACTATTCATAAACTAGGTGAATGATGATTACCAGACAAAAGATGATAAATTGATGCCATATAAAAGAATGGTTGATGACTTTAAAAAGTACTTTGTGGAGATCAAATTTGAGCAGATTCCCAGAGGTAACAACAAAGTTGTTGATGTTATGGCTACCATTGCTTCTCTCTTGCAAATACCTAAAAAGTGAGCCCATTATGAGTTCATGATGGAACAACTGTTTAACCCAGCCTATGATAACCCTGAATCCCAAGTCATGTACCATCTAGACAAGGTTGATGCTTCTATCTATGGGAAAATCTACACCTATCTAAAAGACAATACCCTACCACAAAATTTATCTTGAAACCAAAAAACAAAACTTTATTCAACAAGCAGCTCGACATACCCTGATAGCCAATGTACTTTATCAATGAGATCTTGATGGTACTCTCTGGTTTCTTGAACATAATGAAGCTGAAACTGCTTTACGTGAGGTTCATGAAGGTATCTATGGCACACATTCAAGTGGACTAACTTTAGCTAAGAAAATCCTACTTTTGGGGTACTACTGGCCAAATATGAGAAGGTCTTTTCAATATGTCAAAAGGTGCCAAAAATGTCAAATTCATGGAAGCTTGATACACACACTAGCACAAGAGGTGCAACCATTCACATCAACATAGCCTTTTTTTCAATGGGGACTAGATCTTCTAGGAAAAATTCATCCATCTTCATCAAATGGACACAAGTTCATCATCACATCCATGGAGTACTTTACGAAGTGGATTGAAGTTGTTCCCCTAACCACCATCACAAGAAAAAAAATGCATCTTTCATCCTGAATTACATCATCTATCAGTATGGCATCCCTTAATCCATTATCATGGATAATAGCAAACCTTTCAAGAATCAAAACGTCTAAGAACTTTGTGAGAGGTTTCATATCCAACATTGGTTTTCTACACCACACTACCCTTAAGGAAATGGACAAGTAGAGGCCTCAAACAAGACCATCCTAGAAAACCTAAAGAAAATCATCAATGATGTTGCACGTGATTGGCACATTCAACTGAACCCTACTTTGTGGGCTTATCGAACTAGCATCCACACCCTGACAAGAGCCACACCTTATGCTCTAGTCTATGGATCAGAGGCCAATCTACCTATTGAGGTTGAGCTACCATCATTCTATGCATCCCTAAAAGGGATCATTTCAGATGAGGATTACAAAGTTTCTAGGTTACAGGAATTAGAATTATTGGATGAGTGTCATCAGCATGACGTGGATCACTTGAAATCCTATCAATAGAGGATATCCGAGAGTTACAATCATAGAGTAAAACCTAGAACATTTTAGGTTGGTGACTTAATCTTAAAAGAAAATCCCCGTAATCAATAGGATCGAGAGAAGGGAAAATTTGAACCAAACTAGCTAGCTCCCTTTGTTGTTGTATCAATCTTTAGATCAAGAGCATACCAACTATCTATGCCTGAAGGATATTTGTTTGGTGAACCCCTCAACAACCTACATCTAAGAAGTTCTACACCTGATTCATCCAGTGCATCGGTAAAAGTCCTAAAAACTACAAAAACATCAGAAAAAGTCCTAAAAAAATGGTTTCCTTGATGAAAACCTGGAAAATAGGCATCTTGGTAACAAAATAAAAATTAAAAAAAAAAGAAATACAAAAAAAATCAAAAATTAAAAATTAAAAAATTATAATTTTTTGAAAAGGTGCACTAAAAACAAGTAGTGAAAACTTGACAACAGGCTCTATTTGTGATAGGTTAGCTTTTCCATCTATTTGAGCATGTTGACCATTCACTTTTTCCATTATTCTACCTATCATTGGAAAGCCTTATGTACATATCCTGGCATCACGGTCGTGCCTCACCCTAGACTGGGGGAAAAATCTTGAACTCACTGGGGGAAATATACTTTGAGCTTAAACCAACAGAAAAACAATAGTAGGACAATGCAATCAACACAATGACCATAGTGCAACTTAACATTGAAGATCAATCACCATCAGTAACACATCAACCATCCAAAATCAAACAGCCAAATCAATCAAATCAAATCAAACTTTAAATGGATGATGTTCCTTCAGAACCATGGTTTTATCATGTTAGCATGAATGTTCAACTGATGTACTTTGATTTTGTTATCATATCTCTGGAGCAACTCGATGATGTATTGAACTAGAGGAGCTAGGAAGGAGTATGATTTTTACTTGTCTACTGTCTATGAGTTGATCATTATTACTGTGCAAATTTTTGTGAGACATGCACTACAAAGTATTACTGATGATATTTTGAATTTGCATAGGAAAATGATTAACTCTTATCTGTTTACACACAAAATACTCAGGTCATCTCGGTTTAACTATATCTAGATGCTTGTGCTAGCTTCCAATATCAAAAATCATGGAAGTAGTACTTAGGTCATCATGGTCTAATTATACCATCAATTTTTGTACTCACTTTCAACATTTTAAAGGCTCAATGATGAGAAAAAGCATGAAAAATCGGTTGTTACAATGACAACCTTTGCATATTAGATCTTACTGGTTAAGTTAGATTACATCCATCTTAGTTTTTACATCTATATTTATGGGGTTTCCAAGGCTAAATTTTTTTTCACAATGATGTTATCTCTCATTAATGGATTGAGTACATTTGACATTAACAAAAAAACACATTAGTTGCATCATCATTTGCATACATCAGAAAGGATTCTCATATCACATATACATTCTCACATCATTCATACATTTAACCAAAAATGCATCAGTTGCATCATCATTTGCATACATTAGAAAGCATTCTCATATCATATATGCATTATCACATCATTCATCCATCTATGCATTACATCATAATATCTGCATCAGAAAACACAAAAAGAAGTGCATTGCATCTCACTTGCATAATCAAATGTATTTCATCTATTATTAATGGATTAAAAAAATGGTCCATTAAGAAGAATGAAAGACATATCCAACAGAGTAAAAAAATTTAGAAGAAAAAGTTGTTGAAGAACATGACATGGTATAAGAAGATTGAAAGACATATCCAGCAGAGTAAGATTTCCACGAAGAAAAAGTTACTGAAAAACATGACTAATCAGCAAGGATATAATGCCATTCTTATGAACATCTAAAACCAGTAGTGAAGATGAATTTGTTGTTACACAAATCCAAGACTGACAAAGGACTAACTGGATCAACATAATCATTACATGAGCATACATAAATATCACATAGCATAAAACATCATCCATAAAGCATATAGAATCATTAATCATGCATTATCATATCATCATTACATATAAGCATCATATGAGTATCATATAGACATCATATAAGCATCTTACAGTAGAAATTAAATCCATCCATCATAGAAATCCATCATAGATCACATATAAACACATAGATCGATAATCATCACCGCATATCATATAACCTCAAAATCATAATGTCAAAGTGTACAAGGATATCCAAAGGTATAAAGAGATACATCAATATAAAAAATGGTAGTATATCATAGTGTCTCAACTGAATCAAGAAGTATACATCATGTCCCAAAATACAACAAATATGTCATCACATCAGAGCTATGTCATGCTCCCCCCAGACAGTGCCGACATCACTGAACCAGTGCCTCCCCCACTAGATGGACCTACACCAGGATCTCTTGGATCTCTCAAAAGTGGTTGTGTAACACCTCTGCTTGTGGTTCGAGATTGGGACCTACATAACTAGGACTACGCATAGCTCTCTCGGTGATTTGGAAGAATGACCTCATGATACTTTATTTTATAAAACTTTGCCTCCTTGGTAGTGTCGTACCTCCCTGATGTGGTTTGATGTACCTATACCCTCAAAATATCTTTGCAATCTCTCTGCTATGTCCTCTACCTAATCAACCCATAGTATCAAGTTGTCCCTCTCGACAGTCAGTGTAGTAATCTATCCCTAGACTTGTGTAAGCTATCCCTGTGCCTGCACACACTATTGTCTTGCAACATCCCTCTCTATCATTAATGCAATAATCTATCCCTAAGCTTGTGTAACCAAATTCTGCACCTGCTCCAATTGACCCTACAGTGTCTGCACCTGCACCTGTAATGTAGCAATCTAAGTCTGCTGTTGTTGTGAGGGAAATCTAATCTCTACCTACTACTAGGTTGTTGCTACCAATGATTGCCTCTTTCAAGGCACTCTGAAATCTCAAACATCAAGAATTGGG
Source organism: Sequoia sempervirens (assembly GCA_007258455.2). Lineage (NCBI taxonomy): Eukaryota > Viridiplantae > Streptophyta > Pinopsida > Cupressales > Cupressaceae > Sequoia > Sequoia sempervirens. Next base: position 70,762,232 of record VDFB02105785.1, read on the forward strand.
CCCCCACCACCCTCATCTCCTCCACCATCACCTCCGTCATCACTACCTCCATCATCTCCATCTCCATCCCCATCATCACTACTCTCCTCCTCCTCCTCTTCTCCCCCATCTCTCCTTCGACTGCACCAATGTACTATTTCCCTCTCCACATCGTCTAACAATGGCATTGACTCATCTAGGTTGGAGATCCATGGGAATGGATGTAGTAATAGGTACTATGCATACTCCTCTAATATTAGAGCCTCAATGATCTTTGGATGAACATCCCAAATGATGGCCTATAGATCCTAGAATATCGCAACTGCTACATTATATGACAAAATAGGTCCCCACTCTATCGCATCAAATTTTCATTGTGCATAATGCACCACTCCCTAGGGCATGCCCCAGACCCTGCCATATTGCCTAAGTACCCTCAATAGAAAGAATCTCTCAATGATGAATCATGTATGACCAATCAGGTATATAGACTGACACAAAAATGACATCTTGGTATTGTCCTATGATGATTGCTCACAATCAACATAGGGTCGCCATGTCACTAACTCTAAGTCATCAAGTACTCTCCTCTAGTACTCTAGTTTTCCCAGCCGAGGCTGAGCAACTAGACCTGCATAAGCATAATCATATGGTCTCATGGCGGGTCATTGTCTATTTGCAACTAGTCATGTGACCACTATATGCTCCCACGCCTAGATCTGAAGCAATGTGACTCCTGCTGACAAACTGGCCCCATAGAGATAGACAACCTGGTGTAAATCATGGTACAAATGAGTGAGCATACGACATCCCTAGGCATATCGGGTACCCTAAGCGATCATGCTCTCAAGAATCCTACCCCATCCAACTGAAAGTGCCTTTGACCTATGATTAGGACAAAGGAAGCCTCTAATGAAACCAACTAGCACAGACAACAATGTGGCATAAGCATTAACCATCTCTGTCTAGGGAATCTCATAACCACATATCTGATCATCCTCAAATACTCTCCTCAATGCATTATTCCCGCCCTAATTAGTAGAATCATATAACACTAGCTCTCCAACAACATGTATCCATAGAATCCACTAGACATCCTCTGGGGTCACTGTTATCTTGCCAGTGGGAAAATGAAAGGTGTTATGCTCATTGTACCACCTCTCTACTAAAGTTGTCAATAGACCCCTATTAATCCTAATCTAGGGCATATCTATCAGTGAGGATAATCCACATCGTGCAATAAAAACTACCTTAGGTGACACCATGTGTGGAATCAACTCCCACATCCTAGGAAAATGCTCTCAAATCTACATATTCATTAAAGGATCCTATCATCACAAAATATCACAAATTAGTAATCTTTCCAATCAATCAAAATTAATCAACCTATCAATCTCATCATCTCTAGTGAAGCTTTGATCAAATATCAAGAGCATCAATCTATCCTTCAACCTTTCCTATCATGAGGTTTATCAATGAATCTATCATTCAACCTCACCTATCATGAGGTTTATCAATCAATCTATCAATGCACATCGCCTATCATGACGTCAATCAATCTATCTATCTATCATTGATCCTCACCTATCATGAAGTCAATTATCATCATCCTATCATTGAATCTCACCTATCATGAGATCAATCATCATCTAATCTATCAACATCATCAAACAACATCAAATCGATAGCTGATGTGATAAAAAAATCATCAAAATCAGGGAGTCTAATAAAAAATCATTAAATTGGTATAAATCCCATCTATGCGCTAAAATCATGCATGTGCTAGAAAAATTCATGTATGTGCCCTAAAAGAGGGTTTCAATTTTCCAAACAAATGAATGCACCATAAAATTTGATCAATCATCTAAACCCCTCTATCAAAGTGCTAAATCATCCTATGCACTACACCATCTCATCAATATGCTAATTTAATCCACCTAAGCACTAAATGTACCTATGTGCCACAACATTCACTTGATGTGCTATTTCAGGCAACCTATGCACTAATCTATTCACCCTATGTGCTAAAATTCAAATCCTATGTGCTAGACTCATGGATGCGCTACTACAGTCGATGAATGCACTACATCGGGTGTTCTATGTGCTAGAAAAATTAAATCTGAATTTAAACATGGAAAAATGCGGGAAAAATGAATTGCACAATTTATGAGGTTGTTTTTTGGGGTACATACCGGAGGTCCATACGTTGCTAGGCGGTTGTGACGTCTAACGTGCTCGAATCAATGTGTGTGGTAGGGGATCACCATTTTGCTCCAAATTGCTAGATTGCTCAATCACTCTCAAATCTTCAAAATCCAAAGTGCACAAATGAACTTTTAATCCATCTTTTTAACCTTTCAAAGGTTAATTAAATGGGATTTTGGTGGGATTATTTTATTTTATTTTTTAAAAGGGCTTAATTAATCAAATCATCACTTGGTGGCTTAAACGTCATTTTTTGGGAGATAAATTGCTTTTGGATCATAAAATTTTGAAATCATCATCAAATCATCAAATTTTCAAAAAATTCAAAAAATCCTAAAAATTCAAAAATTCATCGATTTATTTCCCGAGGGGGCATATATCCATCATCACCTGAAAATTAGTGTCTGGGGCATCAAATTTTTTTATGTTGGCATCAACAAAAAGAAATTCTTTGAAGCAATGTGTAAACACATTACTTCAAAGAGGGGGAAAATGTATACACCTAAAATCAATCAAGACAATCAATTAATTAAATACAAGTTATTTATTTAATGAACCCCTTTAATTCATCTACTTATAAATAAATTCCAAATTTATTTATATAGTTCACACTCTTCTAATTCTTCAATCTAAAATCACATTCTTCTATTTTAATTAAATAAACAAATTTGCATAGTTTTATTTATTTAATTAATAATCTTCTCACTAAATTTAAATGCCCAATTTGAATTTAGGCACATGTCTACAATTTTTCTTTTTGCCTCCTCATCAAGTTTCACATGTATTTAAATATGTCTAATGTTTCAATTACATTATTCTCAACCAATTCCAAAACAAACTTTGGACACTTGGCAATCTCACACATTTGGCATATTTCCCTTGGTCAAGGGAACATCCTCCATGACTCTTTCTAACTTCTTCGATCTCCACTATTCATCTTTCATGCTGAAATATTGACCGTTGATTGTTGCAATATCACAAGATGCTTTGGAAATTCTATAAATACAAGCCCATTCTACAACATTTTGCATCCCATCTTTGAGTAAACTTATTATGCAGGAATCACATTGGAGCATTTGAGCATTTAGAGCATTTTATTATTTAGCATTTGAGCATTGTAGAATCATGTTAGATTAGTATCATGTCTTAAGTTTAGTATTTGAATTTCCACTATCATCTTAGTTGTTATACAACATCTCCATCATAGTATCTAGCATCATTATCATAGTATAATCTTTATTTTAGATAAAAACATCACAATCTTAGCATCATTATCATTTGTTGATAAATCATGTAGGAATTAGATTCTTTCTTTTTGAATAGCATCTCATTTCTTAAATTGTCACTCTAACAATCATAGCGCATACACAAATCTGAGAGCCAATATGAATTAATGAATCCTTGAGAATAGAGAACAATGGAACGGTTTTAGAGATTTATTTTGTTGCAAGTAGATTAGTTTTATGCTTCAAATCTTTAATGTAATACGTCTCATTGAGTTTGTGTGTTTATTACTAGACCCCACAATTCACACTCACAACATGAATTTATGAATTTGGTTGAATTTATGAATTTATAATAGTACATATGTTTTATGACTATCTATTAGATCATGATTTTTGCTATTGGAAAAATTTAATATATATATGCGATAGACATAAAATGAGCTTTTTGTGAATGTTTCAAGTTTATTTTTTAGTATGTACATGTATTAAAATTGCATAGTTCTAGATCTTAAATTTTAAATTTTTTTATGTATGTACATAGTTTAGTTGAATGATGTATGAATGCAAATTATGCATCGTATTTTTTATTTTAAATGTATGTACACGTTAAATTTTGAAATTTGTATGCACATGATCAAGTTCAATCAATTTATGTATGTGTATGTATATGTATGCACATCCTATTTAAACAAATTTGCATGTATGTTTCAAATTTAGCTATTTCTTGTAATTTTGTAAGTTTGTATGTTAATTTTGTATAATTTAATGCAGGTGCACTTATATCCGATATCATGGATCAATTTAAAATTGATGATATCATCAATCCAGCACCTTAGCCACCACCTCCACCTCCACCCCAGGCTCCACCTCCCCCTCCACCCCCTACACCTAATATCCCACCTCCACTACTCACTGGATTTGATGAGGCTCACTTGTGAGCACACATAAATGATCAAGTGGCATCCATTCAAAATCAAATCAATGCTATGCAAAATAAAGCATTGATTCCAACACATGTGAGATGCTTCACATCTATGATGCAAAACATTGTGGATGCCATTTGGATTAATGATTCTAATCTAGATAGGCATCGACGATAAAGAGAGTAGACGAGACAATTTTATGCAGACGGTCTCTCCTATAAACAAATTTTAGACCTTAAAATAAAAAAATCCCATCTAGCCCCTTATTTTATCGGCCCTGTTACTCGGCAACCCATTCCTCCCAAAAAATCTAGAATATCCATGAGGTGGTGTATACATCCACAAATGAGTGCACATTTTAGGGATCGATGGTATATGGTATTTGACAATCCATCACACACTAATTTGGGGGTCTCATTATATTTTTTGAGGAAATTATATGTAGAGTTTGTTATGGGGAAAAAGCCCAATTATTTTGATTTTAAATCATTTTAGGGTGTTGGTGGTGGCATGCCACAATAGAGGTTAGGGGCAAGGGTGATCCCCAATGCCCCGTCCATGCACAAACCCTTATTGCTCCTCTTGGTCCTGCCATTCCCACACATGTGCATCAATGTGCGATGGTATCAATATTAGGATCCCTTATTATGCTCGCAGGAGACCTTGATCGACATGCTTTTACGATAGCGGGTAGGAAGTATAGAGATGACGATGATGGAGGAGTGTTTTATGGAGTTGGTCCTAGTACCACTCCAGGAGTGTCGAGACCACATGTATGTACTAGTTTCCATTAATTATGCTATGGACCCGATTAAGCCACACCTAGTTTGGGTGGACATGGAGGTTCTAGTGGTTCATCTAGTCACCTCAGCTCATTTGTAGAATTTCTTACAATAGACCATCACCCTGAGGACACTGTGACAGGTATAAATATGCATCTTACTGTTGAATTTATAAGAATTTTAATGAATGTACATATATCAAAGAAAAGTTTGCAATACATTTTAACAATCAAACAATTTGGTGTATAGATCACACTAACGATGGGGCAATCATCTACTTGGTGAGTACATACATTGACACCAGTCCTAGTCGGCAAGCCTTATGGGGTATTTTGATTTCAATTTTTTAAATTATATATGAAATAATTTTTAACTTGAGTTTTAAATTTATAATTGAATCATGAACATATGTTTTAAATATTTATGTTTGTTTAGGGGAGTCAATCGACTTCCACGTTGATTCCACCCAAGGGGTTGTCGAGCACTCCTCCATTGTCAAGCACCACAGATTAGGGGTAGGTATATTTATATTGTAAATTTTTTTAACTTACATTAGTATAGTTACAATTATGAATTTTGAATTCACTATATATCAAATGTGCATGTACACTTGTAAATATTGTAAGCGCTAAATGTCTATATGTATGTCTAGGTTGATACAACAATGAGAATGGGCATCAGACAAACATTAGATGTTGTGGCTACTCATGAGGCCTTTGAATTTCAGGTTGTTTTAAAAAAATTCTACACAAAATGTGCAAACTTGAATATATATATATTTTAGCCTAATTCAAGTATACATGCTTTATATTTGATCTTGTAGGACTTTGTTAGTGTGACTTTCTGCCATGACTTAGTCATAGTTACACCTCTAGGAGGACATGCAGAGCAGGCTCCCGATATCATCGTAATTTAAATTTTTTATTATATTTTAAGTCAATTACAAATAATATATTCTAAATAACTTTAATTTTAAATTCAAAATTGAATATATATATGATCTAATTTATGTTTTAAATTCTTTTTCTTTTATAGCATGAGACACATCTTGTAGTTGAGCATGTACAAATGGGTCCTAGAGTAGAGGGTGCACAACCTCATAATATGGTACAAATTAAATATGATAAATTATAAATCAAATTGAATTAAATCATTTTTAATTGTAGACTTACATCTAATTTTAACTTTCTTTTTCTCGTTTATGTAGATTGTTTCAGAGAATTTAAAGGTTGGTCTAGTTGCACCAAAGCATCTAGACCTAGATAGGATGGTAATTTAATCTTATGATGAATTATAAATTAAACGTTCATTAAATTAGTTTTCATCGTCTTACATCTAATTTCATCTTTCTCTTGTACAGTGTTTTAGGTCATCTGCATAGCCTACATGGTATGAAGAGGTCTCTTGATTATAGAGACAATACATGACCTAAACATGATTTTATGGGTTATATTTGATTATTTCATGGACTAAATATTTGGTTTCTCATGTACTTTATTGGACTTTATATTTCATTGGTCAAGTACTTTGTTGGACTTTAGTTCATGGGTTGTACTCTGATGGACTTTATTTCATGCACTTAATATATTAGTTTCATGCACTTAATATATTGTAAATTATGGACTTTATTATCATTCAATTTTAATTTACACATGTACATTTATGCATTCTATGTTCATAGTCAAGACATTAATGTGAAATTAAATATAAATATGAAATTAACGTTGAAATTAATAGGCTCACATTTTAGTATTTGTACTTTACAAATTGAGTGATCCCATACATGATATACATGATATGTAAATTCAATAATTAGTGGTAATTAGTCAGTGAACTTATTCAATTCACGTCAATCAATAATTAGTCAATAAATCATAATTTACAAACAAAAGCAATATGTTTATATACCACAAAGGATGAAATTTTAAGAAATAAACAATACAATACAAGATTAGAGAACAAAAGCATTAATAAATTCTATAAACTAAACATAAATACCATTCAAAATGCAACAAGTTTTTCCAAAAAAGTTGTTCTATAAGTAAACTCCATATTTCCTAGATCTTTTACAACATTAAATTAAATAACTTAATTATCCAAAAATAGGCTAAAGTTTTGAAATTAAATCATGTAGTCCCATATTTACAAATCATGCAAAGTGCTAGAGAAAACATAAGAACATAAAAGTCCTCTTGACTTCATGTTCCACAAAAAACACTAATTTATAAGTTCTCAAAGCAAATAATAGCATCCAACACTAATTTATGGGTTGTCTTAAGGGGTCCTTATACGACGTCTTAAGGGGATCAAAGGAGAGTATAATTAAGTATAAATATTAAGTGATATAAACAAGTATTATACTTTAGGGTGAGTCATCATAACAAATGATATAATTAAGTATAATATTTAGGATATGTGCTAATATGACACGTCTTAAGGGGATTTCTTAAGGGGTCCTAATACAACATCTTAAGGGGATCAAAGAAGAGTATAATTAAGTATAAATATTAAGTGATATAAACAAGTATTATAAGTTTTAAGGCGATTCTTCATAACAAATTATATAATTAAGTATAATAATTAGGATATGTGCTAATACGACATGTCTTAAGGGGATGTCTTAAGGGGTCCTAATATGATGTCTTAAGGGGATCATAGAAGAGTATAATTAAGTATAAATATTGAGTGATATAAACAAGTATTATAAGTTTTAGGGTGACTCATCATAACAAATTATATAATTAACTATAATATTTAGGATATGTGTTAATATGACACATCTTAAGGGGTCCTAATACGACATATTAAGGATATAATTGATTTAACAATAATTTATACATGATATTTAGTGATTATACAATCAAATATAAAGTTTCAAAGTAGGAAAACATGCACATTTAACAAATAAAATATATAGAATATTGATTTTGATACATAAAAGTACATAGAGTACATAATTGTGTATGTACATGTATTTGTAATTTGTACAAAATGTTTAATTGTGTATATATGTACATATATGTCTATAACACCATAAATCTACAAGTTTTTTAAACTTCATCACGCATTAGCATAATATTAACCTAAAACGAGCAAACAAAGTAGTGTTCCTATGAAATATTCAATCATATTAAAATATGCAAATAAGATTAAAAGAATCAAAACAACTAAATAAAGCATATGAAAACATGATCAAACCCCTATCTCATAGTGGATTGGTGCTTCTTTGATGTGGAAAGGAGCCCTTTCCCAATCCTTGATAAGCTCCAAATATGTTGATGATGCAAGATGACAAGTGATCAAGTTGTGGAGTTGTGGAGGATTAAATCAATAGAGAGGGTTTCTATTTATAGAATAGAATGATAGAAAATTGCAAGATAGGAGGAATGTGGGATAAAAGATAATCCAATGGCATTGTGCCACTTGTCAGCATTCCAATGGAGGAAGGTTGTGCACATCTTGGTCAATGTGCCAAAGAGGGGGAGATTTGAAATTCAAAAGATGGCTTGTTGGAGGGAGAAGAAAAAGTCTTAAATGCCAAGTGGGAGACATGTAAGAGACAATGTAAGAGGAGTTAATGCTATGTTGGAAAGGACAAGTCATGTGAGAGGGAAAATTCAAATTGGAGGAATATTCCTTAAAGATGCCAAGTTGAGAGAAAATGAAGATTTAATAAATTAATTAAAATCATTTATTTGTGCAAGTGGGAAAAGCTAGAGGATGTGACATGGATTAGATTTAGCCTTAATCATGATTTGATTAACTTAATGAAGATTAGATGATTTGACCTATTTTATTTAGATTTATGGATTAAAATAAATCAAAAGGAGATGGAAAATGATTGACTTAGTTAAATAAATATTTTGATTTATTTAGCCAAAGGGGATGATGTTAGTGTTAAAGATGAATTTATTTAATTTAAATGGAGGACTTTAGAGATTACTTAAATAAAGTTGATTTATTTGATGAATGGATGAATATGACTTAATTGAATGCATGTTTCCAATTTTGCATGTCTACATTTTCCCCCTCTTTAAAGCAATGTACTTGTTGTGTTGGTTCAAAGAATAAACTTACCGCAATCAAAATTCAATTTTTTTCTAATTTTTTGGATGCCCTAGTAGAAAGAAGTATACTGGTACATTGTCCCCTCAAGAGATCGAGTGAAAGGATTCAATTTGAGGGTCGATCTTGTGATAAAGAGGTTCAAGATGGATGTATGGATGGTTATGATGATGATGCAAATGAGATGGTTTTGAGATGCTTAGAATAACCAATCTATATTATCCTAAACAACTTAAAATGATGATGTACTGCATTTGAGATGGATGATGTGATGATACCTATATGATTATGAAATGGATGTTTTATGCAAATGTATGGTCTATGAGATGCTTAGATTAACAAATCTATATTATGATGATGAAAAATGCATGTGAGATGATCAACATTTCTTATATGATATGATATGATTTGTAGTATGCTGATGGTTTTAAGATGCTTAGAAATGATAATGTAATGCATGTGAGATGGATGATGTGATATGCCATAATTATGAGATTTATGTATGCTGATGATTTGTGGATGTAGGATGGATGCACTAGCAATGATGATTAACTAACATGGCATGATGTTAGCACGGAAAAAAAGAAATGAGATGATGACAAGAGGATTCAACAAGCCAACTTTATTAGAGATGATGATGAGAGATGGATGATTTGCTTATCAGGAATTGGGACTTTAAAAGGGCTACTTACCTTATGTTTGATAACACACATAGATATGACGCATCAAGGTATAAAGAACCAGGATAGTGTTGTACCTAGTGCGATGGACTTTGATTTGACAAACAAATAGGAGTATTCTTGTTCACACTTGACATACAGAAACCTTGCTAGGATGCACCTAACAAAGCAAGTATTTGCCAAGTTATATTACAAGAGCATCCAACAAGCACAACAGACAAAAAATAATGATTAATGCCCATTCCTTTCTCTCTAACTCACTTTGATTAGACATCATCAAGAGGTCATTGGAATGAGCACAATAAGATAAATAGAAGAAAAGATCAAGCAAGCAAACAAGCCAATATTTTTCATACCTCGAGCTAAAGGGATATGTTTTTTTAGGATAAGAACCGAAACAATTGCCAATAGATAATTCCCATTGTAGGAAGGATACATCCTAGGACATGTTAGTGGATGGCAACACGTCATTTTGTTTATCCAAAGTGTTTTTCCAATAGATAATGTCCATTGTAGGAAGGATACATCATAGGACATGTTAGTGGATGGTGGCAAGTTGATAGGTTGCTTGGAAAGGCTGTTGATATAAGGTTGATTGACATGTTTGCAAATGATCAAGATTTTTATTTTGCGTTTAAAGGTTTGTTGTTTCAATTTTGATTTTACATTTGAAGTTTACTTTTTGCTAATTGTTGTGGTTGTTTCTACTTGTTTTTCCAAACGGTGAGTGTGATGATTTTTTTATTATGGATGAGATTATTGTGGGTGAAAGCAAAATGGGATGGATGGATTTTTTCAAATATTTTGATGTTTTTGATGTTTTGAAATGTTTTGAGGCTATTTTTGGGTTTTTTTTGAGATTTTACAAATGTTTTTGGATTTTGTGTCTTTTTCGAATGTTTTTGTGTTTTTGTGTCTTGGGGGCTAATCAAAGATTAGCCTTGCCTACGTTTAAGCTTAGAGATGACGTAGTTTGGATTCCATGTTTTTCATGTTTTTCTAACTTTTTGACCTATTTTTGGATCTTGACATGTTTTGGATTTTTTTGGATTTTTTGCATGATTTTGATGATTTGGATATGGATGTGTGATGATATCAGTGATCTTTTTTTGGGAATTTGTTGAAAACAAAACTAAGGTTGATTGATCAGATCGATGGATTGATGATGATAACATTGTTGAGGATGCACAATAATGCAAGGATTCGATTGATCAGGATTGATGATGATAACATTGTTGAGGATGCACAACAATGCAAGGATAATGTTAAGCAACACAAGGATTGGGAAGGATCTCCCAATATGATGATGGATTGACTAGATTTGATTGATCATGATTTTGAAGCTTAGCTTGGAACAAAAGTTGTTTGAATGATTTGATGTGACATTGACAAGTAAATCAGATGCAACTAATATTGATTATTTGGATTGATGTTTGATGAAAGATAAAGCTTGATAAAGAACATGTTCTCATCAAAATATGCCATGGGATAGTGAATTGGATTTTTTGCTCACAAGTGTTTTGACCAATTTAATTTCACGTTTTCCAATGTTTGGATCACCACATAAGTTGAAGGATGCTTGGATAGGTGTGTGGATGAATGAATATGGTAAGCACACAAAGGATGCCAAGGATTATCTTACGATAAGATAAGGTGTTGAGATAAAGAATGCTCATTTGGATAGTGCTTCATGGCTCAGATAATGCTGGGTAGGATAATGAAAATGACTCATGTCAAGATGTCTACCATAAGCAAGTGTAAAGTGTACACCAAACTTTGTCAAGATCAAGATAAATTGGACTATGGATGTAGATGGATGAAAAATGGATTGGATCAATGGTTTATGGATGAATGGATTTATTATGGATGAGATGAATAGAATGCTAGCTTTATTATGGATGGGATGAGATGCTTCCACTTGAACTGGTGCATGCAGATGCTTGATTCTATGCATGACACATGTTTTCCAATTTTTCATCATGGTACCTGTTCAAAGCACCATTGAAGTGGTTTTCACTAGAGGACAATTTTTCTCTTTACTATTTTCAATCCTTTTTCCAATTTTTTTGGATTTTCCATTTTTTTAATTTTTTTTAATGATCTTAAGCTCATGCTAAACCATCTAGTGGTGTCAATGTAGATACTTTTGTCATAATGTACCATCGATATCCTACTTGAAGAAGCTGCTTTGTCAAGATATGTGCACTTGAATGCAACTTTTGGGATTTTTGATCTGCTTTGTTGATACCAAGGTTAACTTTTTCTTTGTGTTCACATCGCGATAGAATGCCTTCTAAATCCTTATGATAAAGCGTCATTGCCAATACATGGTCAATTTGAGAATTGGATATCATGTGTGGAGGTGTGGATGGAGTGTGTTTAGGAATAAAATATGGATTAGTTGATAGTTTGGAACCTTTGACTCTCCAAACTTGGGAATATGAAAGTGTGTGTGGAATTAGGACCAACTGTTTGATACACTTTATATGTCGCTTGAGAAGCCTTATTTGTCCTTTGTAGACATCTTTGATGGATACTTTTCCCTTTTTTATTTTGGCCCATAGTTTCTTTGACTAATGGAGTTTGATAGGGATCATCTTTCTTTGTATTTTTTGGTATCCATATATATTTGATTTGTCCAATATACTTCTTAGCTTCTTTTTCTTTGATAATTCTCTTTGTGCTTTGATTCAAATCTTTCTTTTGATGTTGGTCCCAATTCATGGATGGGGTGGTGGGTGGATGAAGATTCATGATATAATTGGTTGTAGTATTGGAATTGGTTTCATCATAAGGATTCTTCATGCTCCCTATGTTGAAATTTTCTTGAGACATAGTTGCCTCTAGTATGGTGGTAGTGGCACCTTCATTCCTTGATTCTGCTTGTTTTGAGATGTCTTGTTTAGTAAGCATGCTCTGATAAATGACCACTGCAAATGACGTTGTTTCAATTTGTTGCTCTGCTAACTCTGAAATGTCTTGTTTGTTTGACCTGTTTCTTTGAGTGGATAATGTTGGATATCTTCATACATGATGTCCTCAGTCTAAATTTGGGATATATCTGATCCTGCTGTTGATAATTCAGTTTGACTATAAGAATTAATAACCTGCTCTTTTTGTGTAATAATATCAAGATTAAAGGAATCTTGTTCTAAATGAAGATCATTTATGTGTCCATCCAAAGAAAGCATCTCATGGGTAGATGGAGGAGTATGTGCTATGTGGGTATGATCATCTTGTATAGATAGGAGAGTGTCCATTAGATCATTGTAGTATCTTGGAGATATGAATTTTTGATCTTGTATGACTTTGGAATTACTTTTGACATGCTTTAGATCAAGTTCTTGACATGGGTCAGTTTCAAAGGATGGATTGCTTACAAAGGGTTCTTGGAAATAATCATCATTCATGGGAAGTGGCTCAATATCCTTTTGATCTTTGGGTGGACTTAGGTCAAATGTTAAGTTGAGGAGCCCTTTAGTATCTGTAAAGGGTGTCAACATGTCTTGGAAAGGACCACTGCTAGAGCTTGGTGAAAGATGTTGATCATGCTTTGGAATAAATTCTTAAGATATGTTCTCTAACTCATTAGGTGATGTAGAGACATTTTCAACATGATCATTGGTTGATGGATCATGGATTATGTCAATAGGATCAAATAACTCTAACACTCCTTGAAATAGATGACTAAAAAGTGGCTCTTGATGTATGGTAAGTTGGTCATCAAATGAAGTGAAACATCTTTAATGTGCTCATTGATGGATAGGTTTTGATCATTGTTGTCAACAATTGTGGTGGGGAGATTATGGATGCTATCACTAGTGGTCTAATCTTCATCATTGTCCCAATAGTGATTATCTTTTGATCAATGAGGTCTTGGATGAGATTTTTGAGTCAAATACAATTTGATGTTGTGTCCCTTTACTTTATGAAAGTCACAAAGGTGCTTCTAGTTATACCCTGGAGGTTTAACTAGGTGCTCTTGATAATTCTTATAAATGGGGAGCTTGATGAGATTTTCTTGTACCAATTGTTGCAGGACTAATTCAATCGGTCTCCCAAGTGGTGTGTATTTTTGTTTGTTCCCTTGTGAGATTTTCACTTTGAATTGACCTTGTGGTGGTTGATTTTGGAGATGTTGCGATTAATCTTTGAGATGTGGTGATTGGGTTTGTTGTTGATGTTGTTTATCTTGATATTGGAGATATTTTTCTTGATGCGGTTGTGGACACAACTCAATGCTTTGATGACATGGTTTAACCAATGATAGAGTGTATTGATTTTGGAGTGAAAATGTGTCTTGGCTCAATAATTCAATTAGTTTGGAAAGTGAAGCAATTTGATCTTTATTTTGATCTTGACACCCTTGATATAGTTGATTTGGATTTTGTTCAAGTGGATTTGGAATGTATACTTGTGGTTTTTGCATGAGATCATGAACAAATTGATTTTGGACAATGTTTTGACTTAGGGTGATGCTTAGATTTGGCATGATAGGTTGAAATTGAACATTTTTGTGTTTGGGAATCACATTTCCTTGATTTTACATGGTGTTACCTTGACTTGGATTAATACATGGAGTCGTTAACATCTTGTTGACCCCTAAATTGTTTAGGACCAATGATGAGATCAAGGATGAAAGAGGTGAATGATATGGGTGTCAAAAAATTTAGGAACTTTGGATCAATGCTAGACTTAGGGTTTGATTTTGATTGGTTTGATTTGGATAAGGGTATGTGTAGGATCATCATGGAAAAAATAGGCCCTTAAGTGGAGAAAAATTCAGAAAAATCAAAGTTACGCAACTTGACGTAAAAATTTGAATAAGTTATCTATATTATTTAAAAAATATGTAAGAATAGAATATTTAGAAAATTGAATGTAGTTTCTAAACTACTAGGTTTATTTTAAAAAAATCTATTTGGTGAAAATTTGAAATTTCAATGCAGTAGTACTTAAATTTCAGGGAAAAAATAAGTAGGTGTCTGTTTGACACCTTAACCACAATAAATGATAATATTTTTTTATAAGATTTTACATACAAGTAGAGGATTCATGTCCCAATGTGATGCATATTTTTTGTAATTATTTTCCAATTAAATAATTAATTATTAATTTTTTATTAATTTTTTTAAAATATAAAAACTCATATGTCTGACCACCTTAACTTGGTCAAAACTTCATGAAATTCATTTTTATTTTTTTTAATCCTATAGTATGCAAAGAATAGAATGTGACACATGTTTCAGATTCAGAAAATGTGATACCATTTGAAAGCTATAGATGTTTTTAATCATCATATCAATTAGGACTTTAGTCGTAATTCAAATAGAAAATGAATAATAATTATTTATTAAATTCAAAGTAAAGCATAATTTATATTGGTGGAAATATGAGAATCTCTTTTAAAAACCCTTTTTGTCTCATCAATTTTAGGTAAAAAAAAAGGTGCCAGCCACATACCCTACACATACCCATCATATAGCCACTTTTTGGCCCATCATGATCCTATACATACCCATAATGGACTTGTAAACCCTAAGATGTTAGACATGATCTTTAGGAGAAACTTGTTCAAAGAGG
Organism: Sequoia sempervirens; assembly: GCA_007258455.2. Taxonomy (NCBI): domain Eukaryota; kingdom Viridiplantae; phylum Streptophyta; class Pinopsida; order Cupressales; family Cupressaceae; genus Sequoia; species Sequoia sempervirens. The sequence goes on from VDFB02105785.1 coordinate 70,777,675, forward strand.
TGATAATTTAACTAGGGGTGTGAGGAAGGATTCATCCAAACACACCTAACTAAACAAGTGATTTTGATTTGGTTTAAGGATGTACCCAAGTTTGGATAATTATGTTTCCAAAGCTCTAAAGTTGTTTGTGAGATGATGATAAATGTTTGAATGAAGTGTTCGATTTGATCCTAAATGAACCTAACAAAGACCTTGTTTACAAGAACAAGATAGTGAAAAACATGCTTTTCTCTAAGAGTAGTTCAAAACCAAAAGACCAATGTTTGCATGAAAACCATATGACCAAAAGATGCCAAGAACATGTGTGGGATCCAATTGTTTCAATATTTGCTTAATGGATTCTTTTTACCACAAATATGTACGCTCTTGATTAGCTTTTGAAACTAGATGTCTAATGTCCTAACTTCTTCTCATCCCACAAAGTGCATTATGTGGAAATCAAGGAAATCAAGGCAAAAGTTACTTAATGTTGACTTTAGTAGGAGAAAATTGAGATGAAATCCAAATGCTTAGAAGCCTCTAAGGATGATAATCCCAAGGGCAAGCAATAGCATGTGAATTCGTTCAAGGATATTTGCTTCTCCTAAAGGGTTTGAAGTTTTGATGACAATGTTAAATGTTTGTTTCCCAATGTTTACGAACAAGAAAAGTGTTTTGTAACCAAGAACAAGTACAACCCTATGGCTATGAAAGACTGTATTTGTTGAGTCCCCACTTGGACAAGTCCAGCTACACTTATTTTTAATGAATGGTTGGATGCTTGACCCCACTGGCTCCCCTCCACGACACTCACTTATATGGGGCAGCCAAGCATCAATACCCATAAAACTCCCATGGCATACTTTTCATTTCTACTAAAAATAGTAAAAGTGTAGGGTAGCTTTAGAACGGCCATTCTTGCACCAACAAATAGATAGGGATTTTGGCCTTTGTACAACAAGGGTTTTAATTCAAACTTTCCATTTGTAGGGATTGATCCATCGAGGCAAGAGACCATTGTTGCCCTTCTCGTCAGAACCAACCACGTGATACTGGCCTTTGTTCTAGTACCCACTTTTATATACCGACTGGAAATACACTTGGCTTTCGCATGTTATTAGTTGGTTCATTCCCTTGGGTGATTACTTTTTCCCACAAGGTAGACCCTCTAAGATAAACAAAAGTGAGCAAACATATCCATAACTTGATTGATCTTTGTTGAGAAACAAAGAGAGAATACACACAATAAGTTTTACTCACACTCACAAGATGTGTTCAATTTTATACCCAAATTGAAAATGTATGGGCAATTACTTATGTAACTTAATGTCCCAAAAGGACTTTTGATTCTCAAGATCGTCGTGAGGTGTCAGAGAAGTGCATACGTCCTTTTAGTGATATTACTTTGAGTAAGTAAATACAAGACAAAGAAACACTTGTTCATTTTAAGTCCACAAAGAAAAAAGTGATTTCTTTTTATAGCACCAAATCAAATGTGGAATTTTCCTTGTTCAATTGTTAGCCTCAAACGAAATCTAGTGAGTTTGTCCTAAAGTTCTTTTTAAGCCCTTTGTAGCAAAGATTGAAATTTTCTTTTTAGAGCCCAAAAAGGATGTGAGTTGGTGTAAAATGATAGGAAAAAATGGAAGCTCTAATCATTTAAAAATGCTTTTTCAATTGTAAGTTCAATGCTCAACTATTCAACTCCAATCTGATTGTTGTTTGATTCCCATGCGAGAGAAAAACCACCATTGTTTCCTGATGCCAACCCCTGTCATGCAAAATCTCTATAAAAACAACCAATGGTAATATCAGATTTTTAAAACCATGATAGAACTTTGATAATTATAAGCACAAAGGACTTTTGATTTTCTTAGCTCAATCTTTTTACTCCTTTGTAAACGACCAATTGAAATCTGCAAAACTCACAGTAATGAAACCCAATGCCAAGGTTATATGTAATTAAAACCAACAGTTAGATTTGCCTAACAAAAGCACAAATAAATAACACTATCGAAATCCCATTTATAATGCTGCTTGTTATTTATTTCAAGTTTCTCACACTACATGTGAAAAGAGCAAATCAAATCACAATGAGTATCAAGCAATGCACTAGATTTAGAATGACATCAGAGAATATGAAAAAATGATGAAAGCAATTTGGAGTCCCGCATGAGCATGAGGCCTATCTTATCTAAAGTAGTCACCTCATATTAATGCACCAATCAATATCAAAGAGAAACAATGATTTTACCTACACCCCAATTTGAATAAAGGTCATATCATCATTAGCGTGGAGAAATTGATGAGCAAGTGAAAGATAGTGAATGAATACCACCAATAAAGTCGATAGGACAAGCACTAGAGCAACAACAATATTAATGATAGAAAAACTTTGTTCACCACTCTGCCTAGCCCATCATTAATGAGAGCAACACAATTTAATATAGAGAAAGGTAATATTGATAAGAGACAACCATATTAATGAGAAAGATAGTGATATTGTTGATAAAAACAAAGATATTAGTGAGATAATCATAGACAAAGCATGTTACTGTTTGACAAAACTCCTCTCGGTTTATTGCATCCACATATTTTTTTCAATGGTAGATAAATTCAATTCAACTTCCTTATCTTTAAGAAGAAAATATCTCGATCTTTTAAACTTTTGTAAGAACAAGTCCTAGTTGGATTCCAAGTAGAATCCCTTTGGCTCACATTATTATTGAAACATAGTTTGAGAACTTCCACACGAGCTTAAGCAAAAATAAACAATGTAGAAGACAAGGCATGAAAATATTTGACATGATGCTTTAGCTTAAAGTTAATGATCAGAAACAAGAGACTTAATGCTTCAAATTGATATTGAATGATTCTTGCCTCTAGGTGCCAAGGACAACAAAGGTTTTCCACATGTCAAAATAGGAATTAATCATGATTGAAGATATGTAGATAATCGATATTAATTCTTACCAGCTAGGCACCAAAGTCAAAAAAGAAGAAGACAACAATAGCAATATTAATAGTTACGGTGCTAAATACTTAGGACATCCATGTGTTTGTATTAATGCATAGCAAGTTCAAATTTTGAATATAAAGTTGAAAAACAATATGAATCAATCAATGTGAATTCACCAAACTTTTCACAGAACCAATTAGGAGCTAGTTTAGAGAAGTTGATGCCTTAGGCATATGAAGCTCAACCCAATCTACATTTTGCAGTACCAAGTGATGATACATTATCTCCAAATAGTAGAATGCTACATTCCAAGACCAGCAAGTTGGGTGGGTCTCTAGCAAATGTTGCAACCTAGTTGGAAAGTATGCAAAGAGATGTTTTTGTATCCAAAAATCAGCCACTATGGAATTCCACTAAAGTCAAGCTTAAAATTAAAATGCCAGAAAAGACAGTGTTCTATTTTGTGCCATCAACTGTTAAATTGCTTCTTTCAATAGGTTTACTCGAAGGCCACATTGTTCAATAAGTGGGTCAGGAAGAACAGGTATTTCTCACCAGAGTGTTAAAAGGCACAAGAGTATTGTGCAAGGGAAAAGCATGCAAGGGAAAAAAGGTTGTTAGTATTTGAAAGTTTGAAGTTCACACTAGCAATATGGCAAGGCATGCTAGTGATTTTATAATTCTTGAGAATGAAATTATGCATTTATGGGAATCCCTTAACTAGCATGCACTCCATTATCCTACCCTTGTTTTGAAAATCACAGGGAAAGATCCAGATTTATGTTTCAACATCAATGAGACAGGTTCTTGGATGTGAGGCATTGCATGGTGATATGCCACAAAAAGAACATGATACAATTATGGCTGAATTTTGTGCTGGTACAACTCGGGTCTTGATCACCACAAATGTTTGGGCTCAGGGTCTTAATGTTCAATAGATTTCATTGGTGATAAACTATGACCTTTCAAACAATCATGAGCTTTACTAGAAGCATAAAAAGGGGCGCGCTAAACTTTTGATAGAATGCCTGAAAAAAAAGACATTGACTAATGGCCTGCGCAACAAGAAAATCTTGTTAAGATGTGTTAGAAAACCTTAAGCAAATACCATTGGCAGGTGTAAGGCCGAATTTTGCAGTTATAGAAATTTTCAAGTCAATGCATTTAATCAATCATACAAAACAATGAATGAAGTCTTCTACTATAACCAATCAGATGGAAAGGCCATGCGCCAATGTGATCTATAAAACTTTTACAAGATCTAAACTTATAAATGCATTCTCAGGCAAAGGCTATTAGCAAGTGCAAAGCCACATTTTTAAAACACTTTACCATCAATTTTTCCTGCACTAGAATAAAGCATATAAAGGTGTTTTAGTGATGCTTATTGACCCAAGTGTGTATTTTGATAACCATGATTTGACATGACATTTAAATCGAAGGCCCATTTGATGCATAGCCAAAGTATTGATCTAATACATGCCACATAAAGATGTGGTTCCAATACAATGCATTTATTGAGATGAGTTGTAGCGTACTTGAAGAAAGATAAGGTTGCAACCAACAAAGATCACATAATCAACCTTGAATGGTTCGTTGAGAAGCAACAATCTGACACAACATATACATTAAGATTAATGTCACAGATGAGATTCTTAACCTGCTAAGTATTGGAGATTCAAATAAGAAACCCCCAGCTAAGAAGCACACAAGTCAAAATGATACAATGAGTTATCAATATCAACTTTTGAAGCATGAAATTGAAGATGTAGGATGGCAACACATGTTAGCTTTTAGGAATATATTCAAAATGTGGAAATATAGACAAAAGAGGTTAACTTTTAGAAACTTTCTTAGCAAATGAAATCTAATGCTAAATTGTCATATTTTTCCCTCCTAGCGCCATATCTAACACCATAAATTTGCAAGCTTAAACTCTACCTCATATATCATCATGATGTTAGTTTACAACAAACAAATAAAATAGTGAGATGTGATGGATGGATTTTTAAAATATTTGGATGTTTTTGGAGTTTTTTGGAATGTTTTGAGGCTATTTTTGGTATTTTTGAGATTTTTCAAATGTTTTGATTTTTTAATTTGCCAATGTTTTGGGGTTTTATGAGATTTTGACCAAGAGACTAACCTAAGGACCTATCCTAGGGGCCTCAGAGGCTGATCAAC
>VDFB02105785.1:70782896-70805756 GCA_007258455.2 Sequoia sempervirens
AGATTGGTTCTCGAAATATGAAGAATATGATGGTGGAAAGGTGTATCTCACTGATGATTCTCATTTGAAGATAGTTGGTCGTGGAAGAGTCAGGATATAATTCTTAAATAGTAGAGTGAAGGGAATTGATGGTGTGTTGCATATCCTAGGTTTGGTATGAAACCTACTTTCAATGAGTAAATTGAATGATGAGGGTGTGCAAGTTGCCATCTCAAGTGGAGGATATAAGATGACTAGAGGAGCTATGGTTTTGGCTAGAGGAGTTCATATAGGAACCCTGTTCAAGCTAGATGCATGCATAGTATAGTGCAATAGTTCTTCTAACAAACCAAAGAAGAAATCTTTGGATTCTTCATCCTCACTGTCAGATCGAGTAGAAAAATCTATAGCAGTTACATCTGATGGTCATGCATTTTGGGTACCTAAGGGTGCTCATTCCTTGGAAATGAAGCTTCCTGTGGAGAAGATGATGTTATGGCACCAGAGACTTGGCCATATTGGTGAGAAAGGTCTCAGAACCTTGAAATCTAAGAGCCTTGTAGAAGGCCTTGAAGATTGCAATCTCAATTTTGACTTCTATGAACATTGTATCTTTGGTAAACAAAATTGTGTGCAATTTTTAAAAAGTTCTCATAAGTCTTCTGAGGTTTTGGACTATGTGCATTCTGATGTTTTCGGTCCTATGAATGTTCCTTCGTTAGGAAAATCTATATATTTTTTTCTTTCATAGATGATTACAGTAGAAGGACATTTATTTACTTTCTCAAAAGTAAATCTAAAGTCTTCAGTTGGTTTAAGGAGTTTAAAGCCTTGGTAGAAAATCAAACTAGTAGAAAGATAAAGTATTTAAGAATTGACAATGGTGGTGAGTTTTGTTTTGTAGAATTCAATAAGTTTTGTAAAGAACATGGGATTGAAAGGCATAAGACAACTCCATATACCCCTCAACAAAATGGAGTTGTAAAGAGGATGAACAGGATGTTGATGGAGAGGGCTAGGAGTATGCTAAGTGGTGCTGGCCTTAAGCAGAAGTTCTGGGCTGAAGTTGTTTCCACTGCATGTTACCTAGTAAACATATCTCCTACATCAGCTCTTGTTGATAAGACACCTATGGAGGCATGGTCAGGCAAGAAGCCTTCATTGAAACATATTCATGTGTTTGGTTGTGAGGCATATGCTCATGTGCCAAGGGAGAAAAGGTCAATTTTTGAAAACAAGGTTGTTAAGTGTATCTTCATCGAATATGGTATTGGTGTGAAAGGGTACAAGCTTTGGGATCTAGTGGCCGAAAAGGTTCTCTACAGTCAAAATGTTATCTTTAGAGAGATGAAACCTTCTTCCTCTATTTTGCAGCCTACAAAAGAACAAAAGAAAGAAGATGTGGTTCAACTTCCTCTTGACTCTAAGAAATTTGAACTTGAAGCCCAAAATGGACTTGATGATGAGGAGAACTTGAGAAGCCAAGAAAGTTCTAAAGAAGAAGAAGAACCTCAACCTTAGCCAGTGAGGAGGTCTACACGTGAGAAGCAACAACCGGATAGATATGGATATTCACCAGAGAGGTTTGGATATTCATTGTTGGATTCAAATTATGTTTTTACTTTGATTTCTAACACTGATGAGCCTAGGACTATTAGAGAGGCTATGAGTATGGATGATGTATATTCTTGGTTGAAAGCCATGGACGAAGAAATGGCTACATTAAAGAAAAACAATACTTGGGATCTGGTACCATTGCCTAAAGGACGTAAACTTGTTGGTTGTAAATGGGTGTTCAAGAAGAAATTGGGTCCCAATGGTAGTGTTGAGAAGCATAAGGAACGGTTGGTCGTGAAGGGGTATTCTCAAAAGGAGGGAATTGACTTTGGTGAGATTTTCTCTCCTATAGCGAAGCTGACATCCATTCATTTTTTGTTATCACTTGCTACAACATATGATTTAGAGATTGAGTAGATGGATGTGAAGACAAAGTTCCTTCATAGTGACTTGGAGGAAGAGATTTACATGTCACAACTAGAGCACTTCCTGGTTAAAGGTAAAGAAAATCTAGTTTGCAAGTTGAAAAAGTCTTTGTATGGTCTTAAACAATCTCCTAGAATGTGGTATTAGAAATTTGACACCTATGTGTTGAGTTTGGGATTTCAGAGATCAAAATCTGACCATTGTGTGTATTTCAAAAATGAAAATGGTCACATTCTCATTATTGCATTGTATGTAGATGATATTTTTTTTTGGGAATGGTAGTATGATTTCAGATTTGAAGTTCTAGTTGTCAGCACAATTTGATATGAAAGATCTAGGTGCAACAAGGTATATTCTAGGGATGGAGATCAAAAGAGATAGAGCTAATAGAAAGCTTTGGGTAAGCTAGAGAAATTATGTGAATACGGTGTTGTAGAGATTCAACATGTCATCTTGCAAATCCTTGGTAGTTCATGTTTTGCATAGGACGAAGTTATCAGTTGAGGATTGTCCAAAATATCCTATTGAGATTGAGGACATGACAAAAGTATCGTATGCTAGTGTTGTAGGTAGCCTGATGTATGCTATGGTTTGTATGAGGCCAAACATTGCCCAAGCAGTGGGAGTCCTAAGTCAGTTTATGGCTAATCCTGGACGAGTGCATTGGGATGCGGTGAAGAGAGTGTTCAGATAGTTGTGGGGTACTTCTAAGTATTCCTTATGTTTACATGGTTATCCTATTGGACCTTAGCATTCAGTTTGTATTCGTGGGTTTGTATATGGAAGCCACTCATGCTTGTAAGGAAGCCATTTGGTTTAAACGATTGTGTTCTGATATTGGTTTTGATGTTGGACAGATTACAATATATTGTGACAATCAAAGTTCCATTAGCTTAGCTAAGAATCCTACTTTCCATGCTAGAACAAAGCACATTGATGTATAGTTTCATTTTGTTCATGATATGGTAGAAGATGGAAAGGTGAAGTTGGAAAAGGTTGATACTTTGGCAAATGTTACAGATGCATTGACGAAGCTAGTGAGCACTGAGAAGTTCAAATGGTGTGCCAGTTCCATGGGCCTTGGGGCCTTCAACAGTTGATGTTGTAGACTCTTGACAGGTCTTCGACAAGTGGGAGAAAGTTGGGATTAAGGTGTCTCAACCTTGAGTCTCAACATGGTGATTTTTTTTAAATTAATTGTTGCATAATCATTTTTATCCTAAGTTATTAACTTCCTAAGTTTTCATTCGTCTTTGGGAGACCTCTTTGTGAGGTGGCATCCTACATGGCAGGTGATGAGATGGCATAATCCTTAGTTTTTAGGAAGTTGGATCTCACTTGGAAGATACTATTTTTTGGGGGAGATGTTGACATATGTTTCCATTTTGGAGTGGAAATTGATTTGGAAATTTCCTTTGTTGACTAAAGAGTCTTGGTTTGCAAATTCTATTATGGATTGGAGTTATATTTTAGTAGTTGACATTTGTGGTGGAGTTCATGTTTGTTAAGTGGTGTGAGGTAAAGAAAGCACCTATTCTTGGTTATTGCAGTTTCTATGTTGAACTTACATTGTATTTGGCAAGATGACTGTTATAGATGAGATAGGTGTTGTTGCTTTTGAAAGTTGCTATGTGCAACATTTCATGGATTAGCAAGTTATTGTTTTTTGACACAACTTACCTATTGGGCTTTGAAGTTGGTTTTGGAAACCATGGGAGCCTTCCTTTTCAAGTTGAGCTCTATTTATATGTTGGTGCCTTAGCACGTTTTATGAGACAGGTTGAAGATTTTTAGAGATGTTGTTATGCTGCCGAAATTATTCTAGAATCCTGTAATAGTGTGAAAACTCCTTAAGAGCATAGCTATGAGATTGTATTGTAACTGTTGTTGTTGTTGATTAATACAATTGAGCTAAGTGTTTGGAGAGTGGGTTTTTTCCCAAAAGGATTTTCCCACGTATATGTTGTGTTATGAGTTTATTCTATTTTGAATATTTGTTTGTGTTTTTAGATGTGCATCTGAATCTGTAAATGTTAATTGGTTTAGAATTTTTGCAACTCTCCTGATAGATTCAGTGTAGGAAACTCTTTTTTCCACCTGTGTTTCCTTTCATTATTGAAGGTCGATACTCTCTTATTGTTAGCGTTGGTTTGAGCCATCTCCTATTGTTGGTGTGGTTTGTGCATAAAGTTTGTAATATTTATTTAGGGTTTCATTGTTGCACAACTGAAGAGGAAGTGGGCCCCACTAATTTTTGCACCAAATTAGATTTTTTAACCTTATAATTCTTGTTTGGAGGCTTTTATAACTATCTTTAAATTTTTTGAATTATTAGTTATAATGGTTTCTTCGGGGAAAGGGAACTTTAGGCAATAGAGTGATTTTATTCTCACTCATCTTAGTGAGCATAATCTATTGCCATATTTGTATAATGAAGTTTGTATTCCAGGAACACCTTGTGGGTATATTATTTTGAAATGATATAGGGCTCAAGTCCTTAAGAGTTATTTTTGAGCATATAAATGATGACCTTTTGGAATCACTTATTCATTTTGAATGCCCTTGTGCTCCTTGGTCGACTTACATTCAATAATTATATGGAGATCATGATACTCCACTGACTCTCAATGATCCTCTTTCCAACACCAATGTGTCAGGTGTGTGCAAGAAGTTGAGTCCACTTTTTGGCCAAAAAGTGGAAGTGTTTTTCTTGATTTTAAGAATTTGACACATTTGACCTTAAGATTTGAAGCACTTAGAGATGAGATTTTCAAAAAAGTCACTGATCATAAAATGTAGTACTCAGAGTCTAGTTTCTAAATATGTAATTTATTTCAATACCGAGATGATACAAATTGAGTTTCAATAGGTGTTTCTAAAACCACATTAAAAAGTCACCTTTTTACCATACCATGCACATGTACATCATCCATATTTTGACCTAAACTATCATTTTTTCTAAATCCTTTTGGGAAAATATTTGTAACTCACAGAAGCACTTTTTTGATATTTTTTGTAATTTTTTATTGAATTTTATTTTTGTTAAATTTTTATTAGCCATATTTGTCATTTTGAAAAATCGTCGCATACGTCATGCATAAGATGACATAAACTTATCATTTTTTATTTTTTTAAAAATTTAAAACAGTTGTCTAAAGTATGTTCTCGTGTAATTCATTTTACAAAAAATAATTTTAATAAAAAGTTATTAAAATAGTAAAATATCCTGATATTTAAAGTTTATGGACCAATTTCATCAAAAATTAATTGAAAAATAGAAAAAATAATCCAATTGTAAAAAAATTACATATTTGGAATCTGCACTATCTCATCTATAATGGGTTTTAATTTCGTCAAAAAATTTTGCAAAAAAGGTCATCATCAAACCTATAATGGGTTTTAATTTCATCAAAAAATTTAAAGATGCACATGCAATACAAGATTATCTACACCTAGTTCAAGTGAGTACTCTACAGTTCGTTGATTCTTTTGGTTGGTTGAAATTTAAAGTTGTCATTAAATTTTGTAGATAATCTTGTATTGCACCAAACCGTTTTGTTAATGAAAATGAAAATGAAAACCATTTTGTTGATGAAAATGTAAATCACTTTGAAGTTGAAAATGAAAATGAAAATATAGAATGTGATGTTGAATTTAATGAAAATACTTTTTTAAAAATTGAAGGTGATGTTTTGGATAATCTTCCTGGTAAGATTTCTTGGAGGCAAATAAGAACACATGTGAATAGAATATACAAAAAATTCTTTTATCATAAAAAAATTGCATTTCAATGTCAACTAATCATGCAATTGATGAGAATGCAAAAAATGAGGAAAATAATGAAAAAGTTAGGCTTTTTTGTTAAACCAAGAAGAAAAGACCAATCATTAAAACATGTTATTGTTAGGGTTAGAGATGGCAGATATCTAACAATTAAATGCAGATTTAAATAATAAACAGAGAAACTAAAACATACACAGAATAAATCATAACACAGAGAATTTAACGTGGTTCACCCAATCTGGGCTACATCCACCAAACCGCAGCCATCCAATCCTTTTATTATCCAGTGCAAAACCTATTACAATCTCGCGAATAATCGCATTTTTCTTCATACTGTAACCCCCATCCCAACCCCTTTTAACAAGCTTTTAGAAGCTTCCAGAATTAGGGTTTTACAATGTCGGTTTTCTTTCTTTTTCGGAGATTTTTCCTTTTTCGCTGACGACGCGAAAAAAATGGCAAAAACATTATATCCCTTACTACATATCTATCCAACACTCAAGAGATTATTCATTAAACCATTAACATAGTAGATGTCATTAGTGTTATGCTTGCTATCAAAACTAACTAAACCTGTCCCACAAATCTTAGCACCAGTATCATCTCCACACTTAACTAAGCCTCCATCATATTTTTCAAGTTTAACAAACTTACTTTTTTCATTGGTCATGTGATGTGAGCAACCACTGTAAACAACCCAGTAGTTCTTTTCTTTTTTAGCATGAAGGGCAGAGATCATAGTATCTTCAACTTTCTCTGGAGCACTTTCCTTCATCTGTCTTTCAATATTAGTAGAAGTAGATTAATCTTTTATAGCCAAGAACAAGTATTCATTATCATCAAAATCTCCATAATCAGACTCTTCATCGAAAATACTAGCATCTTCATTTACATAATATGCTCTCTTGATTATCTTTCCTTTGTTTTCTTTGCCTACTCTTTGTTTATTCCTCTCAACTCTTTTAGGACATCTCAAAGCATAATGACCTATTTCTCCACAACTAAAGCATTTAAAGGGTCACTTACCTTGATACTTACGAGAGCCATTTTTCATCCTTACAAAGTTAGATTCTACTTCATAAAAATTTTCTTCATCCATATTTTCAACATTTGTAGCCCTAAAGATAGTCTCTAACTTTGATCCATTTCTCAATCTAGGCTTTCTCATTTCAAATGATGTTAGACTACCCAATAATCGATCTTTAGTATAAGTTTTGTAATCTAAAAATTCCTCAATAACATATACCTTTTCACTATATGCATTAGGGAGAGTTCTGAGAATCTTCTTCACAATCCTAGATTCATCCACTGTAGCACCAAGTCCTCACATTCCACCTACTAGCTCATCCACTCTTTGTACATAGGATTTACTATTCTCATCTTTAGACATATGTAAGATCTCGAATTGTGCATCCAAGTTCTGCAACTTTGCTTCTTTGACCTTTACATCTCCTTCATGACTCTTTTCCAATGCATCCTAGACCTCTTTAGTAGTCTTCAGATTTGCAACTTTAATTAATTCAGAATGTGAAAGATTATTCTTCATAATGAAATTTTCCTTATTGTTTGCTTCATGCACCTTGATCTCATCAGTTGTAAATGGACCATTAGCAGGGGTAGTGTATGCAATCTTACAATATTTCTCAACATCATATCCATAATATTCCAGATATCCTTCTATTTTTGTCTTCCAAAAGGTATAGTGAGTCCCATCGAACCTAGGACACTCATTAGTGATCTTGCTCGCCATCCTAGACCTTCCTTAAGCGGTTAAGATCTTCTCCAAGGAGTCAAGCTCTGATACCAATTATTGAACAAGAAAATTGAGAGGGGGGGTGAATGAGTTGTAGCAATTTAAAACTTTAAAACTTCCACCAAATGTTAGATCAATTACCCTTCACAAATCCTTTACTCTGCTAATGTGATTAATCATTAAGTGTAGAAGCAAAAATAGAAAGAAGTAAAACCATACACATAATAGCACCAAATTTTATGTGGAAAAATCAATGAGGGAAAAACGACAATGAGGATTAGCTTACAATATAAAGAATTCCAAAACCAAGTACAAAGGCTCACTACCAAGACAAGACTTGTCCAAAACTAGTATAAAATAAGAGTCATTGTCCAATGAGGGTTAACCATCCGGAGTGCTCATTGCCACATAATTACAAAGAATATAGAAGAGATTTGTAATAGATAGAAAACTATCTCAATGCAACACATATTTCCACCACAATTCACTCATACACTTGAAAACATGCTCGAATGATAGAGTACACCTTCATCTCACTGCTTTCAGAAACTTTCCTTATGAATTTCATGTTGATCTACACAAACTCGCATCACACACACACACACAATTTCACATATATTTCATATGTATCTTGCTTGCATTCATTCATACATCCATGCCTCTTTCACACACATCTCAACTTATATTTATATCGTATTCAACTTTGAAACTCATCCAAAGTCAGCCACACACCATTTATATTTACAAATTCAAATTAGGTTGGTGCAAAAACATTTTATGGTGGAATTAGAATGAGGGTGACCCAAGCACATACTTAACGAGGACCAAAATAAGTCCCAATATGCTTCGCCATGCTTCATGGACTTCATAAATAGTGTTTAACACAAGGTTGACCAACAGTAGTGTAAAACACATAAAACAATTAAGCACACACAACCTTAACTCGATCAAATCTTTCAGATAACAAATTTCACCTAAACATGACCTCCTTAGCTTACTCTCAGAACCACAAGTGCTGAAACCAAAATTCAGAGAAATCTAGAGCAACTACATTTCTCCTAGACCATAGCTAGACACACTAAAATGCATAGTTCATAATTGGTGAAAATATCTCTCACTGTATAACAATCCAAAGACCAAAATTCTAGATACAACAACTACCAAAACCCATGAATAATATGCTAGGAACTCAAAAGCATAGAGACAATATAAAGCACATCTTGGAGCACACATAGAATACCTGCAAAACTTCTTTACTACAATTTTCTCAACATCCTTGACATATACAGCCAATGACCAACTTCCATGACATCAATGAAAATAAAAACTAGTTGAAAACCAGTTAACCAGTTGACATCAATGACACCAACTTCATACTTGCAACACCAAGGACTCCACAAGAAAATGGAGTGGTTGAGTGCATGGATAGGACAATAATGGAGCATGCAAGGAGTATGATATTGCATGTTGGGCTACCTTTAAACATGTGGGAAGAGGTTATTAATATCACTATTTATTTAATTAATAGAGGTCCATCTAATCCTTTGGGCTATGGTATTCCAGAGGAAGCATGGACAGGTAAGAAGGTGAGTTATTCTTTTCTCAAAACCTTTGGTTGTGAAGCATTTACACATGTAGATTTTGAAAATAGAACCAAGTTGGAAGCTAAGTCAAAGAAATGTATATTTTTTTGGATATGGCATTGATGAATTTGGTTATAGGCTTTGGGATTTTTAAAATCAAAAAATTATGAGAAGCAGGGATGTCATATTTAATGAGAAGGTGTTGTACAAAGATTAGTTCCAACAACATGAGAAGAAAGAAAATGATTATGTAGTGTTGGATGATATTCTAAACAATGATGTTCTAGTGGTTCCTCATGCTCCAAAATAACAACAATAAAAAATACTACAAACTCCAGTGAATGTTAGACGATTTTCAAGGATAAGTAGACTTGGGAATTATGCAAGTTGCCTACAGGTAAAAAAGCCTTACCAAACAAATGGGTTTATAGGCTAAAAGAGGAAGATAGAGGTAAGAAAAGATTTAAAGTCAGGTTAGCTGTAAAGGGATTTGCACAAAAAAAGGCATTGATTTTGATGAAATCTTTTCTCTAGTTGTTAAAATGACTTCTATTCATATTGTTTAAGTATTGTGGCTGCTGAAGATTTGCATTTGGAATAGCTAGATGTTAGAACTACTTTTTTCCATGGTGATTTGGAGGAAGAAATATATATGGAACAACCACAAGGATTTGAGGTTAAAGGTAAGAAGAAATTTGTGTGTAGATTGAAGAAAAGATTATATGGCTTGAAGTAAGTACCTCAACAATGGTATATTAAATTTGATAGTTTTATGGCTGAGCAAAGCTACAACCAGTATAATTTAGACCATTGTATTTATTTTAAGAGGTTAGATGATGATAGCTACATTATTTTATGCTTATATGTTGATGATATACTTGTAGCGGGGTCTAACATGGATCACATAAGGGAGTTAAAACAATGGTTAGAAATTGCTATGAAGGATTTGGAGGCAACAAAACAAATCCTTGGTATGAAGATTACTAGAGATAGGAAAAATATAAAATTGTTTTTATCTCTAGCTGATTATATTAATAAGGTGTTGTAGAGATTTCATATGGAGAATGCAAAAGCTATTAGCACACCTTTGCCTAGTCATGTCAAATTGACTAAGGATATGTGTCCAAAGACACAAGGGGAGGAAGATAAAATGTCCAAGGTACCATATGCTTCAATTATAGGCAGTTTAATGTATGCCATGGTATGCACGAGACCAAATATTGCACATATCATAAGAGTTGTTAGTAGGTATATGAGTAATCCTGGAATGGAGCATTGAAATGTGGTAAAATGGATTCTTAGGTATTTGAGAGGTACATCCAATAAATTTTTATGTTTTGGGGGCTCTAATATTAATTTAAGAGGCTATGTTGACCCAGATTTGGTAGGGGACATTGATACCAGGTGGAGTATCACAGGTTATATTTTTACAGTTGGTGGGACAACCATAAGTTGGATTTCTCATTTGCAAATGGTGGTTGCTTTATCCACCACAAAGATAGAGTATGTAGTTGAAACAAAGGAAAGAAAAGAGATGATATGGCTGCAACTTATCATGGAAGAGTTGGGAAAACTATAGGCTGAAAGTTACTTGTTTACAGACAGTCAAAGTGCTATACATCTTGCAAAGAATTCTGCCTTGCACTAAACAACAAAACACATACAACTGAGATATAATTTTATTTAGTTGGTGTTGGAGGATGGACATGTAAGGCTGGAGAAGATTCATACATATGAAAATCTAGTGGATATGTTTACAAAGGCAGTGAAAAGCCATAGGCTAAGCTCCTCTTCAACTTTGGTTGGCCTTCAAGGTTGAATTTAATTAAAATAGAATAACAAGGTCCAAGGTGCTTCCACTGGGAGTTGCAGGGGAAGCGGTGTTATGATCAGTCTCCAAGTAGGAGATGGTATGGAGTGGAGTTTGATCTATCTCCAAGTGGGAGATTGTTGTGTTAAGAAGAAAAATCAAACTCAGATACAAAATCTTCATATTATTTTTTATTAAATAATTTTCTGCACTATTAAATATTTTGTTGCACTTGTATTTTAAATAATAGCTACAAACAATTATTAAATGCTAGAAATGACCAATTATAATATTTAATTAAAGACAACTACATTTAGTTATTGTAACCATCCAAAAGAAAATGTGTTATTGGGTGCATGAGACAAAACCAATGGCCACAGTTCATTTGTATTTAATGGGAGATGTGTGGGACCATATCCCAATACTCGCATCAGAGTTTTGAGGGCAACAGGGCATGAAAAATGTTAGCAAAAAATTACAATCTTGTGGTTGGAAAAACATAGGAAGTGTCGTAGGTAATTGCAACAAAGGTTGTGTAAAAACAATAGTGTTAAAACATGATGAAAAATGTTGTTGCAAGTTGCAAGTGTTGCTGCATGTCTTTGTAAAGGTTTTTGGGCCCTCTTGTTGGTGGATGTAGATCAATTTTGGGTGAACCATGTTAAATCTTTGTGTTGTCTTATTGTTGTCCATTATTTTGTGTTCTATTTCTCCATTTTATTGTCCAAATCTACATTTAACTAATATATATCTACCTCCTAACCCTAACACATAGGAAATAGGGCATCAAAACAATAAAATATATCAAAGTAAAGCCTTAAAAATACAACTTCTTGATGATCAAATTATTGTTATTAAAGAAAAATTTGCATCTATTTCTCCATATATGTAATAAAATTACATGTCTCACACCATCAATAATTCTATTATCATAAAGACTATCTCCAAGAAGAGCTTCTTTCCAATTTAACTTGTGAGTGAAGATAGTAGAGAAATTATTGAACATAAAATTCCACAACTTTTTAACAAATTGGAAGTTGCAAAAAATATGCTTCATATTTTCATGTTTGTGACAAAGAGGACAATTAGTTGGTTGGATCATAATACATTTTAATCTATCCCCAATGGGCAGTTTAAAGTATAGTATCTTCCATGCAATTAATTGAGCATTTGAATTAACTTTATATCTCCAAATTTGAGCAGATAATTTTAACCAAAATCTCTTACTGAACCGTACTTCCATTTAGTATTCAAACATGGCTTCAAAGAAAAATTAGGAAGTAGCTTCAAGTATATCTTTTTTAAAGGGATAAATAAAAAAGGATATGAAGACAACCATGACTAGTCTTTGAAAAATTTGCAATAGATTAGAGCATAAAGTTTCATAGACAATTTCAGCGACACTAAAGATTGCGCAAAGATCAAGAAATATTTCTGTTTGTTGCTAAGATTGAACTAATTTTAAACCATATTCTATTGTGATCAACACATTGATTGAAAGTCCCACAGATCGCCAACATTATGGACCCCTTTTATGAACAAAGAATAGGAATGCTTCAAAAAGCGTAATGCAAGGGGTTGTCCATGATAAAGGATATGTTTGCTCCACCAAATAGAAGAAATGGAAAAGTTGAAACCATGTTGAAGGGATTCTTCTCTTCTCCATTTTAAGAGATGACAAACATATTGTAGAATAGGGTAAAATCAAGGTACAACACATGAATCAATAGTATCAATCACCAACTACCTAAAACTCAAGCCCTAAAGACCCTAATCTAATAGTGAAGCACAAATGAACATAGAAACATGAACAACAAAGTAATATTACCATAATTTCTATGTCATTCAATTGAATCACCTTCATTGCTATTCTCCATTTTTCTTTATATGCTAGCTTGCCCTCAAATTTGTAGTATGCAAGAATAAGCCTAATGATAGTGATATTAAAATATCAAAGATAGTGGTTGTAGGATTGAAATGAAAGGGATAGGTCTCTTTTATAGAAAACCAAATTTGAATGAAGGGCCAAGATTAAATGATGAAGATCAATGAATGAGATTGCTTTGAGAAGTAAGGAAATAGGGTCAGGGCAAAAATAGGGTTTAGTTAAGGATGGATGGTGAAGATTAAAAGGAAATAAAACCTTCTCAAGGGTGGAGGTTAATTGAGATAAAAGAGGAGATTGGCACAAAAAAAGAGGTTGTTGGAGTAAATTAAATAATTATAAAATTATTTAATTTAGGAGGGAAAGTGAATAATTGAATAATTAAAGTAATTATTTAATCATAGAAGAAGAGGAAAAAGTTGACTTTTAATTAAAATAATTGAAAACAATTAGATAATTAAAAAGTGGAGGAAAATGACAAATTAGTAAATAATTAAAATAATTATTTAATAGTGGAGGGAAAAGTAGGAAATAATTAAATAAAAAGGATTTATTTAATTATGGAAGAAAAGGTCAATGAATAATTGAATAATTAAAATAATTATTTAATTATAGAAGGAAAATGAAAATAAATAATAATTTATTTAATTATAGAGAGAAAGGAACATTAGTGATGTAATTAATTAATTTAATTAATCAAATGAAGAATAAAAAAGGGGAAATGAATTAATAAATAATTAAAATTATTTAATTAATAGAAGAACATGACTTTAGACAATAATCAAAAATTTAAAATTATTTAATTATGTAGGGAAGAAGGGGAATTGATGTGAAAAATGGTGTTCACAGGCTTAGGATATTTTTCAATGTCTACGTTTTTCCCTCTTTGATATAATGTAAAGTCATTTGAATGTTGTATCAAAGAATAATTAGGAAGATTCAACCCAGAATGCCTCGACGTGCCCCGATGAAGATGGGATAGACCTATCCCCCCTCAAATATTTTTTGTTGCTCTGAGATGGATTTCTCATTTTAACAATCTTCTTTCTTCTTCTTTCTATTCTATCAATGAGCCATTAATAGTGATCCCTTCTTTGTTTTGGGTATTGAGCCCTCCGATCTAGTGAGCCTATTGTATCGATGCTGCAATTACTTTATATTGTGAGCTAATCCTCATTGTTATTTTTTTCTTCTTGGGTTTTTCACATAAATATGGTGTTCCCATGTGTTTGGATGTGTTTGCATTACTGTTTCTCATGTTTATATTTTGCTAATGCATGATAAAGATTTAATGGTTGTTAAGGATTTTAGAGACTAATGTAGATCTAAATGATAATGAGGGTTTTGATGTTGTAATGTACAACTTATTCAACCCCCTCTCAGTTGTCTTGTGCATTCAACACAAATTAATCACCTTAAATTTAGATCCCCAAAGTGATAATATGATGTAGTATTAGTTTTGATAAGTCATGACCTTGATGATATACCAATATAGTCACTTTTTTTCATGCTATTATTATATCATACCCCTACCGTGTTTACAATTATCATTATTTCACCAATAACATGCCCAATAATATAAATAAGATTGTTAATTATGTAATTCTCATCCCTAGTGTATAAGGTAGTTTAATGTTTATTATTTGAAATTAATAAAAATACATGTACAAAAATATACACAAACATACACAATATTTTCAAATATTATATAATTTAAGCAACATAAGTGATTTTTATTACAAGAGATTTATTTCTTCCTTTGTGAAACTCTACATGTCCCCATGTGATGATTGAGGGTTATTTGTTGGCTATCACACTTATAAATGTGTTATATTATCTTAACCATTTATGCCTATTAGAGCATCAAATTTATCTAAATTCAAAACATAATAATGATCTAATAAATTCATTTATACCACATGTAAGATATAAAAAAAATCTTTAAATTAAATAATCATAACTAAATGATAAATTATCTCCTAAATTTAAGATGTATTTCACCCACCAAGTTTTGTTGTTAAATATACAAATTTGTTTATATAATATTTTAGCCTCCTATGATTGATAAAATTCGAGTAATGATGAATTTTAATATCATATGGATGACAATTATTGATCTTATCTTAAAGTTCTTGTCAAGAAGGTAAGGTCAACCCATGGAGTGATAAGAATTTTTCAAAATAAAAAAAATTAAAAGGTAATAAACATTTATATTTAGATATATTCATTGTATTCAATTTCACCTAAAAGTATTAGAAATATTTCACATTTGATTATTATATATCTAACTCAAAAATATGTCAATTGAAAGTTATAAATAATGTTGAATAAAAATAGTAGTTTTGGATTATACTCTGTAATGTATATCATCATTTTTATCTTAATATGAAGTTTATTTTATTTAAAATCATTTCATAAATATCTAATGATTTTGAACATATAATCTCCTTACATTAAGATTAAAGATTTCACTAATTATACTATGCTTAAACACATAAATAGAAATCCAATATGTCGAAATATAATAAATCAATCAACCTATTCAAAACTTTATATCCTATAAATATTAATAATATATAAATATTTTTGGGTGGAAGGGCGAGCGTCCCTCCATGCTGGTGAAGGGAGGTAGCATTTGATGCCATGGTGGATGGGTGATCAGGCTTGGAGTTGTGAGTAGGAATTTATGTTTGGAATGTGTGTTGAGGCTTGTCTTTTCGCACGACATACGGTTTGCAAAGGAGGACAACTATGGCTCCCTCTCCAACGCTTAGATATGAGTGTATATTATGGTGAAGGATTTTCTCCCCTTTGCAAGGACATCTTGCATGCTGGACGGGGTACCATTTGTAGTTGGTGAAGTCAGCCTTGTGATCCACATTTTTTATTTATTGAAAGCCAACATCATTTTTGAAGAACGATTTTCTTTGTAGACGGGTGTGGTGTATGTGGGTGTCCTTCCCTCATACCAGCTGGGTGCAACCATTGTTGGTTTGCTAATGGTGAAGGGTTCAAAATTTATCATTGAAGTCTTGGTGGAAAGCCTCATTCATTTTAGGGCTGATACTTAGATTTCATTGAGGTTGTTGGTGAGGCAAACAAAATTTAGGGAGGTCATTGCTAAGAGATTGAAGCGAATTCTACTAAATAATGACCCGTTGGTGGCGGCGGTTGTGAAAATGGTTCTAGGCTCTGGTCATTTGGAGTGCTTAGAGTATGGGAGGGACAATTTGCACGTCTCCTCTTAGTTCCTGACATCTCTCCTAGATAGTAAAGTTTTGAAGGCAGAAGCAAAAATTTTGCTGGTTAAAATGTTTAGAGAGGACTTGGTGGAAGGAGTGGACGAGGTTCTGAGTGCCGTGATTGAAGGCAAGGGCTGTCCAAGGCCCTGTGACATGGAATGGTTTCAAACGGAGGAGACGGTGAAGATCTTCCCATTCCTCATGGATTTGCATGGGCCGAGTTTGATGAGACATTTGATGTTAGTGGCAGTGGCGGTCAAATTTCTAAAGAAATTCTTTGGGTTGCTGGTGGTTGGTGGCGTGGAGCACAAATATGAATTTGTGGACTTTGCTAAATTAAACAAGTTTTTGTAAGTTGGGCTTTGCGTAGAATTTTTTTATATGTAGGGGTAGGGGTTAGTTTTATCAGTTCCATTGGAAGCCTTGGTTGCGATACAACCATTATTATGGCTTTTTGTGGTGTCTTTTTTGGCCAATTAGTCTATTGATCTGGTAGTTAGTTCATTTTGGTAACTACTTTACTGAAGGTGGCTATGCTAGTTGGATGAACATTTAGTTTTTTGAATAAATTTTCTCCCTATTTGACAGACATTTGTAAATACATTATTATTAATAAAATATATACTAATCTTGCGTACCAAGAAAAAAATATAGAAATATTTAATATGTAAATATTTCTAAATTTTTACTAACATCTTATTTTAAACTACTATCCAAATAACCTAATTTATAAATTAAGTGCTTAAACTCAAAATTCATCACCTTTAACTCCAAATAAATGCATCAACATTTAATAGTCAAGGAATAAGTAGATCGTGAGCTACATAATGCTTTAAACTTACATCCATTAACAATGATTGTGAGCTAAGCTATTCGATTGAAAGTCTATATGATGATTGTATTGATAATTCATTTTTATTGTTAACAAATTTTATAGTAGCAATTTTTTCTAATAAAATTATTTGATCAAATTCATAAGAATAAAAATAACACCTATTTTAAAAGTCAACTTTACTTTAAAAAATATTTAAATATATTTAAAAATATTAATATATACCATTATGTTTTATGTTCAAAGCTTTAATATAGTCACCAACTATGAAGAAATCATGAAGTACCAACGACAAGTTTACCAACCATCAATGTCAAGCTTGAATGACCAATCACAAGCTACAAATTTCAATGAAAAGAACCACTATTTTTAGCAATAAAACATTCCTTTCATAGTTTATTGATTTATGAATGTGATGTTGAGCCTAACCACTAGTGCCAAGGATATAATAGCTTAAGAAATTGTCTTATCAATTACTTTTCTTGTCACATTTTCTAGAGATATGATTTTGTTTGCCCCACCTTACGAGACATTATAAACCCTTGATTCAACTAATTAGAGTCACACTCGTCCCATTAATTAAAGTCAGTCAAAATAGTACTATTACAAGCATTGGCCACTATGTGACCAAAGAACATTTATATTTCATCCTATCATATTGTTTGCCTATTTAAAGTTTTGGCATTAATAAATGAATAATAAATTGCATGCTATGGATATCTGAAAACATTGGAATGGGGGACATTATAGGGTATTTATCATTTCATTCCAAATGAGCAATTCTACACAATTATACTATTAGTCATATATTCTCATGGGTCTTACATGTACCCTATTTTTTATGATAAACTATTCTTGTTAGAAAGAATTTGGGAGATCTTAAAGATATTTAAATGTAAGTATAGTTATTAAATTATTTTACATGTGTTAACAAATAGTTAAGATTGGCTTTGTCTTTGATATTAAATATTAAATATTAATTTTCTTGATATTTAGAATGAATAAATATCTAAAATCAAATTTTAAATATTTAATTATTCAAATTATTATGAAATAATTGTTGCATTTGATAAATATAGTTTTATACATTGAAAAAATGAATTAATCTTTAATAACAATAAAGGTATCTATATTCATTATCAATTTATGAAAAATAATAAATTTGATAGTAAAATGTTGAGTACTATGTATTTGAGACAACCTTAGAAAATGGTTTTATGCACCTTGGAAGATTAGTGAAAAGATCTTTGAAGCTAGGGCTACACTCAAGAAGAATTAATTTTCATAAACACAATATGTACCCATACATAATAGCCTTGGCTAGGATAGTCCTAATCTACTTTGTAATCTAGTAAGACACACTCTATATGTGATGTAGGAGCATTTGGGTTCACAAGAAATCCTACATCACCAAAAAAATATTTTCCTTTCATGTTCAGTCTTTTGCATTTTTGGTTGGGCTTGAGCTTCAAGAGCATATTGTGAAGTTTTTATTTGTGAGGACTTTATTTCCATTTCGTACATTAAGGTTAGCAAGGTGTTTAATGTGATTTGCAAAATTACGCAATTTCAAGGTTCTAGGGGTTGAAATGGTCAATTTACCATGGTCAAAGGAGATTTTGAAGGAAGATTAATTAAAATTAATTAATTTTCTCAACTTGGAGATTTAATGTGACTCTTGGAATTCCATTTTGGTCTTATTCTTTCAATTTTGGTTCCTAGAATGGAGGAAAAAAAACTAGTGATTTTTGGAAAATAATTCAATGACTCTTCAATTTCCAATTTGGGGTGAATGAGAATGACTTGGTTATTTATTTTATTCATTTTTCAAAGGCATATACATCATCAAGACATTAGATATGTTTCAGCAACTTTTAATGGCACTTTTGGGAGCAACAAACTATGTTTTATTTCATTTTTGCATGAATTTTGAGGGTCAATCAAAGAGTGGATTTGGAAACCACTTTTTTTTGGTTTTCACATAGTTCAAACCCTCTTTAAATACAACCTTTAATGGTTTCAAGAGGTAGAAATCAACAACAAGGTTGGAAAAAGAACTTGTCGGTTGCTCTTGAGAGTTGCACAAGAAAGAGTGCAAAAAATCAGCTTGTGAAGAGAGGAGGAATAGAAGAAGACAAAACTACCCAATCTTGCAGCCTTATAATGTCCCATATTAACATAATAATGGAGAAATAATTTGAAACATATCTTGATTTCAATGTTCATACACATCCATATCCTCAAGGAAAATTACATATAGTGAACATTTCAACAAGAAATTAAACTCAAATTTTTTACAAGGGTCTCTAGGCACTTCATGCCTTCAAATCTTCAAGGTCTCTTGCATTCAAATTCCTTGGCTTATCTCCTCTTTGTAAATCTATTTTTTCTTTTTATTGTGTAGCTCACATGGCTTCCTTGAACATTACCTTCCACTATCTCCTCAAAATTCTCTATATGCCATTTCCATGTTTCTCATATATTTAGATAATTTTCTATTGGGCTGTTATAACCAACACAACTATTCATAATACTTATTGTAACAAATATTTATTAAATATATTGTTTTCTACCTTTTAATATTAACTCTTTGTAAATTCATCTCTTAATTAAAGGCCTTTCTTAACAATTCTTGTTATTCCCCTTTTGACCAAAGGTCATAATAGCAATTATTTATTCACCCTTTCAATTCTAAATGATCATTTAGACAAGTAAATAATAATCCTCTTTTTCACCATGGGAGAAAAGTCCCATAACAAGCATAGTCATAATGCAATAATTTTATAGTAAGAACCATAATGTTGCTATATAATGTATGAGACGGCAATAAAATATCAATATTACTTACATAAAGAGCTAATGAACTGGCATAAATGTGGCATTATCATTTAAGTTATCACTATGTGAAATACTACCATGAATTTCTATAGGGATAACATGAGATTTAGCAAAAAAGATCATCATGGAACATTTCATCATGTATATAAAATAAGGTAAATCAATGAAAGCATATAAATCTATCAACATAGGGTTATCATGAAATATAAGAGGGATACCATCAAAAGGTGTAACAATATCATGAATAGATGTAGAAGATGTGATCTCATTAATTTCCATCACCCTAGTTGCATCACTACCACATTACCAATATTACAAACCATATGTGAGATATAATCAATGTGAAACTTATAGACAAGTGAAGTGAGTATGTTTATAGACAGGATAAGAAATAATCAACTCAGTGAAGGAGGAAAAAGCAAGTGCATGATGGAATACCACCTCCATAGAAAATACATCCTCATCCATAACATAAAATCATGAGAGTATAAGGATGGTAGAATCATGTGTCACAAAATATAGGAATACATCAAAAATATGTACTAGATCTAATCCAACAAGGATTATACAAACTACAACCATGTATTTGATACCAAATGAAAGAAAATATGCATCCACCCAAGATAATTTAGAAATAACCTAAATAGAGAAATCTATGCAAACAAGTATTCAAAATCTATATGCAAAAGAACAGACAACATACCATCAAAATATTACACACTTGATATACTCTAGAAAAACCCTCAAGAGGGAAAACCCAGCCTCTAAAAGCATCCATCACTCATGTATTATTCAACAATAAGGATTACAATACATTTTTTGGAGTCTCCATGAATACCTTTGAAACATCAAGCCCTCTATAAGCACTCCATGCACGAACAAGAATGTAACCACATATCCCATTCCATCCTTCAAACTTCACAAATACTAACAAGAGATGACTAGCCAACAAGCCAACCTTAGGCAACTACCAATGTGCTTGCTTTTATAAAAACTATGATTGGGGACTATCAGTATGGGTAAATTACGCTTGATCCATGATGAATCAAAGCATAATTTAGCCACTAAACCTCAATCTCAAATAAGATCATTCAAATTGAAGATAAACTAAACATTTTTTGAAATGAAGCATTCTAAATATAAAACATTGAAATGTTTATTCTACCCCATTTGTAACTTATCTTGATTTGGAATTGGTGTCATGTTGATGTGGAAGAATGACCCTTTCCTAATCCCATGATTAGTGAGCTTGTTTCAATCGATTCTATTGAAGAGAATTGATGAAACCATTGTGATAAATGGATCAAAACATGTTTTATGCTAATTGAACATGATGCAAGATAAATTAACATGATTTTATGCTAAAATTGATCTAAATATGAAATTTCTAAGCTAATCTAAGTGATATTTAAGCTAAAAGATTCAAACCCTAATTTATACACAAGCTAAGATAGATGCATGAAAGCCATTAATGGAAGCTTAAAACAAATATGCAACTAAAAATGAACTAAAATATGCTAAAAGTGAGTAAAGTATGAGTGTGAATGTGAGTGAATTCAACAACATAAGTTTGCAATTGAAAGATGGATCCATTTGTCTCCAAATAGTGTTCTATTTATAGGAGAGCAAATGAGAAATGAAGGGATGAGATTGAAAAGATTAATCAACGGTCAAGGATGGAGGAAATAGGAGGCATGGATCATGGATTCTTATCAACAGGTGATAATAAAATATAATATTTAATCAAGGGTTCCCATTTGTTCCAAAAAAACACACTTTTGACTTGCACACACAGGTCATCGGGTGACTTGCTCAAGAGGTCATAAGTTTAGCTTGCTTAAAAAGACAAGTGAGAATATTCCTTTCTTAAATGATTGGAGGAGATAGAATATTCTTTGGAATATTCATGGGTGAGGAAATACATAGTTTTCTAATTAAAACAAAGTTTCATTGTGCAAAAGGGGAGGGAATAATCCCCTTTTGGAGGAAAATTAGATTAATTATTAATTAAACAAGGTTTAATTACACAATTCGGGGATTAGAAGAATAAAGTGATATTCATTAAATTAAATGATTTAATGAAAGGGGAAAGGTGAGCTGATATCTAATTAAATAACTTAGGGTCATTTAATTAAATAAGATGACTTAGGGAATTAAATTAAATAGTTTGATTTATTTAATTTAATGAGAAATGAAGTGTTAGTGTGAAAAGGGGGAATTAACTAGATTTGATGCATTAAGTTAATAGATGATTTAAATGATGCAATTAATTAATTAGCTAGACTAATTCAATTAATTAAGTGAAAAGAGGATGGGTTAAAAGAGGAAATGATGTTAGTTTACCCATTTCGAGTGTATGATATCATTTAGGACATTTTTTAGTGTCTACATTTTGCCCCTCTTTGAAGCGAGGTACTTGCTACTTCAGTTCAAAGACTGATGATCTTCAGATTAAAATTGTTGCTTAAATAAATAAAAATATAATTTTTTAGATATCCTAGCAGAAGGATAAAGCTAATTCCCTACCCCCTCAAGAAATCAGGTGAAAATTTTGAATTTTGGGTTGATTTCTCAATAAAGGTGAAAAACTACCCTAGGGGTCGAGAAAGGCTCTGAGATGCAAGAATTATGCAAAAAATGTAAAAAATGATGCAAAATAAGCTCCAGTTTGGAAAATTCGGTGAAAATGATGATAAACCCTATTTTCAAGGTGAAATTAGGGCAAAAAACCCTAATTTTCTAGCATAAATAAGCCAAGAAGGGTCACTTTCAATTCATTTGTGCATTCACACCTTAAGGAATTCTTGTGATTTGAGCTTTAAACTTATGATGAAATGGTGCAACGAGAGCTCCCACGACACGTTTCTGATCGAGTTCGAGAGTACTAGCATATTCTAGGCTTAGGACCATCGGTATGTAACTCAAAACTCTATTTAAAATTTGACTTTTTGATGCATTTACTGCACTTTAAATGTTAAAATTTGGTGGCATTGCTATATAGTGATGCCCATTTGAGAATCGGTGATGCTAAAATGATTTATAGTGACATATTTGTTTGGCAACACAGTTCGTAATTTAAAATTAGGGTTTCCAATTTCAAATTGCAACACATATGTATATAGTGACACACTTTTTGATTTGGAAATTAGGGTTAGGTTTTCCAAATTTTAAA
>VDFB02105785.1:70805856-71008354 GCA_007258455.2 Sequoia sempervirens
AACAACTCAAACAAAATGATATTCTATCTCTTTGAAAGATAATCTTCAACAATAAATTGTTGAAAATCACCCCAAGGTCTCTGTGTGTCGTGTCTCACGATGCATAAACAACTTCTAGATAATATGTGAAAATGCTCTGCAATCACAATTGACTGTTACAAGCAAACCGATCTTCCACCAAATTTTGCAATATTGCGATTCAAATCCCAAATCAACTAAATTCAAAGAAAACAAAAGATGTGTATAAGAGATAAATCTAAATTCAAACTATTTCTAAGATGGAATTAACGTAAAATGATAAATACCTTTAATGTATCACAATCCTTAAATAAATCCACCGCTTAACCCACAATGCAACACAGAAAGGTAATCTTCTACATACCAAATCATAGACATTCATCCATAATCTAACTAAGTACAAATAGATGTATGGTCTAGGTTGACTTCACCAGTCTACTACAATCAGATAGTTACTGGGAGTATAGACCAGAGATTGCTACAAACATTCCAAGCATGAAACCATAAACATTATTCACCAACTAATCTAATTCTAAATTTAACATCAAATCTAATATCTTCGAGCAATTTCAAAAGATAGAACAACAGGAACCATGCAAGATAAACTAACACAAAAGAATTCACCAGAAAAACCACAATGCCTTCAATTGTATTTGATCACCAAAATATAGCAACAATTCCACTGTTCTATGTTACAACACTTGCTCAAAAGAACTTACTACTATCTCTACTACATAATGCTCTAGCTCTTTCTTAGTCTAGCCTGTCTCTATTATCTGTCTAACTCTTACAAATGAGGCAAGAATGCCAATTTAAAGAGAACCCTCAAAACATGTCGGCCCAACCAGACATTTACAAAATAAAATAGCCAAAACAAGTCGGCCTCAGGAATTTCAAAATAAGGCACACATTAAATGCCGATACATCATTAAGGTCGGCCAAAACACATTCCTCAATGCAACCCGGATCAACACATGCCCTATAATAATAGGGAAGCACAAATCACGAAGTGGACATGATATTAATTACTGCCTCCTTTATCCTTGTTCTGATCCAGCAATTCATGAACTTTCAAAAACACCTTATCCAACTCAGCAACAGGTGGCAAGGGTAGGATTTTGAGCCGACATTCAATTGATTTAATCTCTTCCCCTGACTGCTTAACCGTTGTATCCCAATCACCCTTACATGCCAAGTATTTATCCACCACAGCCAAATAAGTAGCCGCATCATCCAATTGGTGCCCTATCACAGAGTTTTCAATATCAGGGGCATAAACATCATGCCACCATTCCCTCAATTGTTCTAGACTCAAGTACCTAGGGGTGATCTTCCTCCTTCCAATCATTATCTCAAAAAAGGTGATGCATCCATCATAGACATTAGTCAAATTACCATCTATTTGATTCCTTTGTTTGTAAATCTTCTTGATGGTTTTGTGCCGGATTTATAGGGCTTCAAACCACTCCCAAGGCTCATCAACCCTAGATGAAGAAAGAATTATGTCAACTACCAGCTGATCCTTATTATACTCCATGATTGTTTTAGTTTTCTGCAATAGGAGATCAGTGTCCTCCTTGTCCTAAGATAAAACATGATCTAACAACTCTTTATCCCTTATTGCATCCTTTCCAGTTGAAAGGATCTCCTTTATTGCATCATCTCCCTTAGTCTGTACCTCCTGCAACCAATTCATTGTAGCCAAAGTAGAGGTTTTCATCTTTTCTATTTCAGAGATGGTCTCCTTCGGCAAGAAACCAACAGTAGCAGAAGAGGATGGGTGAAAAGATTGCAAAGGCTTCATCAAATCTTCCAGACATTTCCTAAGCCTTTCATTTTCTTTCTTTAATTCATGTTTAGACTATGTTTCCTTCCTCAATCTTCCAATGATCACTACACTGGACCCCTCATATTCTTCAATATCTTGCTCCATAGAAGTAGGCCCGAGATTAATGGTATGTACATCATAATCCTTTCCGGTGACCTCATCTTTACTTTTACCAACAATAAGGGTAGCAATATGAATGACCTTATTACTAGCTTCATCCCTCTCGATTTTGGAAACCACCTTGGCTACCTTCTTCCTCTTACCCTTTCCAATTTTGGCCAATATTTCATCCCAGTTGAGAGGAGTGTCCTCAACAATGACCTATTTCCTTCTAATCTCTTTGTCTAGCCAATCTGGAACAGCAGGATTCACCCGGATTTCATCCTTCTTGACCTCTTCATGTTGATCCACCATCTCATCCTTTTCTTTTTCAGGAGATTGATCACCTTTGTTTTCCAACTCTGGATCCTCTTCTTGTAGGGGTGATGGAGTCTTGACAAGAACATCCTCCTTCTCAGGGGATCTATTATCTTTGCTATTTGTAGGAGAATCCTCATATTGTACCAATGGAGAAGGATGCACTTCCACATCTCCTACTTCTAACTCAGCAGCTACGCCATAAAGTTCCCCATCCTTAAACGGTTATGCTTCCTCACTAGTCTCATGCCTTTCATGAGTCGTCTGCTCAAGCATACCCAATGGAGGAGAGGTGTCCTTCTGTTGCTCTACAGTGGATGACATTGGAAGGGGATCTGCCTTTTGCATGGTCTCTTTGGGAGATGGAGTTCTTGATCTTCTTGAATAAACTTGGGTTTTCTCCCCTGAACTCTCCACATTAACCACATGAGGGTCCGCCTTATCCTTAGAAGTTTCTTGATCTTTCTTCTTAGAAGCCCTGGTTGTCCTTGTCCTTTTTGGCTCTGGAGGAGTGTCTTCTTTCTCTGCCTTCTCAAGTTCCTCCTCTTTGGTAGACTTACCTATTTTCACAGCATGACTCCTCTTCTTTCCCCTAGGTTTTCTTTTCTTTTCAGGCTCACCCTCCTTAGGGCCTCTGATTTTAATCATAAAAGGTGAACCTACCATAGTTTTTCTTGTAGAATCATTCTCACCTGACTCTTCTGAGGTAGAATGAGCATTCAGATTTCCCATCAAATTAAAGGTACAAGGTACCTTTTCACTCTCCAACTCCCATACTTTATGTTTCAACCATGACTTGGTGGATTTCATAATAGGAGCCATCAATTCCTCTAGTTCAGTTATTTCTCTTTCTGACCAGTTTATCTCCCCAATGGGTCTGTCCTTGACTGATTCAAATGCATGATCCTAGACTAAATTTTCGTCATCCTCCAACTGATCAGGGATCAACTTAACATTGTACATTCTAATTACATCAACTGGAAGCCTAGAATACCTTTTCTTTCTCACCTCAAAGTCATCCTTGTTGTTCGCCCAGTAGTCCTCTAGATCATCTTTGTGATGATATTCTTTAGTAGCCTTCTTTTTTGCTTCACCAATGATGTCAAAGCTTGCCCTCTTAGAATGGAAAGAGAAATTGAAAGTACTCAACTCCTCCCCTGATGCATGAGCGGATTGGATTGAAGGGAAAACCTCACTTATACCAATTTTCAAGGGAAAATCCCCACCAAACCTTGTCTTGTGCTTCTCATTTTTAACAATAACATCGAAATCACATATCTGTCGAGTAACCTCCAAAAGTTTGATGTGGTCAGTGGGATATCTTGGCAATCTATATGGAGTAGTGGGACATCCATCGATTCTGATATAGGAGAAGGTGGGGAATTGTATAAACCAGGCTCCATATCTTTTAAGCAATTCTTTGGCTCCATCAGCAATTCTTACATGCTCTACATTCTGAAGCAACCTAGTAATATGCATAGTGAATGCATCATTTGCTCTTCTATAATTTTGATTCCCTAGATGCAGCTCAGGGTACACCTCATAGATGACGTCTTGCCCAAATGTTGCTTTTGGATTCAATCCCCTATATGGATAAAATCTGGCAAGTACATATACCACATAAGATGTCATGGTAAATTTCTTTGTCTCCAGCACATCTCTCATCTACTTGTCAATCATTGCACTGATAATCCCTGCCCAATGGTAATTGATGCCTTGCTCAATCTTGTTAATGACATGCACCATCCAATTCTCCAGTGCCCTAGCACTCTTCAAGCTCGCCACCCTGCTCAATAATGTGATTGCATCATATATGTCCTGTCGAAACTTGACCCTGTGTAACTATTTAGGCAACTTGGAGAAATGAGATTTTGGCTTTTCAAGCCAATAATCAATCATCTTCTAGGCTTTGGTAGGTTCATCCTCATAATAAGTTCTATCCAAGTCCATGTCCAAGGCACACACACATGGCAAGTCTGGCATATCAAATGCCTGGGCAATAGAAACTGGATTAAAGTTTTCCAATACTCTCCCATCAGTGCTGACGATCCTCTGCGTATCAAAGTCATAGTGTCGGGCACATTCTAATATCAATTCATAGCATTGAACTGCAGGAGGAAATCTTGCCACATGAGCCAGTCCAGATTTCACCATTCCCTTGGTCAGGACCGATAAATCCCCCTAAGCTATCCTTTCTTTGAACTCCTCATATCTCCAAGCTCCCACATTGGTATCTGAGACTTCTAACCAAACTGAAGCCACCTTACTTTCTGGCAACTGATTCTTCACATCTAGCCTTATCCTTTCTACATCTGTAACTGAGGATCCCTCTGCATCTCCCTTTGACTTTCCTGCCGCTGCCTTGCTTGATTCAGCCTACATTCACAAAAGAGCCTCATGAAAATTCAATTATCATAGATATTTCAATCAAAGGTTAGCCTCGAAACCACATGAAATCATTAAGATAAGTCATTAATCATCAATCTTGAAAATTCGGGAAAATGAAGTAATCTAGGAAAATCCGGTCAGGGCGGAACTTCGGAGAAATCTGACCCAGACAGATTCCTGCTACCAAGACATCATTCATCAAATAAATCATCAATATGGACAAAAGAGATGCATGATTATCATGAGATTTATCCATTTAGCGACAAGAAATCATCATCCAACATTTAATTCATTGCTTCAATTTCAAAAATCAAAATCAAGTGGAACCAGGGAGAAAACTGGAAAAATTCGGGTCGTTCGGATTTCCACAGGCAACTCAAAATTCTGGGAACTCATCATACTTCGGGGAAATGGCAAAATTCAGGAAAATCTAGGTGCACAGAAATTCTGCGGACACCTCAGAAACCCGACGTTCATTCGACGCGCAAACCATTAATCAAGTGATCATACAAACCCCCCTATTTGAATCCGACAAACATAAACTCACCCCAATAAGCCAAATCTCAACTGCACTTGAATTTAAATTCCCAAAAACCCTCAAATGGTAGATCTCTGTGGCGAAATAATGATGCCCTAAATTTAACAGTCAAACCTCTACCATGAGAGTTGAGGTGAGCTTGAAATTCACACACTATCCCTCAAAATGATGAAACTAGGGCACACAGGGGTCTCAAATGTTGCGAACAAGGTCGAGCTAGACACAGGACATGAGGGTCACGACAACTCCACCGAAATTAACAATCCTAGGCAGACATATCAAAACCCTAACCTCACAAATTATACCAAATTATGCACCAACAAGGCAAGGCCCTAACAAGAACACCTAGCCACAGGGGTACACCCGACATTCAATTAATAAATGAAGGGATGCACAGTGCAAGTGTTAAACCCATGGAAAGGCGAATCAAACCCTAATTCGATAAATATGTAACCATGAAAACAAGAAGGGCCGACCCAAATAATCATCAACAACAACCCAAAAGATTCAATCACAAGCGCAAAACAATAGGAGAAGTCAAAATGACTTACCATGGATCAAATCTGAATGAATCTCGAGCCCAAGGAAATCACTGCAAATCAAGGTGCCCTAGCGGTGAAAATATCAACACAAATGCCCAAGGAAACCACGCGCGAGTAGACCAAATCCACCGATCAAAGCTAAAAAATGAACACACTCAAGCGCTAGAGCAAATAGCAAATGAATAATGAAATCAGGAAAAGCACTAAAAGCCCTTAAATTTTCCCACACTCGCGCCAGAGAAGACGTACCTCGAGCATTAATGGCTGACAAGACATATTGAGGAAATCTGAAAACCTGAGGTCGAAACAGAATTTTGGAAAAATCCGGGCCATCTGGACTATCCTGGCGAGCATGAATTCCGTAGACAACACACCCCTCTAGGACTCTAACGAAGTCCGGGAAAATCCCAGATTCAACTAGAAACTCAGATTTTGGAAAAATATGACATTGACAGACGATGGACCAGGACCCAGGAAAATCTGAGTGAGCCAAAAAATTTCGGATTCAGGGCAAAACCCGGACCTCCATTAAAAACCAAGTTTGATCAATTCAACCTTTAGGGTAAGACCAAGGTAAGCAAGACCAACATCTCGAGACCTTGAAAGGACAAATCCAATAAAAACTAAAGGTCCAAGAGACATCTGAAATCAGAAAAAAGAGGGTCCCTACTCCAAGTGGGGCGTGTGTGCAAAATTGCACAACATGCTCCTATGGCATAATTTGATGCATCAGTATGGATGTGGAAAGGAAGCTCTCAATTAGGTCCTTTGAGTACAGGAGCATGAGTCAAAGCTACCTTTAAGTCAGAAAATGCCTTGTCACAAGCTTCAGTCCACTGGAATTCAACATCTTTAGTGAGAAGAGTATACAATGGTGCTGCTATTTTGCTAAAATCTTTGATGAAATGCCTATAATATCTTACATGGACCAAGAAACTCCTAACATCCTTCTGTTTTGCAGGTGTGGACAGATTTGTGATCACCTTAATCTTTGCAAGATCTACTTGAATTCCTTTGTAGGAGATGTAGTAACCAAGAACTACACCTTTCTGCATCATCATGAAGCACTTTTCACTGTTTAAGGACAAATTTTGGTCTTCACATCTCTGTAGGACTCTCCCAAGATTTTCCAATGCTTGATTAAAATTAGCACCATAAGTGGTAAAGTCATCCATGTAAATTTCTATGCAATCAAGAGAGATATCTAAAAATATGCTAATGATTTCCCTTTCAAAAGTTGTAGGTGCATTGCATAAGCCAAATGGGAGTACTGAGTAGGCATAGGTCCCCCATTGACAAGTAAAGGTGGTTTTCTCCTAGTCCTCTGGTACAATTTGGATCTAGTTGTAACTATTGAATCCATCTAGAAAATAAAAGTATTACTTTCCTGCAAGTGTGTCCAAAACTTGATCTATGGGTAAGGAAAAATGGTCCTTTTTGGTGGCAGCATTAAGTTCCCTGTAATCAACACAAACTCGCTATTTCCCTCCTTTCTTGGGCATAATCACTAATGGAAACACCGACTGGCTATCCGAAATGGGGTAGATAAACCCTGCATCTAGCAACTTTTGCAGTTCTCCTTTTACAATCTCTCTCAGTGCAAGGTTAATTCTTCTTTGTGGCTACCTCACTGGGGTGCAATCATCTTTGATATAAATTTTGTGTGTGCAAAGTTTAGGGTCCAATCCCTTCATATCATGATAATCCCACACAAATTCATGTTGGTGGGTCCTCAATAGGTTTTCCAATAGCAATTGTTGTTCTTCACTCATTTTGTTGTTAGCATTCAAACACTTTCCTTCTAACACCTGTACTTGTGTAGTTGACTCTATCATAGCTGCTTCATTAACACATGGTACCTTGAGTTCATATGGAAGCAATATATGGGTCATACCTATTGTTGTAGGAAGTCTAGCTACAAGAAGAATGGTTGTAGGAAGAACGTCTGCAGGAATGGTGGCTGTAGGAAGAGCAGGTAGAAGTGTCTTGACTCAAACAACAAAATGAGAAGATGATGCTTCCTCTACTTCACAATGTTTCTGAATAATTTTAACCAATACTTCATCTTTGTCTTGAAGTTGCATGAAGGAGCTTCCGCCTAACATCATAAGCTACGCCATAAAATTAACTTCCTCGGCCTCTTCACCAACATATGGCCATACGGGATCATTCTCATCATGAGATGGCTAGGCAGGAGGATAAAGAACAAACTTTTTAGTGCTTTTCCCATCTAAAATGGTCATTTCACCTAACTAGCATCCAATATATGCATCTGCAGTTGCTAACCATGGCCTTCCAAGAATAATGGGATACCCACCTAGTGTAGCTTTAGGAGAAAGAATCATGAAGTCTTTGGGTACTCCCAGGAGTCTAGAACTACCACAAAATCCTCTAGTATATCATCAGGCTTAATAGTAGAACTATCGGCAAGCTGCAAGATAGTGGGAGTA
Organism: Sequoia sempervirens; assembly: GCA_007258455.2. Lineage (NCBI taxonomy): Eukaryota > Viridiplantae > Streptophyta > Pinopsida > Cupressales > Cupressaceae > Sequoia > Sequoia sempervirens. Next base: position 70,814,038 of record VDFB02105785.1, read on the forward strand.
GATCTCATACTTGCAATGTTTAGTTGTTGCAGGATGTCCTTGGTCATTACATTGATGAGTAAACCCACAAAAGTGGTTTACAATTAGAATGAGGAAAGAAAACTAACAAAAAATGACTCCATGCCAAAAAGATTCATTCTTGGGGTTTGAATGAGCTAAAAGAGGGTTCACTCAAACCTAGGTTTGAGTGAACCCATTAAATGCATCATGCCAAAAAAGCACATCCAAACCCCTTTTTGAAAGGGGGTTCGCTCGAACCAAGGTTCGAGCGAACCTTGGTTCAATCCAACCCCCCTTTGCCCTCATTCTCCCCCTTAGACATTTTGAAAGTCCAATTTTTTATGTTTTGAAGCTCAGGTTGAAGATGAAAATTGAGGAGACTTCACAAACTCAATTGGAATCAGGTAGTCCTCAGAACGAGCTATCCAACGACTATAATTTTAATATGTTTCAGGTTTTATTATGTATTTGTTTTTTTAGTTTTATTAAACATAGGTTTTTCACTAAAAATCAAGCTTTTTGTTCTGCACATTTGGAAAAATAGCATATTATAATTTTCGAAAATATGAAAAGATCTGGGACACGAAGTCCTTTGATTCAAACAAAAATAATTGAATTTCGATACATGAAGGTGTTACGATTATAAGTAATAATGTTTACATCTAAATCAGAATTGGTTTGATCTCTTCAAAACTTGAATAGAAAAATCTTGCACAAAACTATCTAACCAAGTGGAAGCACTAGATATCAGAGTTACTAATCTCAATTCGAAAGAATTAGAATTTTATCCTTCATGGAAAAAGAGTTATACATTATACGGTGAGCGTCACTTTTTAAAATGTTGTTTTATGAAAAAAACTAGTTTTCGAGGAAGATGGAAAAAGAAGTGCAAGATGATTCCAATTTTTTTGAAAAAAATATATTTAGAATCTACAAACAAAATTTCACGAAACTTTAGTATGCATCATCTTCAAATTCCTTAGAGTTTAGCCACTATAGGTGCCCAAAAGTGAAGATTTAGTTAAAAAAATTATTTCAATGTCCAGTTTGGCCAAAAATTGTAAACCACTATTGTGGGATCACCCTAATTTCTGCCCCTAAATCAATCAGAGCATTCTTTATTTGGATCTTGTTTATAACAACTACTACCACAAGACTACTTGGGTCATTGTACTTGGGGATAGTCACTTTTCCAATCATGATGTCAGCTAGTTGTCCCACCACATCAACTGTAATTGGGTCTTTCTTTTTACTGCCTGGCTTCTTGATGCATGCTTCCCTGATTGCTTTGCCATAGACTAGGACATCCTTTATGGCTTGGAATAGAGGAATCTGGACACATATATGCTTTAATTTATCTAGGATGTTAAAAGTGGTATCCTCTTTTTCTTGGCAACTTCCAATCTTTGAGGAAACAGTGGTTCTTGTTTAGTTTGCTTGGTTGGGACTGGTTCAAGATTTTTAGGTGCACTTGGCTGAATGAGATCATTCAGAGGTTTCTCTTCCTCTTCCATAGGAAGCTCAATGATAATGGGTTTGGAAGGGGCTGGTAAAGTAGTTCTTGAATGCAAGTGGTTGTCTTTTACACTCACAACATATGCAGGGAATTGATTTGAATCGACAGAGTATACAGGCTACTGTTGTGGTTTGTTAATTGGATTGGGTGTGGGCTGAGCTAGTAGTTGAGTAGGTTTAGCTATGTTTGAGTTTGAATTAGCAGGTGGAGGCATTATAGCAAGTTGTCGGGGCTAAGAAGGTGGTAGCATGTAACTAGTTGTCTGGGTTGGCCATTGTTGTCGTCCCCTCCATTGATTTGTTTGCTACCAATTTCCTGGAGGTGGCTACTAATGCCCTTGAAAATGATGCCAATTCCCCTGAGGTTGTTGCCACTGGGGTGGAGAGTTTTGATGATTGGGCCAAGCACTTGGAGGGTTACCCCAAGGCTATGGTGGATATCCTTCATAGCTGGATGGATATGGGGGTTGCCATTGGTTACCAGATAAATAGGAATTGAAATATGGCCCAACATAAGATAGTGGATCTGGTGGCATACCTTGTCTTAGAGTCCAAGGCTTTCTTTCTGCAACATAGTAGACTTGATCTTCTTTAATCTGGATTGGTTTGAGTTCGGGTGGAATCTGCTTACTTTCAATATTAGCTGCCATCTTGCATCTATAGTCCTTCTTCTGTCTACAATGGGGGTAATAATCTGCCAACATTGTCTCTGCCTCCTCTAGTTTTTTCTTGGCATAAAATGTATCCAGCTGAGTAGCTAGATTGTTTATGATGTCTTGCTTGAAATCTGCAAGCAAATGTGTGATCTTCATCCTTGAGACTCCACTGGTAGATGACTTACCCATAGAGGATTGGTAAGCTCTTCCTTTCTTTGAAGCTACCCTAAAGTAGTTCTGGCATATTTTCTTGATGTCATCCCAAGGAACTTGGGTGATATCTCCTCCTGCCATCAGGTCCAAGGCATCAATGCAACTCTCATTGATTCCTCTTAAGAAAATCAACTTTTGTGAATTTTCATTGAATGCATGGTGTGGAGATTTCTATAAGCAGAACAAAAATCTTGAAATATAATCCTTTAGGCTTTAATCCTCCTTTTGTTGCATCCTAAAAATGTCATCTCCTCCATGTCACTGCCCCTACAATATTCTTTGTATTTCTCAAGGAACTTTGTCTTCATGTCTTTCCAAGTTTCCATAGTATCTCTGCCTAGGCTCTTGAACTATCTTAATGTAGCTTCTTTTAGAGTGGTAGGAAATAGCTTAAGCCTATGGGCATTAGTGGTATAGTCATAATTCCTGCAGAGTATGTCAAACTCGAACAATAAGGTATCATGATCTTTTGTAACAAGTCCATAAAACTTAGGAAGGGCTAAAGTAGGGATATTTTTGAGGTTGTCAACTTCATTCAGATGGGAAATGGGGAAAGGAAAAGCTGGTTGGTTAGGTCTATTTCTATTTGCATCACCCATGCCTGCTTGATGTAATTCCAAAGCAAATGGGTTCTCAAGCTGATTTTGGTCCTCTAAGAAAACTTAAGAGCTATTCAAATCAGGAAATGCATCAGCAAAGGGGTGTGGATCTTCTTCCCTTGGTAGATTTTGATATTCAACTAATTGGAATGGATTAGGATTGTTAGGAAGAAATCTCTCAAAATCATCCCTTCTCCTTCCTCTATGCATGCAGTAACACTTCACTATTAGCCAACTCACACAAAGAATTGGTAAAGAATAAGGGGGGAAATTACTTCCTAAATGAGGGGTATGCTAGGAACAACTTCTAGAAATACTATAGTAAGAAAACTATCAATGACTCCAAAGAACTTCCTAGTTTGACACCATCCCCGACAATGACGCCAAAAATGTCTGTCTCCTACAATGATTTAACAACTAGGCCTTTGCAATCGTGATTCTGAGATTGGAAATCTAACCTAAATAGCCATTTCAATAACCATGAAGGTGCATTTAACTTGTCAACCCAAGGACGTGAACTTGAAATGGGTCAGCACATTATGTGCACTAGGAACCCCAAAGTAACCATTTTCATTCTATAGCTAAGAAAGACATAATGTTGAAAATAAATTGCTTAGAAAGGAATAACATAAATGCTAACCATCAATCAACAATTACACCAAGCTGAAATGCATGACAGAAAATGAAAATCTGAGCAAACAAACAGGACACCACTCTGTCTATTTTGGCTGCAGGAACAGTCACAAAATGGAATTCTAGTGGTTGTAGGAATAGTCGATGCCATATTCTTAACTAACTACTAAACAAAAAGTAATACTAAACTAATACTAAGCTAAAGAATGGATTACTCACAAAGTGGGCCCCTTTGGATAAGTATCCTCTCAAACTAATGAGAACTCAGATGCTCAAACTTAGAATTTCATTTCATTCATTGGAATTCATGAGTACAAAAGAATAGCATAACTGTATTGCTAAAAACTTAAGAATGCAAGTACAATCTCAAATCACACAACCTCTTGAAGGAGCATCTGATCCTTATTTATACTACCAGCTAAACAAGACAGTCAACTCCACGAACTGGGAGGATGCCATTTAGGGAAAATAAAGAAAGTGGAGCAGTGGTTACGCATGCATGGAATCCGGTCAGATGTGCATGTCCAACCGCGGATTTAGCACTGCAGTAACATGCACGTTTGCTCAACATCAATAAAGACCACTACAAGGCGATTACATTTGGTTTGCATGGGGAATCTCCTGTCATCGAAATCCTTTGACCTTTGAATGATTCCCTTGCTAGACATTATGGTGCATGCCCAACTGGCGGTGTCTTCCTCAATTTAACATCCTCAAATTAGATCTGCATGCAATGTTAGTATGCACAATAATTGAACATCTGTAACCACCTTAAGGAAGTTAGTACGCACAATAATTGCACATCTATAACCACCTTAAGGAACATTCATTAATCACATGCAAAATTAATATAGACAGTCCATATAACATGCCATTTTCATTAAAGGTTTGCAGAAATAAGATTAGGCTAAATGTTTGTGGTTTGAGGAAATATCATAAAAGGATCAACACTTAACGTCAAAGTCTATGGTAACTTCAACAAATAAATCATAAATTCTACCCAAAATTAAACCATAAACTAGACTCATCAGATGTCCCCATTTGAATGGTCACCTTAGATGGATCATGGGTCATTTTAGCAACAAACTTAGAATCATTTTCTTGAAATGTCTTTTTCTTCACTTCTTCTCTCATCTTTTCTATCTTTTGCCTCTGAGCATCTCTCTCTTGCATCTTAGCTATAACTCTATGTTCCTTTTTCTTAAACTCCTTAGCTCTTCTTCCTTCCAACTCCCTGAGCCTACATTCTTCTTCTTCTTTAATCCCATATTCCTCTTCTTCTAAGGCTTGCATATCTTTATCTACGTCTTCCTCATCTTCTAAGACATTTCCAGCCTCACTTAGCGCAAGAGTATAGTAGGTTTGATCGACTGGGTCTTCCTCAAGGGAAAGGTGCACTTCTACATTAGAAGGTTCACCTATGTGCTTAAAGTTATCCCCATTGAAAACTGATCCAACTCTAGGAGTTGACGGTTCTAAGAACTTTTTATTTTTATCCTAAAACTCCCACCTATCTTCCTCTCTTGACACGTCAAATTCATCATCAAAAACTTCCTCAAAGGGAAAACTCCCTTGATCTACATTAGGCACCTCAACTTCATGTGCTTCTTCATGCGTATTTGCACTATTTACTTCATTATTAAAAGTAGGAGATGCATCAATGGGAAGTTCAGTTGACTTACTTGATTCAACACTTTTCTTCACCCAGGTGGATTGCTTTTCCTTCGAGTGCTCGAACTCCATCTTTTGTTCAAGAAGCTTCTTTGTGTAGCTTCTGGTCTTTCTCATGGGGTTGAGTTGTATGTTAGAATTCTCCTTCTCACATTCTCTTTGAGAGTTTATCTTTACATTGAGTATAAGAGACTTCAAAGTCGCCACCCAGAATGCTAGGGAATTAAAATTGATTATACTTTGGCTTCTTACTTGTAATCTCAAAAAATATTTTGAGCATAATCCGAAACAAGGTGAAAGAATGGACCAGAACTTGACGCATAAGAATGGACGTGACTTATATATTGAAAATTTGAACCAATTATTCTCCAAATAGTGAAGAACAAGAAAATACTCAAATCTGATTGCACTGGATCTGAACTAGAGACTTTGGTCTTAGCAGTCACTAGCAAAGTCGCCAATTTTTTGGTTGTTTTTTAAGAACTAAGCTAATCTCCAGAATTGCCTAAGGACTTTTCCATTTCCAATATTTAGCAATTTAAAGGGATTAGCCAATGAATGAGTGAAAGAAACAAAGCTTTCCTCCTACACTTTAGGCTCTGTGAAACCTGGGAGGGTGATCCCACAATGTATATTCAAGAACTTATGCAATTAACCTTTAAATACAATGTAAATACTAGATAATTCTCATATTACAACTCAACAACGTAGTGTATCAAAAGAGTCGGTTGCTCTTTTTGACAATACCCTACACTTGGAGCATGAGAATAATGAAATTCATCATAAAAGAACTACAATGGTACCTCATTTGAAAAGTTTGTAAATAAAGAGTGATTAGTTGATGAATTGACCCAAAAAATGTATTATGAATATGTTACTCAAACCAATGTCTTATCCTAAACACAGAGTCAATCTTAACCTATACAACCTAATAAAGACTTTACACATAGCATCATACAAGCTTTAAAATACTGCATTATAACATCTCCACATTATATTCTTGACCACCACTTCTTATGAATATCCTAGCACTCAATTCATATGAATCAAAAGCTTCACTCAGGCACTTACATTATTTCTTTGAATTAATTAGCAAGAAAAAAATCCTACATCCATGGGAAATCAATGGAGACAAACAAAACAATCCTTGATTATTTTATTCATGACTCACAAAACAAGTACATCGGAGAGAAAATGGCCATGAAATTTGCACCATTTTGTATTGTATTTGCTAGTCTGGTTATCAAAATTATATACGTACTAATAGACTTAGCACCTAAGACAAAACTCAAAATATGCTTAGTTTTCTTCTTTACAATTCTTTGTGATCAATTGCAATACAACAAACCTATATTTCTAGCCTTGAACTCCTTATAGAAACGAAGGAGCAAAACAAGCTTTGGGCTAGAAAGTACACATGCCACCATTCTACTGGACCACTGTAGCATATATTCCCTTTGCAATTATATTTGCATTCTCAAGTGGTGGGAAACATGTATGAGACAAAAATTATCCTCATTGGTCATTGGAGATCCGGTCCCACCTTTCAAAAGACATCTTCGAGCAGTTTTAACAATATCCCCGTGCTCAAAAAGTGTGTCCACAAAATGTGAGAATGAAAGAAAGCATAAAAGAATAAATATAGGAAAGGACATGGAATATGTCCATGTCTGCAAACTTATCATCAATTTAAATTGGGGAGAAAGCAATATATTGTCCATACTTTGACAAAAGACTAATCTATACTAATTTTAGGCTATGCATTGCATTTCTCCCATCTGTTACGCACCATGTTTGCAGGTTTCAAAATCATAATCATAATTGCTATCCCATCATTGCACTTAATCCCCCAATCCATCCAAGTATTTTCTCTTCTAGGCCTGGAACTCTTCCTCAGTGGGCCAATTGAATTTCATGACATTATCAGCCTTTTTTCTATAAGGTGAGTACCTGGTAACTACCTAATTGGATTTCCTATCAAAATCTTCCAAGACAATCTCTGCATGGACCAACATATCCATGTTTCTCTTTAGTGTTTCCACATCATGCCCTTGGAAAATCAAAGTAGCTTGATTTGAAATGGTATGATTAGTCTCCTTTCTCCACTCATGTAGGGTTTTTATGCTACCATCATCCCTTAAAATAGATGGGAGGAGACCATGATGTGACTCATGGAAATTTTTAACCAATTCCCTTATCTTGGCATCCAAAGGCTCAAAAATTCCCTCAAATTCTTGAATCTCATTTACAATAGTAATGGTGGGCTTAAGCTTCTCAAGTGGGTTAGCCTCCTACTTGGCTTCAATATAAATCATCCTCAACACTTGTAACTTGGGGATCCATGTCTCCATGAGCGGAATAACTCTCTCCATATCATTGTCAAAATTATTTATAGCAGATTTCATGGAGGAATAACTATCATGAATACTATTCAATCTGTTAACTACCCATTTTTTTATGTGTTGAAAATTTTCATATTACTCATAAATACTTCTCTATCATGATTGTCACATTTATCCTTATAATCATTTAATTGCTTAAGCAACTCCTCCTTACTAACATCTTCCTCAGCCTATGTTGTTTCTGATGTACCGGGCTCTATTATTGAAATGGGCACAACTCGCATATTATATGGCACAATTGCCCATGAGGAACTTGCTGAAGGGGTAAACTCAGTGGGTGCATCATCTCGTGGAGTGGTAGGGGAGTCAACACTAGTCTTTTTTTGCTCTCTTGGTTGCAAATTTTGCAACTTATCTTGTAATAATGCTACTTTCGTTTGTAGTTGCATCTTTTGTTGTTCAGTCCTTCCATATTGTACCAACAAGTTATTGTATTCTTTCCTAAACTTTTCCTTTTCTTCAATTATGGATTCCACTGTGGCTTTTGTGAACTGAGTGACATGTATGGACACATTGGATGCCTCAAGAGTCGATGTATCTAATACTCTCTTTATTATTAGGCCTCCCCCATAGTTAGGTGCAAGTTCAATAATGTCAGGCTTCCTTGTACTTGGGGCTAGGGACAAAATAGCTAATGCATCCCACTACTCATTGAAAGTAGATCCCTATGATGCAATTGCAACCTCTTCCTCTGAATTGTAGAGATGTCTCTCACATTTATTTATTGTATCAAAGGCAATAGCAGAAGCCAAATCCCATTCTAGAAACAACAAAATAATATTGATTCTTACCAATTCTCTACCCTCTTTTGCAATCATCCTTTGAATCTTAGCTCTTATTTAATTTAAGACCTTTGCTGGAATAGTAGCATCAGGTAATTCTAGATGAATACTTCTTTCCTTGGCCAGATTGTTGACATATTCATCTTTCTTGGCCATGTATGCAAACTCTATGAAAGCTTGAGACTTCACAAATGAATCATCATCCATGAATCTCGTGCATGCTTCCACCTTGACATCATCCTTACCATTAAGCCTAGTGAGGTCAACCTTACTTAACCTCATACCCAGTTGTTGTGATGCTATTCTTGTTGGTGCAGAAGGTGTTCCCTGTTGCATTTCCTACTCAGACACCTAGATTTCCTCATCATTATCATCATCATAATCCACCAAACTTGTTTGTTCAACCTTTTGCTTCTTCAATGGTGGCTCTCTTGGTGGTGAGGCATGTTGTGATGTGGCATCAACATCCACAATTTCAGGCTCAATTTTCCTTGGAAGAGATGGTGGTGGCATTTGTGGCACAGGAGAAAGAGGTCTCTGCTCCTCTTGTTAAGAGAGAGCAACCACTATATCATCTTTCTTTGCTTTGTTCTTCCTCATAAAAACCTTTACTCTTTGTTCTCTAGGAGGATAATTTGTAGGCCTCTCCTCCATAATAGGGATTTCTCCTCTACTCAGTTCTTTTGCCATGGGGGCCTTCCCCTTGTCTTGAATCACCTTTTCACCTTCAAGGTGACCCACCATTTCTTCAAAGTTTTGGAACACATATTCCACTCTCTACATTATACTAGGGATTTGTGCAAGAGCAAAAAATCTAGTATCCTTTCCCCTTCTATGCATTTTATTAAAAGTGATCCATCTTGCTTTTCTACTTTCTTGCTCCACCAAATCAAAGATGTTCCTTATTATATCCTTAGGGAAATGGAAAATATGCACAAACTTGGAACTCTTATTCCTATCCTTTAACCAGACCATGAAGCCTTCAGGATCATGATTCTCCCTTATCACTGCTCTTTTCATGTGAAAAGTCTTGAGTATATCATTTATCTTATTCCAACCTCCCTTTGTCATCACAAAATCAGAGAAGCATGTGTATTAGGGGAAAAATGCTCCTTTTCCTTGTTCCAACAAGTGTTTGTTCTCCACACTTCCCAACTGATACATCACCTCAAGAAATCCAATCCTTTTAGGGACATACTTAGGCAACAAGTGAGGTGCAACAGTGGAACCATACACTCTCAAAACTGTATGTGCAGGGTAAGGGATAACATCTCCCTAGTTATGATCAATCCCTAGCTCAGGCCTCTTATCTTTGGGTCTTAAGAAATCATGTAGGGCCTTGGGGACTCTTGGCACACTCACAACTGGGACTCTTCTTAATTTTGAGCAAAAAAAATTTCAAATACCACATAATCACGAGTCCTATCATCTTTATCCAAGATGGTAGTCCAACACTGAATAAGTAGCTCTAGAGTTCCTTCCATCTTATCCAATGTCATATTTTTCCCAAAATAAGGTGCACCTTTGAACAAAAACATATGCATTAATAATGAGTACCAGCTAAACCTTACTCCCTCTGCACCCTTCTTCAATTTTACCAAACCATCACGAATTCTTTATGCTAGAAACCATGTATAATCATATGTTGTGCAATAATGAGGGTGTTGAATGTGAGCATCCATATACATCCATGCCATGGGAATTCCAATGATAGGATCATAGCCTATTATCCAGAAAATGGAGTAGAAAGTCCTCTAGAAATAAGAGACAAAATAATTAACAAGAAAAGGCTCTTTCTCAAATTGTCCTAATGTGATTTTTCGGCCCCCGATTTTTGCTAAGTACCTTGGTAATATATGGACCATAAATGCAATCTTAGTTATGTCATACTCTTCCCTAAGGGATTTTTCATCAATTTTAGGCATATCATCACTCCACTCGGTGAGTCTGAAGACACAGGCAATCTCTTCCTTGGTGAACTTAACCATGTAAATTCCATCACAAGTCCTCATAGTTCTGGTGATTGGGTCATAATTCACAGCTATTACTTTTCAACAAATTGATATCCAGGTACACATTAGGGATGGTCAATTTCCCTAGGCCAAGATTCCAAGGGTTTCCAACTAGAATGCCCATGTTTCTATTTTTGAACCAACCATAGAACAATTTCCAGCCAATGCAAGGTAGTTTGGCATCCCTAATAAAACTATGTTTATCAATTATATCCCTCAACTACATACGGACCCTGAAGAAGCGGTTGACCCTTAAGTTTTTCACTGGTTGAAGGTGGCAACTGGTTAGCAAGGTCTTTACTCAAAGGTCTTTTGAGAACAGGGGCTTCCCCTTTCAACGAAGATGCTTTTTCCTTGGGAGCCATAATTCAAGGGTTTTATAAAGCAGGTTCGATGGCTTCTTCAGAATAAAAACTTACAACTCAGATAAGGGTTTGACAAAAACTATTTGCAATGCAAGACAAACTAATTCTTCATCTTGAGGAATTCCAAATCTTAAAAGAAATGCAAGACCAAGAAAACCTTATTTGATAGAAAGGTTTGGAGACCATAGTTTATCAAAATTTGTAATGAGATGATAATTCACTTACTAGTTTCTTGCAAGTAAACAACCCTAGCTTTGATGTCGGACATGATTGAAAACCACAACATGAGCTCTCCAATTGTGCAGAATGTCTTTCTCAATGCTCAATTATACTTTGATGTGATTTTTAATAGCTATGTAATCTCTTACCTTGGTAGCTCGATGTCCTTTCAACTATTAAAGCTCACTCGTGCGAACTAGAACGACTCACTTTCCTTCGAACTGAGCTTTAAATGCTAGTTGTTGATCGTGCAAATGTGTTGATTTGATAGACGATCTAGATTAAGTCAACATGATTTGAAAAAGTTAACTGTAAGCAGCTGTAGCATTCATAAAATCAGAATAAGCCATGTGGAGGGGCTTGCTTTTCACGCGCGGGCTCCACTATCTCCATGGTACTGAAGCGATGTGCATGTGTCAGCCTTCCCATTCCCCCGTGAAACATATCCCTCGTGCAACTCCTTGCAATGGGGGGATGGGGAAGGGCTAAGATTAAATCTCATGCCTTCAATATATTCATGTTTTATCCTAGGATGGCTTGCCCATGACCATATCCCTTTGACATAACCAACGACCCAGATAAAAAGATCTCACATGTTATTAAAACACGTGCCTCATATTTCCTTTTAGTAGTGCACACATTATCACCTATGCTCCGTGCTGAAAATTTTATTTAATATTTACCATTATTCTAATGTCCTTCATGCCCTCCAGACTTGTCCACGTGGCGCTCTCCCACTTCCCTATTGGGAGCTGGGCGATAGAAATGAGCCCCGCACGAGATAGTGGGGAGTGGTTAGGATTGAACCATGTCACCCAATATCAATCGTCGATCTTTTCTCAACGTAGTGTTTGATTCAATTTATGACACGATAGGTCCCTTGACCCTGGGACATGTGTCCACATCCCGCTAGCCCGTGACATTACTTTATTGCAAGACTTGGAGTAGTCAAGGTAGCGGTCTAGATGAAGACACATCACATGATACCCATCGTTGATCTTCTCCAAAGCTCCAACTGCTGACCCTTTGAAAACATTAGGCCCACTGCTAGAAATTACACGTGACAATTGTCATTTAAATGAAAAAATGAAGCAGAACGGGGATGTGGGGGATGGTTGAGATTTTGCTTGCAGTGATCAATCATTCATCATAAAACCTAATATTTGTGCATGCCGAAATTGTTAGTTTTAAAAGAGGGAACCAACTAGGCATACAATGGGTAGGAACATAAGTGCAAGGGTTTAAGACCTTAAGCCAATGAATGAAAAATTAATCCAAACTTAGGGTCTAACTAAAACTTAAACATACCTTGACCCGTATTAATAAAACAACATTTTTAATATGACTACGAGTGATGACTGAGACTAATAAGGTAAAGGGGTCAGTTACTTTATGGGCTCTGATGGTATAAGATGTAACTTAAATGACTGGGAACTGACATTAAAGAGTCAATGATGAATTAGAGTTTTGGCAAGGACACAGGCTTAAGGGTTATTTAGGAAGGGTTCTAGGCAACATAAAACCCTAAAAAAATGATGGTAAACAAAACCCTAAGCCCAAAGAGATGGATTAACCAAATTTTAATAGGATTTTGAGATGGAACATGAAGCATTTTTAGGGGTTCCATCACTTGTGATATAGGTGTGGAAAGGTGTGTGATAGGGAAGCACATCATCATCCAAATCGACAACCTCTTTATGTATAGGAGATTGCTTGGTGAGAGGATGCTTGTGGTATCTCCATCCCTCGATGATAGTGGTGATTATGTGGTTATTACTTCCCAAAGGGAAGCGATTGATGGTCTTGCTAAGATTATTTGAAACAAATGATATATTTGTGTAGGTAGTCTACATCATGTGGACCATCGTCATTGGAGTTTGATCCAAGTATCATGTTGTTGTTATCCATACTTAAAGGATCTTGATCGTATTATAGATGAATAGATTCATAGGTCATAATAGTTTTTGATTGAGGATCTAATAAGAGTGTGTTTTGTGATATCGTTGCAATTATGCATCCCTTTGTCAAGTGTTGCTATATATGTGTATCATGTCCTTATGGATTCAAAGAGTCTAACACTTATTCATAGCATTGTGATGCAAATTGAGTCAAATCCTCTAATGGGAAAGAGTCACATGTTAGAGAAATGCCATCTACAAATTATTATATCACTCCTTAGTAGCCTATGACATCTAATACATTAAAGGAACTTATCGAAGGTATGAGTTTCATAAATTTGATGTCTCTAGGTTTCATACCATATTGTGTTCATAGTCCTTTGCAAATGTCATTATTACACATTTTAGATGAGAGACATCCAACAAAAGTAGAGGCTATTATGTAGACTATGGGTGCACATATATCGACATATATAGATTTGGCTAGAGATGGTGTTCTCTAGGTATAGAAACACATGTATAATTTTTTAAGTTTTTGAGTTAAATTTTATATAATTATAAAATACATGGCATATTCATGAATTCATATACAATTATTGTTTGAAATTATTTTTTCTTTTAAATTACATGCATATAGCTTTTGACAATGATTGATAGTCCTAGTTTGAGTGCAAGGTATGCATGCATGCATGCTTAACTCAATATTAGTGGGAAAGTGATATATTTTTCATACACAAATATGAATTTACAATCAAATTGACTAATATAATTGTCTATGTATATTTTTGTAAGGATCTATTCATCTATTAGAGCTTGATTCTCACTTTGAGGGTCACTCGCCTAAGAGCCAAGTTGATGATCAAACATGCTAGTTTATAATATTACATGACACATGTTTATTTTATATTTATATTTGACATCCAAACATTTATATTTTATATTTGACATATTTATGTTTGTTATTTTATATTCAGATATTTATATTTAACATTTAACACATATTTATACATTTGATATATTTGACATGTATGTTTGTATGCACTATGTGCATAATGTCATAAAGTTGGTAATAATAATAACTTTTAGTTATGATTGATTTTTATTTTGAAGTCTATGCCTAAGTTGATTGCATTTTTTAATATGATGATTTGTATAGTTTGATGTCATAAATCATGTACACACATATTTTGTGGATTTATAAGGTTCATTTTGATATGAAAGTAACGTTGGTTATAGTTCCATTTCATATTTACGACTATAGTCTAAAGGTTTTAATTTGAAAACCCTTAATGGGCTTTTATGACCTTAGCCATATTCAAGAAGGAAATATTTTTTTCTCATGGGTTTTGTCTCTATGATTGACATTAAATTTCACCATATTATATAAGTATTGACATGTTTGTGATAGTGTTTCCACCATGAACATTTGATTTTTAGGGGGATCGAGAGACTTGTGACATGTCATTATTATCATCATTGTACTTAGCATTTACTATTTAAATGGACTATTAAGTTTCTGCATTAGTAGTATCATGTATCCAAATCAACCATGGAATGTTTAGTAATATCTGTAGACACCTAAATTTGGACGTTTAATTTATCCAAATTTATCCAAATTTATCCCTTTCATCTAAATCATCCCTTTATCCGCATTAATTAAGTAATATCACTATTATTTAATTAATACCTCCTTAATTCTGCCAAATCCCTAAGGTATTTAATTAATAAATAAATGCCTTATCTCTTTAATCATATTTTTTCATCAAATGAATTAAATAAATGCCATATTAAATAAATATGGCATTTATTTAATTCCTCACATGTCACATCCCTTTCTTAATCCTAATTATTCTCCTAATCTCATCATTAGGGATGTGCACATTCATAATCCTTGATTAGGATGTGCCCATGCCTAATCCTTGATTAGGAACTAGGATGTGTCACATCCTCCAACTTTTGCAAGTTGGCCTCTAATCTCTTTTAGCCACCTAACCCTCCTCTAATACTTCATTAACTAGCCTAATAAACCTCTCAAAAAAAATTTCATTCTTTTTATCTTTCCAAAGAATATTAAATTCCTTTTCCTCTTCCCCTTGTGATCTTTGACTTGTCACATCAAGTCACATGTGAACTCTTCCTAATTTCCCACTTGCCTCTAATCTATCATTAATTTGTCTAATCAGGTACTTGCACAACCTTAATCACTTAATTAGGTCAACCTAATCTCCATATTATTTATGGAATGTGTCCTAAGTCAACCTTATTAAAGATTTTCTCCTTTTGGATTTTAAATGGAATGTGTCCTAAGTCAACTCCATTCCCCATGTTAATTCACATTTAATCCCCCAATACGTTTCAAAGAATTTTAAATTCTTTCTCTCATTCCCATGTGGATATTTAAGAAATTTTTGATTCCTCATATGTCCTCTCACCCACATGGGGACAAGGACCTCCTTTATGAGGAGATCTTGTCAAAATCCCAAGGTACTATGTAGTACCTCCATGTCATGTACTCTCCTTCCACCTCATGTCCACATCATCCTTTTCAACCCACTTCACATGCCACATGTCAAGATGTGAGGGCTTATGAGTTCTCAACTCACCACAACCCTACATCTTGGCCTTGTTGGTTTAATCCCAACCATCCATTTCTCTAGAGAATCCAAAATTCTCTATAAATATCCCCTATTTTCTCTCATTTTGGGAGAAGATCATTTATGCTAGCCAAACTCTTGCAAATTTTTCTCTTGAGCCATACTTAGCCAAATACTTGCATTTGCATCCACTTTCACCCATTTTCCATCCATCTCACAATCCACGCTTGTATCTTTTGCCATCAAAGGAGCATACATTACATCAAAGATCGAGGGCCAACCAAAGGACAACTCAACAAGATAAAACACTCAATTTTATTTTGTTAAGTTAATCATTTGCCCAATCTTGAGGTGTAGGGTGTTTATAGTTGTTATTTGCACTCTTTTGTTTGCTGCTCATTTTCTAACAAGTATCTTTGCCTTATCACACTATCATGGTAGTTATTGGGAGTATTGTTTAGACTTATATAATAATCAACATGGTAATGAAAAGACCATTTAAAGTGGTGTGGAGTTAATGTTATTAACTATCTTGTAGCTTGACTCTACAAGTGCACCAATTTTCTTGATTTTTGCAAGCTTCTTCTCAAATATATCTAGATAAATACCATTTTATCTTCATAATTTTTTATTGATATGAATTTTTGGAGATATAGAAGTTCTTAAAATATTATTAGAATATTAAGTGTTATAAGTATGAAAAACCATTTTTTTTTGTTTTAAGAAGATGAAATATGCTCTCAATGGCTTGAATGTAGTTGTAGAAGCTATGCATACATGTCTTTCAAGTTTATCGATATAATTTTCTCATGGTTAAATCAAATATTTGTTGGGTTATTCATGGTATTAATGTGTTTC
This sequence comes from Sequoia sempervirens, assembly GCA_007258455.2. Classification (NCBI taxonomy): domain Eukaryota; kingdom Viridiplantae; phylum Streptophyta; class Pinopsida; order Cupressales; family Cupressaceae; genus Sequoia; species Sequoia sempervirens. The sequence continues at coordinate 70,830,455 of VDFB02105785.1, forward strand.
AAAGCTTTGTAGTCATATTTTGTTTACCACCTTTTAGTTATAGTTGCATGCGAGCATCCTTGTTTCTCAATCTTCAACAATGTAAGTTTAAAAATCCATAATGGCATATTTTTCATTTGCATACAAATTTGTGTCAATTTTAATTTTATGCAATCAACAAATTTCATGGTGGGTTTCCATTCAAAGTTATATATTTTTATTTTAAAAAGTTTTTTCATAGTGTTTGTTGTTAACATTAATGACTTTGCTTCTTCACAATGCTCAATAATTATTTTTAAATAATAGCTAAATATCATCAACCCTGACCTAGTTTGTTGATTATCTTTTAATAAATTTTGTAAGAAGTTTAGTGGGTATTTCATTTTTGGTTCAAGAAAATGTAAATGTATACCATTTTATGTGTTCTCTCTTTTAACCTTGATACATTGAATTATATACAAAGTTATGCATTTTATCCTATGGGTATTCAAATTCATGTTCATATTTCTCTTCCAAGTATCAACCTAAATTGAGTCTCAAAGTTTTGTTTTTCCTTGTTTCCATGTCATTTGCTTATGAGTTATTTACTTATTGAAGGTCAAGTGTGTTGAAAAGGGTTATTATTTAAATGAAATATTTTGAAATATTTTGTAGGGATTTTAATTGTTTAAATTATATTTGACATGTGTTTATTTTATGTTGATATATGACTTAATGAGTTAATAGTTGATATTTGATTGTTGATATCTATAATAATAATAATAATAATAATAATAAAAAGTAAATACATCATAGTTTGATCACTTTTGGTTGTAGAGCATTAGTCCATATTTAATACAAACTTAGCTTAATTACTTTTATCTTAATTGTTTAGGTTGTGAAGTGTATTTAATCATAACAACCCCAAAAAAGCAACCTCAAAATTTCTTAAGCATTAACCAAAATAAACATCCCAATGCCAACAAAAATATACAAGTTAAACTTATAAAAACTTCCATTAACTTCAATGTCAGTAATGTCATAACGTGATGGTTCAAATGTGGTGTTGTTGTTCTTGCCACCAAAGTTCAAACCCCATTGGGGTGTTATTGTTCACTGTTATTTTGGGGATGAGGTCCCCCGTAAACAATATTTGAAGAACTCCAAGCTCAGCTCTGGAAGCAAATCCTCCAACCTCCCATGTTCTTGTTATTGATCAAGGTATAGTTTGAAGCCACCATGGGGATGTCCCTTTCCTTCCCATCTATCAATTAAGGCGAGAAACACCATCCATAATTGAAAGGTATGGTATAATACAATACTAATGATTATTTTATTTAGTTTGTTTCTTTATTAACACAAAACAATACACATGAAACCATATATAAAAATAAATAAATAAATTGAATTACCATAGACCACAATTACTTAAAACTGGATGTGTTACAAGGAGAATGACAAAATTTAAACTAGGTTGTTCTTAGAGTTTATGTACAAGGTTAGGGCCATCCTTGTGATTTTGATCTTTCTCTTACAACTTTGAACTTGTGTGTGGTTTTGACTTGAAACCTATGTTATGACCTTTGATGAATTATGGTTTCGATAATTAAAAAAAATGTTGCCTTGATGTCTGTACCTACAATTGAAAGACTTAGTGGTGCTAAGAAGCGCACCACTGGGTCTTGTTATGACAAGGAGAATCCTTGACTTTTCCTCAATTATAATCAAATCTTGTTGATAGATTAAACTATTTGATAAAAGGGAGAAATAAAGGTCTTGGAAGTTGATATTTTGTTGTTGACATCCATTTGTTGTTGCAATAGTTCCTACTTTTCCTTTGTATTAAACAAAGCAGGGTTGTTGCAATAGTTCCTACTTTTGACACTTTATGCGAATGACATCTTGATAATGCTTGATCCTCTCATCCTCTAAATAATCTAGTAGTGATGTTTTTAAATATAAGTGAAACATACAATTTTAACTTTAAAGACTCAAGGTCTCCTAAAAATATAAACATGCAATTAAAGTGATTAATTGTAAAACATCTCTTTAAGAACATAAACATATGTATGAAATACTTTAAACTAAAAATAAATAAGTATAAGGTATGTACTTTTCTCCTCTATAATAATGAAGTGATAAATTTAATATATCAAAATAATAAAATAAAGATTACAATAAATTGTTGGATTAAATAAATCAAACATAAGAGAAAATGATTTAATAGATACATTAGTTCAATAGTCACAATCTTAACTTTTTGATTTTATTGGTTACTTATAAAGTAAGTTAAGCATTAGTAGTCATTATGTTCCATCTTCATAAATTGACAAAAATATATATTTCACATGTCACATCAAAGAAACAACTAATCATATGATAACACATAAAAGGTCTGATAATACATACCTTATGCACATGTTTTGTTCTAACTCTGTTAAAAATAATTTGAATAACTCCACAAATACATCATTGATGTGACTACACAACCCTAAATTCTAACTTTAAACTCTTAACCTGACTAAATTTGTTAAAACTATAACAAAACCATGTAGTACCTAATAGTTAAGGTCTACAACTATAGCAATCACTAAAAAAATATTATGCACTTATAGGTGAAACTTTTTCCTGCAGAGAGTACTCCAATAAAACCATGGTCTCCAAAACTAGTAGCACTGGCACTTTATCTACAAAGGTGAAGAGATCGGTGGTCACTTGTCAAATTAGTGTCAGTGGTGGGGCCCACCACTGTCCCCTCATCCTCCCCAGTGGCCCACCTGTCCCCCTTTCCAACCCTAGCAGGTAATCCTTAACCCATGTTTAACCGGGTGCCGTTTAACCGGAGTCTGGTATGATGGCCGCCAACGTACATACCTCACTACCTACACCCAAACATTTAATGATTTTTTAATAAATAGGAAAAAAAAAACATAACCTTCCAAAAATAGCTTATCTAAGATGGGTCCCACTCCACCACTTCACCACGAAATTTTTCCCGCCATCGACGCCGTTGAAAGGCCGGCTCTCGTCGAATCGTTGCCGTTGAAAGCAGCGGCGCCAAACGGAGACCTAATTCAACGCTTTCAAAATTCAAAACCGAGAAAATGGCGGGCATTTTATGCACACCATCAACAGTATAAAAAGCTTTCCACACAATAAAATAAAACGATAATACTTTTGGATTGGAAAGGAAGTCTGACAGCCCTTCACAGCAGGCCAAAAATCATAAATAAAAAGGCCAAATTTATTTATTTATTTTTTCGCTCGGAATTTACGGCAATAAACGGCAATTATTATTATATAAGCTAACATTTATTGGTAGTGGCCGAAGAGAAGAAGTTGGGGCCTCTGCCGGTGTGCCGTCCCCACGAACAATAACTTGGTAAAGCAAAGCAACTACCCTGCCTAGTCTCTCATTTGCTCTGTTTTGACTGTAATTTCTGAGAGTTGCTGGATTTTTCTTTGGGTTGTTTTAATGGCGGATTTGCCGTGTGATGGAGATGGGGTTTGCATGGTGTGCAAAGTAGTTCCGTCCGATAGCGATGTGCTGCTGTGCAATAGCTGCGTGAGCCCATGGCATATGCAGTGCTTGAATCCCCCTTTGACGGCGGTTCCTGCGGATGATTGGTTCTGTCCCGACTGTTCCATCACCAACGGTGACGACCAACAGCGCCCCTGTGGCGTTAAAACTTCTTGTGATGGGGACGATTTGATTAGTCAGATCAGAGCAATACAGGCCGACCCAAATCTCACGGAGGATGAAAAAGCGAAGAAAAGACAGGCCCTTATGGATAGAGGCCAAGGTAAGGACAAGACGAAGGAGGGCGATAAGGACGGGCAGGAGGAGGTCAAGGTTTCCAAGCCCAGGAGAAACGAGCTGCTCGAGCTCTTTGATGAGAGCCTCAATTGCATTTTCTGCATGCAGCTCCCCGAACGGCCCGTCACTGTGAGTGTGGCTTAAGTTTTAATCTCTGCATCCTTTAAAAGATAACAATATAATTTACCACTTACACAGTAGTGTTAAGCTGATATTTTATTGTTTGAAATACAAAAAATAACAACTACTCAGAGTTGTTTCCGCGAGAAGATTTTAGATTTAAAGTTTGTTGATGTTTTGCTACTTTATAGCCAGCCCAACCTGTTCTGCGCTGCAGGATTACTATAGGACTCGTGGTTTTGAATGTTGTTCGGCAACAGGCTGTCCCAATTTCACCTTATTTGAGCCCGTATTTTAGAATGTTATTTTTAGTTGGTTTAGGTATTGAGTTAGTTTGTGATTTCTTTTACTGTAAATTTTGGGTGAGGTAATGGAGTGCCTTTAATGCAGTGGAACTAAGCTTCTCTGTTCTTGCCCAAATATGTCCCATTAATAAGAACATCTGAACAGGTATGAGCTTACTAATTAGGGGCCCTAAAGAATTGAACTTAAAGTCAGTGTGCTCTCCATTACTATTGTACCATAACCCCTTGGCCTTTAAGGAGGGATTTATTATTTTCGTAGTTTTGGGGGCTTTTCCAACTTGCCTGTTGCGTAGACCTTTTCCACTTTATTTTAAACCTTTTATTGGGGCCTTTGTTCTTACAGACCGCTTTATTGGAGCTCGGAGGATTTGTTACGGGGTCATCCTCTTGCTTGGATTTCCATTACAATTGTAGCAAAATTCTTGATCACTTGGGAATAAGGAAATAAGGCCAGGATGTTTCGTATTAGTTGTTTTTTGGTTCATTAGGATCTTCCTCATCATCTAGGTTGCTCGTACATATTTCGAACTTTTACACGCATGATAATATTTAATATTTCGTTATAATGGACGCAGGAACGGCAAAAATTGTAATAATTTGTCTTATATGATTACAACACTTAACCTTTTCAACTACAAAGATTCTCCATTGCAATACCTGCAGCAGACGCCTGCTATTATTATCATAACACAATCTTTTTGACCACTGCTCAGACACTTGTCTGTCTATTATCTCATGTTCCTATGCAATTGCTTAAGTGTATTTTCTGTTTAAATTTAGACAGTTGGAGTGCTCCCATGAAATTTAAAATTGTTAAAAAAGGATAATTTAGAATCTTTCCTATTTTAATGGATCAACTACTGTTAAAGAATTAAAAGTAGGCAGTGAAAAAAGGGGGATTGAAAATAAGCAGTAGCTGTATATTGAGAAAAATGTGAGTTGGCTCCATAAGTTTTTTTCCCTCTTTTTCATTTGCCTCCAATTTTCCCTCCAAATTTTATTTGCAAAAAAATATTATAGATATCATCCATTCATACATGTAAATAAATAGTAACTACATAATTTTAAGATCACTGCTTAAAAATAAGTAGTCAATTAAATATTCATGGAACCACCAGCCCCACAAATTACTCCTAAAAATTTTCAGCAGGGACTGCTAGTCAAGCAGCCCCATGGGGACCTGCCCTCATTATCATAACACTATCCATTAAGCACTGTCCAACTTTGCAAATTAAATTGTAAGGTTTTTGGAAACAATTGTGTATGGTTGTTTTAACATTCAAATTTGGATCATATTTTAAGATTGATTATCAGCAAGAAAATTATGAAGTATGATCTGAAATGTTGATGAAAAAACTATACACAATTATTTTCAGAAGCTTTACAATTTATATTATAGATTTTGTGAATTGAATAGTTGTTGCTTCATCTAATTTATTTTAGATCTATTCATTTTATCCATCTGAAATGACTTTATTACGAGATGTTTTAGGTTTAGTTTTGATACTCAAATCAATACTAGTTCTAATTATTGATGGCTTTTTCTGTGGATAACTTGTTTCCAATGCGATCAAGAATACTGCCATTTTGTTATTGTACTGCATGGGTTACAGGCTTTCTATTCATCTTTTGGGTTCCATTTCAGCTTGCCAGTTTAAGCAAACAGTACAGTTCTTAAATGTGGACTTTGCAGCAAATTGTCCAGGTTTAGTGGAGTTACTTGTTAGGAATTCGTTTCTAGGTTTGATTTGTATGTTAGATTGTTTTGCTTTTTATTTATTTTTATGTAGGCAACATTTTGAAATTTGCCTTAGAGATCTAGACTACACAAATTTAACTTCCACTTGATTTAGATCCTAGGTGTTGCAGCTGTTTATCAGACAAATCTACCTGGTATGCGTTCAAACTTCACATTCAATTTCAATAATTGTTTTGGGGAGGGATTTTAAGGAAGACTGATGTTACTGTCAATTATTGGGTTGCAGCAGCTTTTTAAAGGAAAGTTCAAAAATTTAAGCTCCAATATTCATAGAAGTTGTTGGTTCTATTAGTTTTTTAACAACAGTATTTTAGCCTTCAGAATCTAAATATAGTAGATTAAATTGATAGAAATTTATTTCACATAAATAGAGGTTCCTATTTTCCCAGAAAAAACTTTAATTTATTCTGTAGAAAATAATCTTGAGACTTCCTGCTTCATGAAAATAGTTCCATAAACCCCTTCATGAAACAGCATTGCATCATTAACCTATATACAATTTTGAAAAGTGTTTTGATTTTGTACACAAATTATTTAGGAAGATAAAATTTACATAATTAACAAATTTACGTAGAATGTCAAATCTTACACAACACAGAAGCTTAACAGCTAAATATCGAAGTTTGAGTCGTGCCCAGCATAGTATAAGCACACCTTCTAACAGGAAGCAATGATAATTATTGTCCAAAGTTATAACATTTTAGGCTTTAGCTGAGTGTATTCTTGCAATCGCTTATATTTTTGAGCTGCATGTTTTTTTGTTTCTTTTCATAAACAAATATTATGATGCTTGAATTCACGTCTCCAAAGTTATAACATTTTGATGCTTGAGCTACATGTATTGTTGTTTCTTCCATGCCGTCTTTTCGTCTTGTCTTAGTTTTTTCTCTTCTTTTCGTTATTATTATTAACTAGCTACTCTGTTCCTTTTCGACTTTGATTTTTTAACATATAAAGTAAAATACCTTGTATAGGAAGAGCACATATTGATAAATCATCTATTTTGTTTTCCAGACACCTTGTGGTCACAACTTCTGCTTGAAGTGTTTCCAGAAGTGGATGGCACAAGGAAAGAAAAACTGTGCAAAATGCAGATCTACCATTCCTCCTAAGATGTACTCTCAGCCCAGAATCAATTCAACCCTTGTAATGGCTATTCGTATGGCAAAAGCTGCTGCAGCTAATGCAGGAGACTCTTCACGAATCCCCAAGGTTTATGCCACTATTGAAAATCAAAATAAGCCTGATAAGGCCTTTACAACAGAGCGTGCAAAGAAAACAGGCATAGCAAATGCAGCTAGTGGGCGGATTTTTGTTACTGTTCCACCAGATCACTTTGGACCAATTCTTGCAGAGAATGATCCAGAACGAAATCAAGGTGTTCTTGTTGGAGAGTGTTGGGGAGACAGAATGGAATGCAGGCAGTGGGGAGTTCATCTTCCTCATGTTGCTGGTATTTCTGGGCAAGCTGACTATGGGGCCCAGTCTGTGGCTCTATCTGGCGGTTATGAAGATGATGAGGATCATGGTGAATGGTTCCTTTATACTGGGAGGTATTTGACTGTAGCCTTTTTTGACATGGCTGATCAGCTTTTTTTGCTTATGCATAATTTGAATAATCTTGAATCAAGTAGTTTTTTGCTTTATCTCTTTTCAAAACTGCAAAACAAAATTTGCATTGCCTTTGCTGTTTTCAGTAACACTCTATGCCATTGGATTTGTTTTTAACAGTGGTGGAAGAGATCTTAGTGGGAACAAGCGAACAAATAAGGATCAATCCTTTGATCAAACATTTGACAAATATAATGAAGCATTGCGGGTTAGTTGTAAGATGGGTTATCCAGTTCGTGTTGTCAGGTACGCTTCTTGTTATTTTTTAAAACTGTGGTTTTCTGCCATTTATATTTTAAGTTATTTGTCACTACAACGTGAGCAAAAAGAATGTTATTTGTCATTTGGCTTCAGGTCTCACAAGGAAAAACGTTCATCTTATGCGCCAGAAAATGGTGTTCGTTATGATGGTATATATAGGATCGAAAAATGCTGGCGTAAGAAAGGAATTCAGGTAGTCATTTGTTTCCGAATGGAAATCATTGCCAGGTGTTTGATTTAGTAGTTGGTTTCAAATATGACATGGTTCTTTGTTGGGATTTATAGCCTTGATGCTGATCATGTGGAAGTTATTTTGGTTTGTGTTCAAAATGTGGTATAACAATGATCTTATTTTTTGATCCATCTGGAGAATTGGTTGTGTGAAGTTACGTGCTTCTCATATTTTGCTAGTTTCACAAATGGTTTCTAGGTTTGCGCAGTAACAGTTGCATTCTTATGTTTGAGTAGATCATATATATGTATTTGAAATTCTTTTGCAGGGGTTTAAGGTTTGTCGGTACTTGTTTGTTCGCTGTGACAATGAGCCTGCTCCATGGACCAGGTTTGATGCTATTTTCTCCTGTATGTGTCAGAATAAATATTTAACTAGGTGTTCATATTAAATTTGTGTTTGCTTTCTGATTGTATTTGCTTGTTTCCCTTATAGTGATGAACATGGGGATCGACCTCGCCCCTTACCGAAAATAGATGAGCTTAAGAACGCATCGGATATCACTGACAGAAAGAGAGAGCCAGCTTGGGATTGGAAGGTTATCTTCACAAACTCGTAGCATTTTATCTATCTTTTTTTCATTTCTCTTTCAATCGTATTTTAATTTTTCTTTAACCGGAAAGGTCAACACATAGTGAGATTTTTTATATGATGTTTGTTTTTTAAATTCAGGACGAACGATGGGGATGGATAAGAGACCCTCCTGCAAGTAGAAAACTTGGTTCTTCAAATAAAAGATTCAACTCTGATGGAAGTAGGAGTAAGGATAGACCAAGGCAATTCCTAACAATACAACAGAGGTTGCTTAAAGGTTTTTTCTTGCTTAGACCTTTTTATGATCCAAGCTTGTTACATGATTACCTTGGGGAAAAGCCGAGTGGCCCCTTGTTGGTTTTGTAAATATACTACAGATGCATGCATGTTGGCTTCGGAGCTTTCTTTTAGTCTTACAATAATTATTCATTGAAATATATAATAATTGGTGTGTTGGGATGCAGAGTTTAGCTGCAGTCTTTGCAAGAATGTTTTGACTCTTCCAATATCGACACCATGTGGGCATAATTTTTGTAAGTCCTGTATAGAAGGTTTGTTTGCTGGGCAGCAAGATGTGCGAGAGCGTACTACTGTTAGTGGTCGCTCCTTGAGAGCACAGAAGATAGTCAAGAAGTGTCCATCTTGCCAGGGAGACATTAATGATTTTCTCGTAAATCCACAGGTAATATTTTCTTTTTCTACATTGTGTCTACAGTAGTTACTGAAGATGTGTGCATTAAAATTCTCTACATATCGAATAGTTTATATATGCCAATACATGGTAGCTTTAGAGCTGGCTAGTTAGTTACTTAACACAGCCAAGGCAGGCCTGGGGAAAACTTATACCTTGACATTAATCCTTGCCAGTACACTGTCAAACAATATGAGATAGATTGCCCATTTCATACTTATAAAATAAGGGTGAATGTTCCAGGTGAATAGACAAATGGAGGATGTGATACGGTCTCTCAAACATAAAGGTGAAGATGGCTCTGAAAGTGATGGTGATGGGAAAGAAGATGGAGTTCAGTGTGAGGGTGCTGAAAATGAAGACATGGAAACAGAAAACAATGTAGTGCAGCCGATGGAAGATTCTAAGGGACCTAAACTTACACCAGCTGACAAATCTGAATCCTCCAAGGTTACAGATGAAGGAAGTATTGAGGTTCAAGGAAAAGGTGCTTCTGATAAGAAGGTCCATGCAGATTCTGGTAAGAGGCCTTTAGATCCAGAGAAAGAAAAAGCCATCAGGGAACTTCATTACAAGTATTCTCGCTACTCAGAAGAGCTATTGCGGAGTATGCTGGTAAGATTTTATATGGTTTTGAGTGTTATAGTCCTTAACCATGGCCAGCTAGAGTTTACTGAAATTGTTTTTGTGTGTATGGTTACTATTTATATCTACAGGCTGACCAAGAAGGTGATGTGAAGGAGCTTGAAGCTCTTTTGAAAACATTACAACGGCAAGAGACGAGGGCCAATCGTGTGGTTTCAAATTCACCAGCTTCCAAGCATAAGGGTAATGATGCTTCTCTTCATAGCACTTTCCTGGAGGAAACTGACATTGAAGTTTTGAAGGCAAATGAGAGGAAGGGAAATGCTGCAATAACAGAGCCATGTGTGAAGGGCATAGATGCCAAAGTGTCAAAGGAGGATTGCACTGAAAAGGAAACCATTGAGACTGTGGAATCATCACCAGTAAGGCAACAGAACAAATGCACTGGTGAAACAAAAGAAAAGAATTCTAGGAAGAGAAGAAGAGAAGTGCCTTCACCTGCACCTAAAGTTCATCGAACACGACAAAGGGGTTCTTCTAACAATATAGGTACAGGGTCTGCTGCCGTTCCGGAAACACCCACAAAAAACAGCTTACAATCGGCATCCCCTTCAAGTCCGCTGGTAGTTATATCCGATAGTGACTTTGAGTAGTCAATTCATACAGGATGGTTGATATGTCCACCAGCACAATACAGAGGCTTCCAATTTGTATAAGTACTGGTCTTCTGCTATGGTGCTGTTGCAGGCATATTACATTCTAATTGCAGTATGTTTTTTGCATTGGAAATTGGATAACTTTTATAGGGAAGTTGCTTGTTTTGGGATTGCTGGCACCCTTTTGATGATTTTTCTTTTAGAAAGGCCATTGAGCAATTTGATGGTTAAATTAACGGACACACTTTGCACTTGATTGCAAATTTGTTTTTGAATCTGAAAAATAAGCAAGTGGCCTTTTTGAGGAAATTTACCCTTCTATAATATACTGTTATATCGCTTGTGCACTTGGTTTCTTGTTTCCCAGGGATTGTAGTGCAACATTTTGATTGTGGAGTTGCAGGCGTACAGCAAACATGCAAAACTTGGGGCATCTGGCCTGAAGTTCAAAGTAAACAAAACTTGCCACATCTTACTTGAGGTTGAGGCAATATAGCAAAAGTATATAGTAGTGCAACATTTTGCAGGCATACAGCAAACATGTTAAACTTGGGACATCCAATTTAAAGCTTATAAGTCAACAAAACTTGCCACATCTGACTTGAGGATGAGGCAATATAAGCTCTCGTAATATTGTAGCGCAACATTTTGATTGTGGAGTTGCAGACATACAGATTTAATGTTTACAAGTCAACAAACTTGCCACATCTGACTTGAGGTTGAGGCAATATAAGCTCTCGTAAAATTTCAATGAATTATCAATTCGATCGTTTTCGGAAAACATGTCTCATTTGTTTACTAAGCTACATACAAGTTATATTTAATTGAGAATATCATGTACTTTACGCAGAGCTCTCATGGCTTATCATTACATTGTTGCATTTTGTGAAGATTTTCAGCCCAGTTGGAAGTTGTGCAAATGTTATATAGAATGCCTAAACGGTTGTGGAACTAAATTTGATAGCAATAGAAACACACAAGAGTTGGAGGCCTTCTTAAATATACAGACCTTTTACCAGATTGAGATGCTATAAAAAACAAAATCTGTTAAAAGAACATCCTCTGTTTTGGCAGACATTAGCAATCATCATTTCTATTGAAATCTGTGTAAATAAAAAATATCTTTTTTAATTAATGTTGATAGGCATTTTATGATGATAATAAGGGGTGGAGTGTAATTATATGAATGCATTAACAAAAATTCTTTGTATTTTATTTTAAGTTTGATAACTATTTACATGTCAAAATGTTAAATTTAATAATACATATAATATTTTCAAAATAAATGATAAAATTTATGTCTATATATTATATTTTCAAAATAAATGACAGAATTTGTCTATATAATAAATTAATGATTTTAAAACAATAGAAAATAACTTTTAAGTAAATAAGACAGATTCAATTCAAAAACTTTTAGATAGATGTATCTATACTATAATGGTTATTAATTTGAAATGATTTTGTGATGATTCAAATTCTAACATTTTAAAAAATGTTTCAAGGTAAATTCATGGAAGAAAGAGGTGAAAAAACAAGGCAGCATCTACAGATGTATGTCGCACCTTATATGTTTGTGTGAGGTGCATGCACATCGGCATATCTTGATATAATAGATAATTTGGAAGATCTTGTTGCAAAGGTAGAAGCAAGTGCTTGAGCTTCGCGACAATATTGGAAGCAGGTATCTGAGTTGCACGCATATCCGCATCTCTTGTTTGTTTGTTTTAGAATGTACTGATCAAAGAAATTTGAGATGTGCTTTGAAGTTTTTGTATTATCCATCCTTATAGGAAATTTTGGAAATTTAAGTGATAATGGATTTACTAGTTGCTAGACTCGCTTTTTATTTGCAATAATCTTGCAATAAGTAGGCGCCATAGCCAACTGTAGTTGATGAAAGAATATCAGTTGTCAGAAAGAGGCACTTTCATCTGCTGTAAGTTGCACGCTTTTTGGAGGATGTGAGCCTAATGGAGGCAATTCATTGGAGGCCTCCAAAGAAGATACGCTGTCGTATGTAATTAGGATGAAAGGGTCGGTTCACTTTCTTAGTCATAGATCTTCTGGGGCAAGCTTTTTATGGCTTCTCTTGCATTGCTAGTGCATTGCCTGCAATGCATGGTTTTGTAGCAGATTTTTTGGTTTTTTGAATTAATATGGTATATTATATTAAAAGATGTATCTAAAATGTAATGATATAAATACAATTTTTTTCGATTTAAATCTAAGTCATTTACCAATGATTAAATACGTATATATAATTTTAAAATATATTTAGGAGACCATAGATTTGTATATGCAGACAACCTATTGTATTATGTGCATTTTTCGCACAACTTAAATGTCTGGCTTTATCTTGTTAATTTTAATCTTAACTATTGTATCCAGGAGATAATGTTTTAATTACCACGCAAGCTGGCTAGAGGAAGCCCACCAACACCGAAATGCAAACATGACGCAATAATCTCACCTGGCTCACTAGAGAACTGTGAGCACAGAGGAGTGTGGAAAGTTTGTAAAAGAAAACGGTTTCATCTGTATGGAGGCTTCAGAAAAAAACCTGCTCAAACTGCAGAGAAGGTATTGAGTTTTTGGATTTAGATTGGTTCATGTGAAATGATTTCTAGGTTTTACAAAAGCTCATTTGCTTAATTTTCAGAGGCATTTATAACTGCTCCAAAAATATATAATAAAATTCAGGAAGGGGTATTTAATGTGTCAAATGTAGTGAGATGATAATTGTACATGGTTCCCTTGTTACAGAGCTTCTATTCGTGTAATTATGTATATCTAGCATGCATTGAGTATATGACTTCTCTCGTTATGGACATTCTATGGCTTGATAATCTAAACTGGAGCTAGGTTGAAATTTTGCTTACATCATGTTTCAGTCCTGATATGAAAGTTGGATAGGGAGGTGTTTCTGGTGCAGCCGGTGGCACAACGAAAAGCTAATGCTGTCCATGGAGGAAGTCCTCGAAGTTGACTGAACAGTCGTGTTTGGATCGCCACATATTGGTTGATCATTTTTTGCAGGTTGAACATCTTTGGGCAGCTCCTAGCTTAATCGGCACAAAGACCTGCAAATAAGTATGTTGTATTTACTTACAGTCCAAACCTTGTGCATCAGCATAATGAACACTTCTAGACAATTAGCTTTGGCACGATTGACCCCTCCTTTGCCAACAGAATCTGCTTCGACTTTCAGTTTGTTAGCAATATGCATGTTTTTCTTCCTCTTCAGGCAAAGAAAATAACATATTTCTAAACTTCAAATCACGGAGGCCAATCACGAAGACTATTTCTCGCAAACCGAAAGTGTAATCCTGGGGTAGGGACCCTAGCTGCCCTGCAGCCCTTGTTCACTCAGAGGAATGCGATCTGGTGTACTGGACAATTTACAGGTTTGTACCTAAACGAGTTAGAGTGGGATTTAAATGTATATATACATATTTTTTGTAAGTGGTGATATGATAATAATTATGTTTAAAAAATAATAATTTTTAGCCTGAAAGATACAATTACAGTGATAGCAGAGTAGCAAGGAGTGTAAAGGAGTGATGTAATGACAAACAAAATTATTGAACAGTGGACATACATTAAAAAAATTATAAAATAATTTTCAAGTAAAATAAAATAAAATGATTCTTTAGTAAGTAAACTAACTCTTAAGCAAATTAAAACAATTCTTTAAATAAAAATAAAATAAAGTAAACAATATAAATAAAATAACTTTAAGTAAATAAAAATAATTGCAAATAAAATAGTTAAATTAAAAAGTAAAGTAAATAATGTAAATAAAATAAAATAATTCTTAATCAGTTTTAAAGAAAAATAAAATAATTATGATTGATATTTTTTTGGTATTTTTAAGATGTATATAAGATATCTTTACTAGTTTTATATCAAAATTTGGATTGTTATTTGTGGTTTTTTCATTGAGATGGATAAGAGATGATAGGATTTGAAAAATTAGTTTAATGTTGTAGAAGAGAAAAAATGTATATTAAGTCTTTGGAAATCTATTTTTGTGTTGAAATTTGTGTAATTACAAGTTCTTGAGAAAATAACTTAGGCTATTGATTAATGAGCACTAATACTTCTTTATCAACCTTAAGCATTTCAAATTTAGCCTTTTCTCCTACTTATGTCCTAAACAACCTCAGCCTCTACTTTTGCAACTTTTTCTTTGTAGCTTTATTGGGTCCCTCCTCTTAACTTCTTGTTGATCATCTAAACCCATTTTCTTTAGGCACACCTCTAGATCTTGGTGCAAATTAGCAATGGATTAATCAAGCTTCGAATCCGCCATTTTGGTCCTCCTTGTCATAAGCCTTTGAACCCATTGGGCAATCATCCTCTCATTTAGGACATTTGGGTGAACCATGACTATCTTGCATTGTATCTTTTGCAAGCATGCACTATCCTTAATGGTACACATGTGCTATTAAGTGCACAATCTTCTTTGCAATATGGTACTTAGGAGGCTTGGCATGTCCAGAGTGATTTCGTGCTCTTCCTTATCTTGGTCAACTCCTCTTTCAATTTGCATACATCTTTTGTGGCTTGCTTTGCTTGTGCCTTGGTACTGCCGAGTTGACCGCATAGCCAGGTAGACTTTTACCTAGCAACCGATGTAACAATGCTAAATCACCATCAGACATCTGCTCAGGAATCAAAACAAGATTCTAAGAGTTGTCTATGTTAGTTTGAATGGATGCAGAGGGCTTAGCATAAACAAATTGAATATCTTGATGGATGCAATTCCTGAATCACTCGATCAATGGGTGATTGTGCCCGTACACTGCTACACTTCTCTGGATTGACTTGTGATGTTGATGCCTCACCCTTGGTGGATTTAAATGCCTCAATTTCCTTCATGGGAACTTCCTTATGTGCTTTTGTCAGAGGCATTTTAGGGTGGCCTTTGTAGCATCAGCTTTTACTTACGAAAGATGTAACAAATTTTGGTGATTGTTGTGGTGGTTACATGTTTTCCCTTACCCACATGAATCAATGTCGGTGCTTCTTCTATTATATCTTCTTCTTGGTTAACATCTGGTGGAGCATTTTTTTGTGTCATCACCATATATTTTGGTAGGTTACATTGTGTGCAATGGTAGAAGGAAAAGTGGGGTGTACATATGATAGGCACGTAAGCTTTAGTGAGCGTATGTTGCCTCTATGCCTCAGCATCTTCTATTGTAACCACGTAAAGCAAACTATTTGCTTCCACTGACATTGCATAACTTTGGAGAGTTGGCTCTACTGACATCTTCATCCCAAGGTAATCATGCATTCTCAATCATCTCATTGGCTAAGTAGGTTCAATACTCATGCTAGACTTTGTTCACACTAACTTGGTATCCAACATGTGAGTCCAATTGCAATCTAGTCTTCGTAGGCCTTATGAAAACTTGAACGCAATACAAGAAAATGCCACTCTAATTCATGGTTTGGGCATGTCCTCTACCACTAAATTGCTCGTGTCTCAGTGGTTACCTACAAAACAATGACTTTGTCCCCCATTGGTGGTGGTTTGCATTGTTTTCTCCAAAACTCCAAAAATGACTAGATCTCTTTCATTTTGTTGCATGACAAAGAGGTGGACTCATTTATGGTCTTGTGGTTTATGGGGATTTATTTGTCATCTTGCAAATACACGATACTATTGTAAAAGACACCAAGAATTGAGCTAGGGTTTTTACGATAATTCATGTAATTTCAAAATTCTAGCAGGGATTAGGTATTTTCCATGCACATTCCATTTGTGTATTATAGTGCCATCTCCATTCTATACATCTTCCACAACTTCACTTCTTGTATATGGTTTTGTTTAGTGATTTTAATTGTGGTGTTGCCTTAGACTTTCCATCCATCGTCATTGGTTAGAATTAAAACTTATCATTAATTTCATAATTGATGGTGCTAACATAACACCTCGTGCACTATTTGGACTTGTTGATCTTTCTTTATGTTATCTTAACCATCTTGTTGCTCTGATTTGCCATGTGGTGGGTTTATGAGTCACCATTATTGTTTACACTTAATCTTTTGAAATTTACTAGTCCTTAAAAGTGTAACAAGCTTAAACATAGGGTTTCATTCCTAGGTTAAACTAGATTTTTTTTTATGAATTTATGAAGGAAAATCACTCCCTTGTATGAATTGTAACAACTCATGACAATTAATATAAGCTCATCAACATTTAAGGGCATATCATAATGAGATCCATAAAAAATGACACTCCATTTTGCACAAGTTTTATGGCATATTTGACATCCCATCATATTGTTTTGATGCACCCTTTTATCAACTTTTAGTCATTTCTCTACAAGTTGTATTCTAACATTCACTTTGCTAATTAATGATTCACCTATTTCCATACCAGTCATCAAATCTTGTTGAGTTGCCATGCAATGATCATCCCAATGCATCTAATTCATCTTCCATCATAGAATTTTGCCATGCCCTTATTTTTATTTCTCATTTACTTGTGCATCTTGTACACAATCAAATAAACCTCTTGTGTGCCCTATACTTGCACTTTCTATTTCTTTTGGTTTGAATGTTGAGCATAGTCCCTCATGCTCCACATATGAATGCCTACATGTACTTCAATGCTCATTAGAGATGGTTCTCACCATAGACAAGTGATTTCCAATTTCTTAGATTGAACGAATAACAATCACTTTTACTTAATTGGTATTCAAATAGCTACACAATGGGATGGACCGGTCTTGACTATTTTTTGCATGTACATCTCCAACACATCCCAACTTATATCATATCATATTTAGATCTCACATGCACACCCTTAAGCCTCGCCCAAACCCAATGACCTTGTTTGTGCAATGTAATACTTTTTTTTTGTGATGATTAGTTACATAATTAATTTGACACTTACATAATTCTTGTGCTTAATTAGTATTTGACACAAGATACACACATATGTACATGTACAAATCTATTTGTTCATCCATATTTCAAAAAAGTTTAGTGCTAAAAGAATGATAACATTTGTAAAAATTAAAGTGTCCAAACAAAATCCTAATATAGTCTAATGGCTATAATGACCTTACTAGCAATAATGAAATAAAATTATGTACAATGTAGTTGATCATAATATGACTTGAGTTGACTACTGTTGATCATTTTTAATAATAGTTTAGCACCAATTGTTTCTAATTTAATTGTGCCATGTTTTATTATCTATCTAATGATGTAAGTTCTAACTATCAAACTTTTAATTTGCCTAGATGTCCCTAAACTATGTTATCGTTGAACATCTTTCCAATATGATATGCTTGATATGTTAGTCATGCCAAATAGTTCAAGATAAGGGTAAGAGGCGACAACAAGGTGATATATTTTGTCATCAACACCACACTATCTCTCATGGCAATATTAAATGTCACACACAATAGTTCTTTATTATACAACACATGTTAGACTTTGACCTTGTTAAGGATACTTATCAAAGTCTATTTATTTTATATAATAAATAAACCACATCTAATAAGGGTCAAACCTCCTTTGGAAGCCTTCTAAAATTGGTTACTAAAGTCATTAAGTATCTCCCTAGGAGAACTTTTTATAGTACAAAGTTGTTCAATTAGGGGCATAGTATTTCCCATTTGTTTGAATTTATTGATCATAGCTTGGCCTAGTTTTTCCCAATCACCAATTGAGATGGGATTTAAGGATCAATACCAATCTAAGAACTTACGTTTAAATGGCGAAGCTAATAATATCAAAGCAATGCTTGCCTCAACAATGTTATAGATTGTGCAATATAATTTATATTTTAAACAAAAATATGATATTCTACTAACAAAAATGATATGTCATGATTAAATTTTAGTCGAACCTTTAAAAATTCAATTTTTGGACACTTCTCATTAGATGTGCTGATGTGGCAAGTTGCGTGATGAGTCACACCTCCAAACCTTAGTTGTTAATAGATAAGAGACCAATCACATTTTTGAAAGAAATGGAAGTCGTGTGATTTTCCATGCAACTGCTACATGCTCACAAAGTTAACCCACATGACTCCTAACCCCTCTCCCCTACCTGTACATAATTTGCTTTTGAAATCATACATATTAATACTTAAATTAATTAGTTTAACATTAGAAAACTCTATTTTCAAGCTTGTATCAAACAGAATGAATTATTATCATATGTCGCCATGGTATAGCTCAGATCATTATCAATAAGAGTGTTCAAAGTCTCCATAGGGCAGACAATTTTGTACAAATTATCCATTCAGGCACAAGCTACCTATAACACTTTTTATACAAAATTTCACAATCATGCAAGCTAGTACAATCGGTGAATTTGTACATATCATGACTCAAACATGAGAATTTGCATTAATATCATAGGGTACTTTCTCATCTTCGCATGTCTTTTTGTGTAGCTCAGCTCTTCATTATTAACATTCACTGCGAAAGTTGCCAACTAAAAAGTGTCAATCAAAGAAGAAATGCCCATATACTACCCCTATGCCAGATATGTTTCATTCCAATTAGCATCATTGCTATAATGTGGTGTGTCCACAAACATTCCAGATTTAGCCCCAACAATATATATTCATCTTCCCCTCTTGCAATTCTATTCTCATTCGTAAACACAAGTTGTTTCGAACATGTCACTAAAGCATCCATTTATTGCAAGTTGCCTAATATTCAATAGACACTTCACATTTCTTGTTTTAGACTGACAATTCATTACAGCTTGTCATGTGACTTTCAACATCACAAATTTCTAAAGCCAAGCTATCAGGTTGAACATTTGAATGTACAAGCTCAACAATATTCGTACCCTTAGCAAAAAGCATTCAATATTTGAAACTTTACAAAGCTCTTAAATGTACAAGCTTCAATTCTTAAAAAGTTAATAGTTAAACTTAAGGGTAAAAAGCAAAATGTTAATTTATCAATCTAAAATATGTTCTTGAATCTTCTTCATATCTAAAATATGTTCGTGAATCTTCTTCATGTCTGTTATAAATTTAGTATGAAATTCAAAAACAGAGGCATCATTTCTCTTTTGAATATTTGTGAACTCTTGAGGTATTACATTCATGTCTATCTCATCTTCAAATTATTTAAGAAAAAATATGCAAAATCATTTCACAATGAAATAGAATGATGAGGCAAACTAGTATACCATTTTCACGCATCCTCTTTTAATGAGTGAACAAATAACTTCAACAATACATCTTCATGTTCCACTTCATAATTAGACGTTAATTTCATAATTCAAGATGCAAGTTACCTAACTCCACTTTGTTTCCATAAAATTGAGATAGCCAATCCTAATTTGTAGTGAGTGTGAGGTTAGGGAAATTGGACATCCCACTAAAGTCATTTCCCACCTATGCCCCTTTCAATGGATAACTCCCCTCCTTTTGCAAGGGATAACCCATGAGAGTCTCATCTTTTCTTAGAAACTTCCTCTTATCATTTTAATCATTTATTTTTACACCTTCCTATTTTACTATCATCTTCTATGTTTTTAAGTCAAATTATTGTTGCAACTCTTATTGTATTTTTAGTAATTTAACCTCTTTTTTATTTATTTAATCTCTCTTTTTGCAAGCTTTGAACAAGGAATCTACAAGAATAGATAGCCCTCTATATACACTTCATCTCAAACTTGATTAGATAAAGATTGACTTAAAAACAAAAAGTGCCTCCTCTAAGGTACATTTGCACCCCCTAGAGCAAATCATTAGTTACAATTCCCAAATTTTTCCTAAGCCCCATCTCTTTTCAAAAGTTCCCTCCATCAATGCACAAGTTATGTTGTTACTCATTTCAAGTTTTCTCTCTCCTAGCTTAGTCTTTTTTTGTTCCCAATTCCTAGGTTTCTTCAATAATCTCATCTTTTATCAATCCCAACTCACATGTTATTTGAATAAATTAGATTAGGATGCTTTTTTTCACCTTTATAAAAGTATTTTATATGATCTAATTCAATTACACATTTTAAGAAAGAAAGATGCAATTTTCTTTCTTTTAATAAAAAACATTTATGTTGAGGTGGTCTTGTGGACATGAGGTGGTAATGAAATCGAAAGAGATTAAAATGTAATTGAATAAATGGTTTGTAAATGATAATGAGTGACTTCACCTAATAAGTGGTAGTTTTGTGATGCTAAGTCAAAAAATAGAAGGGTAAAGAGAAGATCAAACTCTTGAGATTTAGGACATTTCCAAGCTACTTCAGTGCATAGGAATAAAGCTTGAAAAGATATAAAAGAGGAAGAAAAACATAATAAGTAGTTGTTGGATAGATTGGAGACATAGGCAACTCTAGAATTTGTTGACATTGGATGAACAATTTAACCTACCAGTAGAATAGGGAGAACATGAAAATATAAACATTCTACCCACTCTTTGTATTTGCACATTATTAAAAATCTAATAGGACTATTGTTGCACCTATCAACTTGGGCTTTTCCTTCCAAAGTGAGCGTTTCACAAATGAAAATACTACATGTAGAGCTTTCATGATGTGTAATTTTATTTTTGGTAGATTAAATTTAACTAGCTTATGATTTTTATAGTGTGAATTAAAATTTAATCAATTTATATAGTCAATAATTTGAATCACTTGTATGCATAGCAAATCAATAAATATGTAGGGGAATGGAAATCCTAGGAGGCCATTGAAATGAATTAGGGATAGTGATGGATGGACAAACAAATGAAATAAGAAGAATACACTAAGGAGATGAAGGATGTGATAATGGACAACTTAGAGGAGGTGCAACAAGGATCTTTTTTAAATTTCTTTAGTAATGGCTTCAAAACTTGCTACCCTTGTGTAGAGAATAAAACTTGGCATGAGTATAGAACTTATGATATTGTATATTGTGATATCCATTTTAAAATGAATTATAATAGCTTTATCTTACATTAAGGTTTACATGATCATTGTAAAATATATTGGGAAGGGTCCAGGTTTAGGTTAGAAGCCTTGTTTAAAATTTCAAACTTTTATAATTTACCCAAACACCATAGTTTTTGTTTGTAAACATCTTTTTTGAATTATGATCTAAAACTTCTAGATTAGGTTTTAGGCTTTGGAAAAGGGTCAAATATGGTTATAAATCAACCTATTATTAGGGAAAGGCTAAAAAAATGGAAAATGATTCTTATAGTACACCTAAGGAAGTGAATACTAAATTGAGTGCAAAAAGGAAAAAATTGGAAAGTGGGCACTTTCCAACATTATAATGGTGTGTTGTTTAGTCATATTGAATCCTTGTGCCTTGTTTTAGAATAATCTCAACAATTTCGTACGTCTCTCAATTTGAAAGTGTTCATTTATGGTACCCTTTGGTAGTTTTTGGGCCAAATAATTTGCAATGAGGAAGTGCTAATGGATTAAATAATTGTGTTATTTTGAAGTTGGTGTAAGAGAATTCTTGAAAAGTTCATGCATTTCTAGGTCATATGAGGTATTATAGAAAATTCATCATGTTATTCATGCATATTAGCACCTCTTAAAGGTTTGTTGTGAAAAGATGATACTGCTCACTAGAAAAAAGCAACATTGGTAGGCATTTGAAACTTTGAAGCAAAAGTTGGCCTCCACATCTATCTTGTAGTTTTTAAGATCTTGAACACCCTATTCTATGTTCATTTTGATACATTTGGGACTATCATTGGTGTATTACTTGCACAACTAGGAGAATGGGATTTATATCATTCTATATATTTTTCTACTTACAAATTTACATCTATAGAGTACAACTATACATTAGGGTGTGAATACTAAATTGAGTGTAAAAACGTAAGGCAAAGATTGGAAAGTGGGAAATTTCCAACATTATAATTTGGTGGTGTCTAATGATATTGAATCCTTGTGCCTTGTGTATGAATAATCTCATAAATGACATCTCTCAATTTGAAAGTGTTCCTTTATTGTGCCCTTTGGTATTTTTTGGGTCAAATCATTTGCAATGAGGAAGTTCTAGAAGATTAAAAAATTGTGTTATTTGAAAGTTGGAGTTGTAAGAGACTTCTTGCAAAGTTCAAACATTTCTAGGACAATATGGGGTATTATAGAAAATTCATCATTTTAAGCATGCATATTAATACCTCTTGAAGATTTTTTATGCATAGATGATACTTCATACTAGACAAAGAAACATTGGTAGGTATTTGAAACTTTGAAGCAAAAGTTAGCTTCCACATCTATCTTGCAATTTTTAAGTTCTAGAACACCCTATTCTATGTTCAGTTTGATACATCTAGGACTATTGTTGGTGTAGTACTTGCACAACTAGGAGAAGGGAATTTATATCATTCTATATATTTTTCTACTTACAAATTTACATCTATAGAGAACAACTTTACCACCATAGAACACAAAGCTTTAGTCATGGTCTATGTCATGCAAAATATTTGACCATATTTATTAGCTAGTCCATTTGTGTTTCTCATAGATCATCAAGCACCAAAATATAAGTTAATTATTCATGTGTGAATATGCCATTAGTTGATCTTTTTCAAGAATTTGATTTTCACATTATGTTGTACCTAAGTAAGCATCATGTTGGGCTTCATTTTTTATCATGCATAGAAACAAGAAAAAACAAACAACTATTGAGGATGGTTTACTCAATGCAAAAGTATTATGTGTGGATGTAGTATCTATTTCCATGTAGGATATTGTATTTTTTTTGCATCATAATAAACACCACCTAGTTATACAATTGCACAATGAAAGTAATAAGTGGCATGTGCAAAACCCTATCAACTAATCAATAGTCAATTATATAGATAGGCATAGATGAAATATTATTTCATTGCATCTTGTTATCCTCAAGTTCAGCTACGCTCAATTTGTGGGATAACCCTTACGAAACTTGTCTGTTTTGTATCTCATGAACTCTAAGCACGTAAAATGAGGTGAATTGCATTGGTCCTCGTGCATGGTCCCATAGCCTCAGAAAGTCACTATGAGTGTTTTCCCCTTTTCATTTCATCAAAATTAGCCTTTTGGTGTAAGTTGTGAAAATCCAATTGTTAAAAGTTAGAAATTTTTTTTGCTCTTGCAAGAGCACTAAAATTCAGCACCCTTGTAAGGCAAATCCAAAAAAAATTAATAAAATTGCAAGGTCGCTAATTTTTAGCGACCTTGCATATCTTTCACTTTTTCAAATTGCACGGGCGTTGATTTTTCCCACCCCTACAAACCTGGCTTCACACAAGTTAGTAATTAATGCAATTTCATTTATGATTCAGAGGGTTTTAAATTGGTTTTAAAGTTTGTTTATTTTTCATTTTGAGTTGTTTATCGCCCTCCTAGTTCCTTTGTGCCCTAGAAAGTTTTGTGAGTTCGTTAGTTCGAAGATTTCAAGTGTAGTGCTCATGGATTCAAGAAGGGGTTTTCGCCATTTTCTTCGTTTTATGTTCGGCTATGTTGTTCAATGTTTTCTTTGTACATATGTTCGGTTTGTGTTAAATATTTTAGGGTTTTTTATGATTTTAACGTTTTTGTATATTAATTTTGTATGATGATATCATCTAGGTTTTTTTTACACCTTCACATTGTTTGTTTTCCATTTTACATTGCATGATGTCTACTGTTTAAATCATAACCCTAGTGTTACATTTTCATTCGAAGTATGGTTTCGCTGTGAGTTTTGCTTCCGCTTGTCTTCACTATTTGTTTCAATGCAAACTTCCCAAGCTTGCATAACATGATGGCAAACACAACCTTTGTTTTTCCTTTCTATGCATTGTGGGTATTAAATCCCCTGAGGCCCAAGAATTTGGCCATTGAATCTTCCCATTAGTCATCCCAGCATGCACTATGTTTTTCATTGAGTTCGCATATAAACCCTTATCTCAACATCGGCGGTTTCAAACCCCAATTTTCATTTTATGCATTTTCAGTATTTTTCACTGACTTTTCATTTAACTTCAAAATGTCTTCCTTTGCATTGTCAGTGTTTTTTTCCAATAATGCAAAACATGAAACCTGATAACTTGATTTTGCCCTTTTCACTTGCACTGGTGAAGATTTTTTCCGCTCATGCAAAATCGAGAGCTTCTAAAGTAAAAATGCACGAGTGGGGTTTTTCTTCGCTAGTGCACATAAAATTGTTACAAGGATGTAGGGTCGGGAAAAAACCCCTACCCGACTTCAAAACATAACCTAAGTTTTACCAAGTTGCAAGATTGGAGTTTTTCTCCAACCTTGGAAGAAACAAAGTGATTTTCCTTTTTTGCATAGTCGTTAAATTTTAGCGACTATGCAAAATTTTTGCAAACATCAATTTTCATTTGCAATGGCACCATTTTTTAGCGTTGCTACAAATTTTGCTCCATTCCACCTACAAAGGCGTTGTTTTCCAGCGACCTGGCAAAAAAATGCAACCATTTCTCTAACTTTGAGGAATTTTTCTTCATTGCTAAATTTGACCACTCACACTTTGTTTTTCACACCCATCGTGCCCAAGCCCTAGATTTACGTGCAATCACTCTGATTTTTCCCCTCACTGTAATTTCCAATGTGCAATTTTTCCTAACACTACAAATATGCTAAAATTTGTCATACAGTTTCTTGTGCACACACTTCAAGAATTTCATGCTTGCTTTCCTGTAAGTACCTGATTAGTTGCTCGTATCTCGCCAATGATGGATCCATCACCTAGCAAAGGAAAATCCATGAAATATAAGTATTAGGGTGTGTTTCTGGCTATAGTGGTTTCATCAAATGTTGATGATATTAAGGACATGGAAATTGGGCATGTGGACATGTCCGAGTTTCTGGATAGAACAAGGAAGCAACCATTGAGTGATGGCATGAGATAGATTGTTAAGAGTAATATTCATATGGTAGCTACATTCCCTGTTGGAATCCAAATTTTGTTCTTCAGGTGGCATCACATTATAACAGGAATGGCAAAAGTGTTAGGGATGCCAATGACAACATAGTCATGAGATTAGATGCATAATTCCTTGATAAGGCTTTCTTATGTCCCGAAATTGATTCCTACACATTTATATCACCATGGACTATGCACAACAAGAGTATGATAAGGATCCAGACACTACTAAGTGGGGAATTAATAATAAAAGGTTGAAGACACCTTGGTCAGAATTTCTAGGTGGCCCAAGAGTTTCCCTCGTAGTGATTTCATTGAGGAGGTAAATGATTTAATCACTCTTCTTAGAAGAGTGCAAGGTTTACCTACCTTGTCTACATTTGAAGATTGGATGTATCTCTACATCAAGATAATAATGAGGGGGAGACAACATATCTTTTGGGGCCAACAAATTAGTGATTCCATTCATGCTCAGTTGACCAAGGTGCATTCTACATCAAATTCTACATGACATCTTACTTAGTGTATTTCGCTGCAGCCATGAGGAACTTTGCTGGTTTGACAACAAAAGGAGATAGGAAAGTGATTCAAGTGCATAAATACTTTCTACAGATTACTCTGAATGGCAACATTCACCATTTTTGAAGGGTGAATGATGCATTCTTTGTTGAGCCATTCCTGTGTGCTTTTGATCCAGAATTGGAAAATAAGAGATTATCAAATGAGGCTTGGGAGGTTGTGAATAAGTATGGATGTCTATATCTTCAATTTCCTACCTTTACATATCTGAGGGTTGGTTGTTTTCTCTAGTTATCCCTACATGCTTCCTTGCTACCCCAATGATAAGATTGTTTTGATGGAGTTGTGTAGGCAAATAATTGATGTGCATAGCAAGCAAATGGAATCCCACAAGCTAGGACTCAATTTTCCCTTGACAATTGGTAGGTACTCCATCCATACTTCTCCTAAGGCCAAGGAAGTTGAGCCAGGAATGCAGTGTGTAACATTGAAAATGTTCAAGAGAAGACTTGATTTTGATTATCGAGATATGAAGGATCAAATCAAGAAAGCTTATTCACATATGCATTAGATTGAAGACGTATGGGATGATATTAGGATAGAGGAGGAAATAAAAAAGATGGACTACTGCAGACTAACATTACAACATATTGAGGAGCTAGACTTGGGCGATATTCCTAAAGTCATGAAAGATGATGGTGATATCTTGGATGCTGCCTACGTATAGAAAAGTATTGTGGGATCTCCTCTTCCTCCTATTCAATGGTCTAGAAAGGA
The DNA here is from genome assembly GCA_007258455.2 of Sequoia sempervirens. Classification (NCBI taxonomy): domain Eukaryota; kingdom Viridiplantae; phylum Streptophyta; class Pinopsida; order Cupressales; family Cupressaceae; genus Sequoia; species Sequoia sempervirens. The sequence goes on from VDFB02105785.1 coordinate 70,857,137, forward strand.
GGTAACTTCAATTAGAGAAGATTTGAAATTATTTTTCTAACATCAATGTTTGGTTGCTAGAAAGGGGAATTCAGTTGAAACAATTTCTTACTGGGTCAGAGGAAGAAACACAAGATCCTGTAGGGAAAAAGTCAGAGTTAAGGACAAAGAACAAGAGCGATGCTCCTAGTTCTAGTAGGCCTTCAAAACCCAAGATCAAACTTGTGGTAAAAGGTAATAAGAAGAAAAGCAAAACAACCACACACGTATCATTTGCTGAAGGACAAGAAGAGTCTATCCAGGAGGAAAGGCAAGGAGAAGAAGGACAACATGAGGAAGAGTGAGTATCTCCCCATGAGAACATTCCTGAAGAACTGCCTGTTTCCTCTTCTCCCATTGCCACTGTTGTATCCACTCCTCCTTCCACATCTTCACCTATTTATGATATTTGTGCTACTACTGTTACCCCTGTAGTTATAGTCAATGTGCCTCCTACTGTTACAGTCCAATCTGTACTTCATCCCCTTCCACAAGGTCTATTTTTGAAAGTCCCAAACAAGGTTTGGACAATATTTTTTGGATCACCGATGTGTTTTCCTAGTCTATCCTCACAATCCTTTGACATTACATCTCTATCTGAATTAGAAAAATACATGTCTGAGTTAGTACAAGTGACAAATGTGGAGATTCCTAATGCTATTTTGACAAACACCTCTCCTATTGTAACAACTACTTTTTTCTGATGCAACAGTGTCAAATCCAATTATGGCCGCAAATCTAGAAGATAATTCATCCCTTCCACCTTGGTTCTCTTCACAAACACCAAAGAGAAAGAAAGAATCCGTCTCCCCACACAACTTCAACTTCACACAACTTACATCTGTGAAAACAAAAACAAAGAAGAAGGCGAAGACTCTCTTAAGCTTGTTAGTTGATAAAGAAGGTAATAGGTATGTAGTAGCTCACCCTCCCCCTGACAAGACCTTGGAAGAGCTGGATATCATGGATTACTTCATCACAAGAGTTGAGCTAGGAATGGTTACTCATGAGAGTGTGGAGGCAGATGTTCAATACACCTTGAACTCTCTCATAGAGAGGTTTGACAAGGAGAAGAAGGAAAAGGATCATTACAAGGAAAATAAAAAATAACTGACAACTATACTACAAAAGACTACCCAAACTTCTGAGTCCATTGAACCTGTGGCAGTGGCGGTTGGTGTTGAAGATCCTATAATTCAAAAGGTGGAGAAGGTCTACACTAGAGGTAGAGTGGTTGGTGATTTTCTTGACCAAATGGTGTCACAAGGTACCGAGCTCCTGAGATCATTTGTGGAAAATATGGAGAAAATGGAAGGGATAAGGTCAAAATTAGATAAAAATACAAAATATTTTATTCAAGAGAAGGGAGAAACAAAGAACAAGTTGTAGGATTGGCTAAAAATGAAAGATCTCAAGATAGACATTTGTGGAAGTTGGGATTATTCCCAATAGGGAGAAGTTTATAGAGGTGAAAGAAGCCATGATACATGAAGAAAATTTCATTAGGGATTTGATCAAGGACTTGCAAATTGTTCGAGAGGTCAATGAGGATCACAATTTGAACCTTGTTAACAGGATCGAGGAACTTCCTTGTAAAGTGCTTGATGACAACCGAAAGTTTCTTTCCTCTGATGCGGTTGTCCAATAGTTCGCCAACATGGTCCAAAGGGAATTTGAAGACCAAGCCTTTTCAGTGGCTGCAATGGACAAGTCATTGGATTTTTAGTTGACTTTGGAGAACCTGAGAGTGTTTTTGGGAAGGCATGATGAAGCTTACGACATGGTAAAGGATTCAATCCTAAGAGTTCTTACCATCACGAAATATACCTTAGGGTCATAAAATGATGAAGTGCAAATGATCCTGAAAAGGCATGATGATTTCCTGACGAAGAATGTTGTAGATAGTTGATCTTTGCCTTAGTTTATTTTAAAGTATTTCCCTGCTTTGTGTAGTTAGTTCAATACTATTTACATGTCTTTTTCAGAATTGTAAATACATGTAAAAACAAAGAAGTCCTTTAATAATTTTGGACTCCAATGTTGAATAAGTCAAAGTAGTTATTTCTTTCATAGATTAGCTCTTTTTCTCTCCTCTATAAATATGAGAGATCTCATTTGTAGTTGGGACCTTTAATCTTATGCAACGAAGTGCTCCCAAAATTGTGACTCAACTTTGAAACTTTGTGTTCAAATTGCAAGATCAAATTCAATTAATAAAAGGAGGCGAATTTTGATTTCAACCTTTGTTTTGAATCAAGTTTGTATGATTCTCTTATTGTTAATCAGATAAGTGGTGATTCATTCTTATGATTGAAAGGATGCTCAAGATAGTTTATATAAAATTTGAGTTATATTGATTACTTGGAATTGTGTGATGTAAGTGTTTCTTGGTGAATATTATCAAGACTTTGAGCTTGGATTTATTCACTTTGCGTGTGGATCTATTGGTGAAGTGGGTTGATAGACTTTGTGCTACAATGTGCATCATTTGTTATTACAAATCTATGATAGAAGGTAGCAAGAAGACTTTGTGCTTATGTGTGTCTTTTGGTTACTTTTAATCTAGTTATATTGGTACTCTTTGATTATTCTTACGTTTAATCAAGAATATTGGTGATTACTACTTAGGTAGATATTTAGAGGTGTAGAGCATTGCAGAATATTATCGTGGAACATTGTAAACGTATTTTTTGAAATAAGAGAAAATGGCGAATGTAACACACCCCACATGGTTAAATCTAGTGTAAATACTTTTAGTTTAGCATAATTTACTTTTGTTCCAATGAGAAGTAAGAAGGGAGCCTCCCCTTTCAGAGAGGAGAGAACATTCTCATCATAGTTGTGGCTGAAATCTCTATTTTGTAATTTGTAAAGGAATTACAAAATATTCACCCGACACATCTCAATTCATGAGTGTAAGACAATTCTTCAAGAGTTCCATGAAGGTTGAGTAGGTGGTCACTATCAAGGAAATGCAATTGCATAAAACGTACCACATTCAAGTCTTTGGTGGCCTACATTGTGGAAGGATGTGTATGAATTTGCATGTAGTTATTATACTTATCAACACATCGACAAGCCAATTAATGGGATGCAATGCATTTGATATCAATCATATGTCAAGAGTTTTTTGATAAGTAGGCTATTGATTTTGTGGGACCCATGCATCCACTTACATAATACAATGGAATGTGTTATAATATTTTGGCTATAAATTCTCATTTAAGTGGGTAAAAGCTGTTAGAGTAATCATGCATTAGCTAATAATTAATTAATCTTTAAGATGATTATTAGTCTAATTCATTTCATGCATTTAACCTAAACTTAGGAGTTCTTTATTAAGTTAACTAAGTTATTTTTATGTTAACTGAAGTGAGCTATTATTATATCATTTTGTCTAATTGCATGTGATGTTGATGCTTGTCCTAATCTATTCCCTTTACCATTTAGGGTTGCTCCTATATAGCACTCAACCCTCATTGCATTATCTCTCCTTTGCTCTCTCAAGCTTTCATACCATTTCATAGAACTGTCAACCTTTGAGGACTCTTGTTTTCCTTGAAGATTCTTGAGGTTCTTTTGTAGCTTTTTCTTATTGAGGAATATTGCATATATTGTTTGTAGATCTCTTGCGTCAAAGGTGTCTTTGTTTGTTGTTTGATCCCGTGGATCATGTTTTTAACAATCTAACATGGCATTAGAGCGTGGATTCAACGATCCCCTTCTCAATTTGGGAAGTTTTTTTCTTCAACAAGGGTTATAGGATGCAGATCTAAATCATCCCCTTTTCTTTTCTGCAAATTGTGGAGGTGGGAAAATTTTGGTGCATCTAGGATCAAAATAGAGTCTTTTGTTGCATTCTGAGCTATCGAAAAAGTCAGATTTGGCTTTTGTTTGTCCTGATTTAGACTCCTGAGGTTAGACCTACGAGGGTTTGAAGCGGTTTTTTTTTTTGGATTTGAAGGGTAGTTGCAATTTTTGTGCATTTTACCGTGAAAATGACCTTGTCGTTGGATTCAAGAGGTCGATTCGACAAATTTTGACTATAAATTTTCCCTATTTCGACATCAAGAGCTTCTGAGGTAATTTTTTTTTGTACAGGGGCTCGTACGACCCCTATATGGATTCACGTGCATGAGTTAAAAAAAAAGAAAAAAAGGTCTATTTTTTTGGTTTTTAAAATTTCTTATTTTTTAGAAATTGTATAAAAATCAGAAAAAATATTAAAAAGCTTTTTAAAAAAAAAACTACTAGTGTTTGGATTTTTGGGGGCGAGTATATTGGGGTACCCATAGGTAATTAATAGATGTGGGCCTGTACCACCCCTGCCCGCAACTTTAATGCCAATCAACGATGTTCTTTTGCCGCCCGCCGACTACTTTCACCACTGACGCTTGCCGTTTTTCCCCTATCGGTGGTTAGAACTTTTTTTACCAACAACTGCAACTATTCTCCTGGTGACTTTTTCAACCCCTACAACATTTTTTTGGCACAAAACAAATATTGGAGGAATTTTCTAGCTACCAAAAATTTACAGAGCGGTTTCAACTTTTTTTGGCTAGCAGTCCGTTTTCTGGGGAGTGAAAAAATATATATGGCTACAAAGCGGAAATTTCTTCGACGCTTGTCAAAATTTCTTGGTGAACAAAGAGGAATATTTCGACGATTTTTTTTTCTCGAGGGCCAGATTTTTTTGATGACCAAGGAATATTCTACTAACATTAGCATACAAATGATACCTTGGCCCCCTTTGACCTTCTTTGTTCCCTAAAGGAGGTGTTTTTTTTTTCATTTGGCCATAACTTGGGCGTACGATGTTAGATATTGGCGAACAAGAATCGTTGGAAAGGTGGTTTCATCAACTTTGTAGTGGTGTGGGTCTCATCACTTTTTTTCTTCTATTATTTCATTCTATAGTCTGTTGAATTTAGATGTGTTGTTTTAGTCTTGAACTCATAACTTTTGACTAGTTTCTCTATTTTTTGCAATTTTAGTGGCATTGGGAGGGTCTTTTAGAGCTCTTCACAACCATCCATTCACTTTTTCTAAATTTCTCTCCAAGTACATTTTATTCATTTTTTTGTGTTTTCACATTTTGGTGAATTACTTGGACGTCTTAGCTCCTGGAATTTTTTTGTTTATGTGGGATGACTCATTTTTGGTTGTTCTATATGTATTTCTAGTATTTTATCATATTTGAGCATTGGAAAAATCTTTTTCATGCACATTCTCTTTTGTAGACACACTGAGATAAAGTGTCATTCTAGTGTATATTGTTTGGGGATTTTTGCACATCCTGTTGTGCCTTTTGTACTCACACTATGATATAAAGTGCCATGGGTGGTTGATGTTTTTCTTTGGTTTTCCATCATACCTTTTTCAAGTGAGTGTCCCTTCCACAATAATAGTGAATCCCAGCGATTCTTTCCTCATGTGTGTGTGCCTTAGTTTACACATCCTTTTATTTGTAGGTTGTTTCTCCTACATGCACTTATTGGTTTACACAACTTTAGTGTTCCTGCCATGGCTCTCCTTTTTCAACATTTAGGGGGGGTTTCTACTATTGGTGCTAATGCTTCCTTGGTTTCATGTTTTTGGAGCGATCTATGTATCTAGTTCTTGTTCCTATGTACTTTCAGATGTAGTGTACATTATCGACTAGTTACATGCATTTCAATGAGATGGATCATTTACCATATGGACACTCTTGCATTCTTGTTTTTGGGGATTCTTCATTTCAACACTATATCGGTCATCATTCGATAGTAGTCTACAACTTCTTCATGCTTCAGTGATGTTCTGCATGTTCCTCTTTTTTGGGACATTGTTTTGGTTGGAGGCTTCTTAGTCCTTCACCTTGATTTGGAGGTTTTTTCAGTCCTTCATTCGCCTTTCTCTCTTTTGGAGAGGATTTTTCTCCCACAGTGGTTTTCTCTTTTTCTCCAATTTTGAGAGATCTTTTGTTTGTACATGGGTGCCTCATCAAGCCTTGTTTGTCAGGACCCATCATGCATTTTGTTTTTAGGGTTTTTAGCTACTCCCTAAGTTCATCTTAAGGGGGGGTATTAGAGTAATCATGTATTAGCTAATAATTAATTAATCTTTAATTTATTATAGTCTTATTCATTTTATGCACTTCGGCTAAACTTAGGAGTTCTTTATTAAGTTAACTAAGTTCTTTTTATGTTAACTGAAGTGAGCTATTATGAGATCATTATGTCTCATCGTATGTGATGTTGAAACTTGTTCTGATCTAATCCCTTTACCATTTAGGGTTGCTCCTATATAGCAATCAACCCTCATTGTATTATCTCTCCTCTTCTCTCTCGAGCTTTCATACCATTTGATAGAAATCTCAACCTTTGAGGACTCTTGTTTTCCTTGAAGATTCTTGAGGTTCTTCTGTAGCTTTTTCTTATTGAGGAATATTATATATATTGTTTGTAGATCTCTTGTGTGGAAGGTGTCTTTGTTCATTGTTTGATCCTATGGCTTGTGTTTTTCACAATTCTAACAAAAGTGATAATAACAAGGGATTGTACATCAAAGGAAATTGCTTATTTTTTTAGAATATCATCACAAATTTTGGTTCCCCACTAAGATTTACTCAAGGCACACAATTCATCACACAAACTCTTCAAGTCCTATTATCACAAAATCATGCCTTATCATCCTTAGGAAAATGAAATAGTGGAGGCTTTCAACAAAATTTTATCAAATATGTTGATTAAGATGTGTGATGTTAGGCATAAGGATTAGGATGAATGAGTGCCTTCTATGTTATGGAAATATAGAACTACACACAAGAATTCAATATGATATACATTGCTTTATGTAATATACGAGAAGGAAGAAATGGTGTTAATCAAGTTTTTGGTACCCAACTTATGGATTGAATGAACTGAAACTGTATAATTTATAATTTACTTTGTCACATTTTTCACATTTCAATCATCTTGTCACATGTGTTTTGACCACTTTTGACCCTCCTTTGTCATCATCCCTAGTAATTCCTAAGTTTATTGTATCCCCTTGACCCTTTTTATGTGTTTTGTTTTATGTTATATTTATTGTCTTTTATTGCTTGGTCCTAGGTATTGATCCCTTTCACAACACCTCACACCTTTCACCTTTCCACCTTATTTATTTAATCAAACTATTTGATGAGATCCTATGCCTTAAAAGTAGTGCAATAACCATAGTTGGGCTCCTAAAAATTGACTTTCTAAATATCTTCATGATCTTAGGAATCACCACCCTTGGGTTCCAAAGCTTCCCCTTTACTAGTTCCAAAAAATTGAGTCATTCCAAGCATCAAGACTTCTCCTCACTATTTAGTAGAGGGGAGAGGTAGTGTTCTCATACTCCAATCAAGCTCAAATTTTCATCAAAAACTAAGTTTCTACCTTGAGTTCCATCCAAAAAATTAATAAAATCCCCTCTTTTTCATTTTTTATATAGAGACAATAAAAATTCATCCCAAGAGAATTATTTGTGCAATGGTTTCTGAATAAGTGAGTACATGTTAAGGTTTAGAAAATTTCAACATATTTTTATCTTTCATCTTTGTCATTAGAAGTTTTTTGGAGCACTAAAGTAGTCTCTGAATGAAAATCATATAAGCTAGGTGACTATTTCTTGAGTGTTCACATTGGCTAGCTTAGATTTTACACTCTAATAGTTTTATTTCATCATACTTTGTTTCCTACTATACATAACCTCACTTACAGGTAATCTCTAATCCCTCCTCAACCATTTTCATCAATACCCATTTCCATTTTCCCCATCTTTTCCCTCATCCATCTCCTCCTACCTCTATTACAACCCTAGGACCCCATATTTTTGAATTTATTATATTTATATATAAAAAAATATCATTTCATATTACTTATATTAGTCCCTACATTATTCTTATTTTTAAATTTCTTTTGGCATCAATTTTGTGTCTTTTGGTCTTTGTTTATTTGTCTTTGTCTTTCATCCATCACCATTGTAAGCCTTAAAACACCTAGTCTAACAATTTCTCTTATAATTTTTCTATAAATGCTCATTTTAACACCAAATTAATTTTTCCATCTTCTTTTCTTGGATATCTATCTATCCATCACACTTTTTTTTTTTTTTTTCCATTTGAACAATCTTTTTTATCCCCCAAGTCACCTCTTGTTAGCCTTTTACATCTCATCCTAATTTCCTTTGCGTTTCAAATCTAGTGTTTGTGCATAAAAATAGGTGGAAAATTATTAGAAAATACTTGTATAATAATATATATTTTTATTTTCATGTCATGTTGATTCTAGTTTGAGAACCTATAAGGGGATTGATTGAGGTAGCTTCCCCTTTAACCCTTTGTTTTTTAGGTGTTCTCTTTGATATTTTGTGCTTGCAAGTGGATTTGAGAGTAATATGTGAAAAATTAAATTTAGAGACTTTATATAAGTGGTTAAAAGGTAGAGAAGAAGATCCTTAATTTTTTTTAAATTAAACAAAAGTATTAGACTTATCAAGGTAAGACTTCTCCTTTAGGTTGCCCGTCCCAACCCAAGAATAGGGAAAGACTTCCCCTCCATGTTGAGCCCCATTTTGGGAACAAGGCATCACTTCTCCTCCACCGTGTATGCAAGATTGATGATTCTACTCTATCCTTAATGTACAAAAATACTTCTCCTCCTACATCTTGCAAGGTTGTCCTAGTGTTAAAATTACACAAAATTTAGTTTAGTTTCTCCTAAAGGTCTCTTCATTCTACTTTTGTAGGTCCCTAGCCTCAGTCTAGGTTTATCTTTTCCAGTTTCAAAATTTTCTCTACCATAGTGTATTTTAATGAATTTGACATATATTTTCCCATTTTTCCCATTCTCTACTCACTACCATGATATTTGTCCAAATTGAGTTTGATCAAAGATAATTCTAAATATACCTAAAAGTTTAGGTGAATTTATCACCTCAAGAATTCCAATGCTCGTTAGCTAAAATTCCATGTGAAAAAAATTTAGATATAAAATACCCATAAAAAATACACATAAACTTCTCAAATATGAAATATCCACCAAAATAGATTGCAAAAATAATAAAGACGTGAAATACCAACAACACATATAACAAATTTTCCCAATTAATAGTTTTGGAATTGAACATTTTATTCAAGTACATTTATACTACAAATGATTATAAATACTTGCCTCTACAATAATTATAAATATAATTGAAAATACTAGAATATTGAAATGCCCAAAATGTTGAAATCCTCTAAACTAGAAATGTAGATGTAACCTCCATATGAAGCTACCCTCAAGAATCCAAAGGGGTTTCATTATTTAAACTCTAGGAAATCAATGGAGTTTCATCCACTAATCAAGTAAAAACCTAAGGGGTTCCATCCTTACATCCAATAGATGAACACATGTGCTTAAACTAGGGTTATAGTTTGATGAAAATGGTTAAAATATGCAAACTAATGAAACTTCCCACCTTATATATACCTTGAAGTCCTAGATTGGGTCCACATAAAATTTTCCTACCATCTTATCACATTCAAATTGAGGCCCATTAATGAAATTCCTAGTCAACCTTGGTGATAGGTGAAATCCTTTGTTTGAATGACCTAGAGATCCAAGGAATTTTTTTCCTAAAGGTGAGGGTGAAATGTAGGGAAAAAGGGATCCACAAGGGCTTTATAATTGTGTTGTTTATAAAACTTTAGGGATCTCAATAGGTGCCTTTCCCCACAAATTTCATTAGGAAAGAGATCACAAGGTGTAGAGATTGACTTTCAACCTCAATGGTGAGTCAGTTTGACTTGGATCTCAGTCCTTAGGATAATAGAAAAGATCTGGAAACAAATGAAAATGATTTGAAGCACTTAAAATAAATGAACAATAAGACCTAATACTTAAAATGCAGCTTCTCGAATGTACAAAAATGGAAACAATAGTTTGGAGGAAAATTTGAGAAGGGTCTGATAACATGTACCTATCACCAAAAGCTATTTTTGAGAGAAGTTGAGGGATTGATTCACCCTTGGGTGAATGGCTCCTTGTTAGGGCTTCCAAAATAACTTTTGATAGTCCTTTGATGCTAGGTCTTGGATTTTGTTTAACACAGGTCCCACTGTTGGAAAGTTAGAAATAAATTTTACAACTTAGTTTTCGTGGCTTGAAAAAAATGATGACAACTTATGTGACAATGCAAAATTGCTCCTTTAAGATCTCTTCAATTCTTCATCAACCTATAATCTGCACATACACAAAGAGGAAAAAATGTTTTGTTTGTATGGGGGTTTTCCTTGGTCAAACCCCAAGTTTGGTAATTAAACCTTGATAGAAAGATGATGAAAAAGGAGAAGGAAATGATGAATGAACGATGCTTGCTACAACTCACCACCCTTCAATGGATTCCCTTAGAGGACTGAAGTCAAACACATCACTCCAAGGAACTTGATCTTATTTTTCTTGATGGATTTGGATACTTGAAATGCTTGGATGCTTTAGGATCAACAATGCATATTAGCCTTCACAAGATGACATGAACACACAGACTTGGACATGATGTTAGGATCTTGATTGCTGCAATAAATGACCGATAAATCTGCTCTTGAATGCTCTTGAGAATGATATTATCTCTTTAAATGTGCCTTCATAAAGTATTCATGCGTGTTAAATTTCAAATGATAAAAAGACTATATTTATAGGTGTTTATCTAATTTCCCGAAAAATAGATTCTAAAAGCCGACAATTGAAAATTTAATTTGAATCATTAAAATTCTGCCAAAAACATATTTTAAAATGGGTCTTGGCACTTAAAGGGGACCCATTCACCCATTGGTGAATGGTTCATGGCCTATAAGTCCAGGACACACATATTCTAGGATGATTTAATTATGATTGCATTTATTTAATGTCAATTCTCCTTCCAGAAAATGGGAAAAATAAGGCTTTGGAATACATAATTTGAAAAATTATAAGCTTAATTAAGTCCAATAAATTAAGGGACCCAAACATAGCGTGAAATTGCAAAGGTATACAATTTCCTACACTATAGAGGGTATGGGGAAATGCATACTTGAAGTATGTAATGGTAAGAGGGACCAAGAAATTAGGATTGGGGATACAAAATAAATGAATTTTCATATATATATTGGTATTATGTTCTTTATGGAATGAGATGCAAAGGTGCTAAGATGTGAGAGGATGAAAAGTTATATGAGCCCAAATGGAAAAAAAGTATAATGGGGATCAATATTTGGAGATATCAAATGCTAGAGGGAGTAGGAATTTATCCTAAGAGACATATGATATAGGAGGGAGTAGGGGTTAGGTGTTGGAAATACCTAATCTAGGAAGAAGTAGGGATTAAGGAATTGAGATACCTAGTGCATAGGGAAGTGAAAATTAATGGGGAAGATAAGGTTCAGATGTCCACAAATGATAAGGGAGTGAGGAATGGGGATTGGGGTTTCAACATATCCAATACTAGTGGGGATCATGGATTGAGGAATGGAGGGAAAGGGTACCAACATAAAAGAAATATTAGAAAACCATAGAGGAAAAGGATCAAGAAATTAGGGGTGTGAGGAATATAAAAAAGGCATGAGATAGTGATAAATCTTGAAGTCCCACCCAAGGTAGGAAAGTGGATCAAACACTCTCCAACTTTAGTAGATTGTAAAGGGATCATACAAGTCCACCCTTCCCAAAATTTATTCTCATTAAGCAATTATAAATTTAGATACTCTGAGATTTTTTATTCTTCCCAAGTGGTATCCTTTTTTGGTGGGTTCTTCTAATAAACTAGATACTTTATGATGAATCTATTTCTAACCTCTTTATCCTTGTGACACTAATGACATCGATGAACATATAATGGGTGACATTGTAGTAGCATTCTCTTGGATACAACCATTTGAACCATGCTACATATTGGCATATGTCATCAAGTCTCCTTCCATCCACATTGATTGAATTTTCCTATTCACTTATTTATATGAGATAACTAGTACTAGAAGTGAGCTTGGTATTAGTCAAATATAAAAAATCTTGCAAGAAAGAGTTGATCTATTATCTCTATCATTGAAAATGATTTAAGGAAAACCATGTAGCCTAAAATTCTTTCTAAATATTAAATCGACCACATTTAGAAGGCTTGTGATGAAGTCCATGAACATATTTCCCCTTCTTGACTAGGGATAGAGTAAGTGATTGAATTGAATCTCCAAGAAAGACATGATCTTCTTTATTATAATGGGAGGTGGTACAATCCCCATTGTGCTTGAAATCATCCTCCTTGAAACTATTCAATGAGAGTCTCTCTTATTTTCTTGAAAACATTGAATAATCTATACTATTCTACCACAAGTATAACATGCAAAGTTTTTAGAATATTATATTTCATCTTAGACCTAGGCACTAACAAGATTATTTTCTTAATCAAAATAAGACCATTTGTTGTCACATATTTATCATCCTTCACATTTTCATCTAATATATTAGTAGGCATATTATACCATATTAGAATCCTTTTGATCAACAAAAATGATAGAAATTGAACCAAGTGTGGAATTTTTAGAAAGGACATCAAAAACTACCTCTAAAGCATAGACTTGTAGTTTACTCACCCATTTTTGTTGATGATCACATAATTGATGATGACTGAGGGGAAACTTAAAAATATTACGTTTTGTCTCAATCACACATCTACCACAAATCAAATGTTGTCTAAAATTTTCCAAAGCATACATGATGGAAAGAGTCTCCTTATCATGAGTGAAAGAACCTTTTCTGACTTTTTCAACCTTATTTTCTTAATTTCTATGGGGTGCATATTTTACATCTTAACTACTCAATCTCTCTCTTAAAATATCATATTCTACAACAAGAGGTAGTGAGTGTAAGAAAGCTAAGGTAGCAGAACAACTTCCTATACTAATATTGAGAGGAGGGTTACACAATTTTTTTTTTAGATCTTTACAAAAGTTACATAAATTAAACAAAATAAACATAAATATCATTCATATGACAACACAATTATTTTTGTGGGGGAAACCCTTTTAGGAGAAAAACCCCACACTCCAAAAATAATCCAATATATTATTTCGAAATCAACAAGATTAGAATATACTTGTAGGGTAGTCTTTTCATACGAGTATCAACAACTAGAGATCCAAAGGAAACTCAAAAAATATTACACTTTCACACACAATACAAAAGTGCTAGTACACAACTGTAATACAATGCCCTCATAAAACAAGTTTTCCTTCTAGGGAAAGACAAGCCAATACAATCTCTACCATCAGATTTGTGACCTAATGATAAATGACCAAGATTTACAATGATAAAATATAAAATTGCAAGGTTGAGACACCTTTTTTCTTAATAGTGGGAAACTTGGAATAAAAATTATAAGGAATGAGCTAATGACATCCTTAATCTCCTCAAAATATTTTTTGTTGTATTTGTCCTTGCAAACACTACTTTTTTCCTCATGTTGGTTAAAGTTATAATAGATATGAAAGACCCTTAATAAACCTCATGTAGTAGGTGTATAGTCCCAATAGTCCTCTCAATTGTGTTAATATGGGAGTGGTGACCAATTCATATAGGCCCAAGTCATTTATTGATTTACCTAATTCATTGTAGTTTTGGAAGTGGCCAATGCATTAGTCAAACCAAACAATATGACCAATAAATTGAAGTTCCCCAAGTGAAATCTGAATAATATCTTGTGCATGTCCTCATCTTGTATATGGATCTAATGGTTCTTTGATCTTAGAAAAATATCTAAGTAGTAAACTATCCCCTACAACTCAACAATGAAATCTTCAATATTTGAAATGGGGTATATGTTAATTGTTTGGTGTAATGATATGAATTTTATGTGCAACCCATGGTGCCATCTTCATCCTTCCCAAGGACCATCAATGGATAAAATGGGAGAGAATTATTGTGGATCAATTTAAGCAACTCCTTGAGAGATATGTCCTCTTTGCATAGCCTTAGGTGATGGTGAGGAGTGATCATGACATGCTTAGAGCGTAGTTCCAAATTTGTGACATGTTGGAATCCTCTATATAAAGTCAATATTGGAAGCATATTATTGACCATCACACTATGCTAATTCAAAATGGTTTGAATATCAAAATTATGACTATTTTTCTTACTAGACAATGAAATTATATGAATGCCTTAAATCACTAAGAAAATTACTACTTCACTAGATTGACCCTTGTAATAATTCATCTTAGTTGTGAATACTCCTTGTGACCCATTAGATAATTTTAAGAACCACACATTTTTATTTAGGTTTAAAGTTTAGCTTAATGTAATTTTGATTATGTGAAAATTTTCCAGGAGAATGTATCCCTTGCACACCCATAACCATGTTAGTTTTCACATCATAGGATTCATAATATACTTGATGGTCACCCATTGATACATTGAGTTGCCTACTTATCTAGGTGCATAGAATGAATGATTAATTAATAACAATGATATTGAGTCCTTGAGAATCTTCAACTTTATTATGTCTCTCAATATCTTCTTTTTGGATTTATTTGGTCATAGCACCAAGATCCCACACAATCTTACATTAGCAATATTGGACTTGAGAGAAGGGATCCCTATGCCATTTTCTACTAGTTATACCCTTTATCTTTTTATCATTGTTAGAATGCTCCCCACAATGATAAGAACTATGTACTAATATGGAAGAAGACTAATTCAATAAATCTTTGCTATTGTTATCATCCCTATTTCTAGAGTTGTAATCAAAATGGTAACCATGGTTTTTACCTTCTATTGTTGATTTGGGAATCCTTAAGAGATGTGCACCAATATTACCATTCTAAAAATAAAGATTATTAATATATATTTTTTACTAAATGAATATTTATAGGTTCATGTTTATCAATATGGTTATCCCATACATCATTCTCACATGTCAATGGTTTCATCTTTTCAATGCTTGAAACCTTAAAGGGATATTCTTAGACATCATTTGAAATGACTAAAACAACCTTTTCAATTATAGAATCTTCACATTCAACATGTACTATGAACATCTCATTGACTTCAACATCCAATTTGGATTCCTTCTTCTCTTTTGGAACTTGTGATTCCATTATTTTTTCCTTCTACAAGAAAATATTCTCTTTCTCATGCTCAAATATTTGTCCCTTCATGGCTTGTTGTGGCTTTAGTTTTGGTCTTACATTTCTCTAATTCAATTCTCATATTCTATGATTGAAACTTCTTTTGTATTGAGTCCATTTTCTAAGTATCTCCAAGCAAGTGTCAAGATAACTCTAGATCTGAAAGCATTAAATTTCCATTGATACTCAATTTTTTTGGAAACCCCCTCTAAAAGAGATTATTTGGGAACTTTCTTCCTCTGATTCTTTCTACAAAAATATAAGTTTTTATGGCCTTGGTATGGAGTTATCCATAGATTTTCTATTTGTACTCCATTTCCCTTGAGATTCTTTAGTAGACCTTTATTTTTTCAAGTCTTATATAGCATGCAACACTTGTACCAATAAATTTATCACTCACTCTTAACCTTGATAACATCTGGTCATCTCCTCATGATAGAATTATCTCTTCTTTCCTTGTTTCCCACATCTCTTCCTTTACCTAGGTATTATTTTTATAATTTAATGACCCAAGCTTTCATCCAAGTCATTAATAATCAAAACATGGATGTTTTTTTGTGTGTGATGTAAATGTGACATTAACAAGTCATATTACATGCCTATACTCTCATATGTTGTAATATAACACAACAACACATAGAATATGCAAAAATAATGTAATGAGAATGAAAATACAAGTGGAATAATTAACCATGTCATGTGACAAAGTCACCATCATACACATATGAGAGGATAATAAGACACTAGTTCATGATCTTCTCTTATAGACACAAGGATTGGAATGGAAGTGAAACATCAATTATTCATTTAAAAATAAACTATGACACAATCAACATCCAAGATCATGTGGGAATGCCATCCACTCAATGGGATTACCCCCTCAAGAGATAGATCAATTAAGATATATAAGGTATCAACCAATCACATTATTTACTAGTTGGAAACACACATAAGAACACAAAGCCACATAGTGGAGTGAATAATTTACAAGGAACCTAAAAATAAAAAAATGAGGTCACATAAACCAAGACAAATATAGAGCCATGCCAAATAAGCCTATTGCAAACTAGCCTCAAAATAAGGAATAACATCAAACCAAGTGCTAATTATAAATGATTTGAACCAAAAATTTACTTACACTCAAGGATCAAGGATAATTATAACCCAAAAGGCTATTATTCAATATCATACTCATTTTCCTTATGAATGGCATATGCATAGACAATTTGTCCTAACTCTCACAAGAGTCAAATTCAAAACATAAACAAAATCCACTCTATAATCATAGCAATGTTCAAAGCATGACATATATTTCATAAGCATTGACATCATAAATCAAGTGCAACAATCATAAAAGCATAATTGAACTCCTAACATAATGTCAACTACACAACATCATATCACTGATTCTATCTACTCATAGTATTAAGATGATAAACAAAATAAGATTATATTTCCATTCTAAATTTATAAATAATTAAGATAAAACGTATCATAATTATGATTTACCAAACACACTATGTTACAAGTATGAGCAGTTAGTGTTGTCATTGATGTCAACAAGCTTGTGTTGTCATTGATGTCTATTGTTGGATAAGATTGTTGAAAGAGTATGAGAAATTGATGATTTGATTAGTTTCATTATCTTGTCATTAGTAAAGCTACTAGTGTCAACCTCTAGTGTTACTGTGATAAGCTTCTGTGATATATGGTTGAGTTGCTATTGGTTCAGTTGTGTTGAGGAGGTGTTGAAGATGATGAGGATGTGTCTTTGGTACTTGGTTTCCAAGTTCTTTTTAGAAAATTTGATAAAAAGTGGAAATAGTGTGTTGTAGTGGTGTTCTGGGTTACAGAGGTGTGTTCTTGTATTGCTCCGCATTTCTTCTAGGTTGAATATCTACTTGTGTGATTCAGATATGTTGGTGAGAGGTGTTCGAAGGTGTTGTATTCAAGAGTTGGTTTACTGGATCGATGTACAAAAGAAGTTGTGTTCACTAGTGTGACTGTGTTTTGTAGAGGTGTTTGGGAGAAATGTTTTTGCTCCACGTTTCTCTGTATTTATGTTTTAGGTCTTGCAAATTTGAAGGAGTGTTGATTGTGCTAGTATTTTACTTTAGTCAATATGGTTTGAGGTTTGGTGCTTCAGATGTCAGTTTTTCAAGTAAAAGTGTATGACAAAGTTTCTTGAGTGAACTAGGTGTGTACATTCTTCAGGTGGAAGTTGTTGTGAAGGATTTTGTTGGATTTCAGGGTGTTCATGGAATATTCTATAGTGTGTTCAGATGAAATTTGTTATCTACAAGTTATGGTAAGATCAAAGGAAGTATGTACTTAAAAGTTTAATGGTGTTTACACGGGTATCGACTGACCTTGGTGTTTACACTACTTGCGAAGATACTTTGTTGTCTATGGAAGCGTAGCGTGGTGTGTGAGGATGGATTTAGGTCCTAGCTAAGGAATTTTGTGGTCCACCTTCATTCCTTTCCATTGCAGGAATGTTTTGGTTCTGACCTAATTTGAATTTGCACGTTTGAGTGCATAGTCGTGTTGGAGTACATACAACATTGAGAGGGGGGTGAATCAGTGTTGTAGATTTCAAAACTTAAATTTAATTTCTTTCAACAAATTTGTAAACAGAAATAATGATGTTG
This sequence comes from Sequoia sempervirens, assembly GCA_007258455.2. Classification (NCBI taxonomy): domain Eukaryota; kingdom Viridiplantae; phylum Streptophyta; class Pinopsida; order Cupressales; family Cupressaceae; genus Sequoia; species Sequoia sempervirens. The sequence goes on from VDFB02105785.1 coordinate 70,874,951, forward strand.
ACAACACTTAATCAGTTTGCCATGCTTCATCAATGTAAGAATCTAAATACCGAACAATAATGAAAACAAAATGCTTAGAAATGAATGATAAGTAAATCACACAATAACTGAAACCATGACACAATAAATTTCAGGAGTGGAAAACCCTCATGGGGTAGAAAAACTACTCAGAATTGCCTCATTGGCTTAATCAAAATGCCTCATTGGCTACAAATGCCTCACTGGAAACACAAGCTTCACTGGCTACAAATGCCTAACTGGCAACACAAGCCTCACTAACAATGATCATATTGTCTCACTGACATGATCACTTACAACTTCTCAAAGATCAAATGAAAATAAACAATACAGAGGGTTTCTCCGTTTTATTGTAAAACATTTTCCCCTTTCAATCTAATACATTCCATATCCTAAAGACTCATTCACTTGGAATCTTTAAAATATAAAATATATCAATTTATACAATCTGTTTTGCACATTTCTTGCAAAAATTCTTTACAAAATTCTATTTATACATTCAGCATGATAACTCCGTGAAAGCACCAAACTTCAAATAGTGATAAACCACTATTTAAATAAACATTCCAAGAATGGTAACTGCTATAAATTTCCTATCAAATAATGCCACATGTAACCTATTATCTGTCTTCAAAACTTCCCCTTGAATCATCGTGTTATATCATCCTTCAAATAAGATCATCATATGTAACCACTAAACATTTAATGCATGGTCGACATTGACTATGTTATGATATGAATACTTACACACAATACAACAAAATTTAGTATATACCATGCATAGACAACATGTATATGGCACAAAACCCGTTGCCAAAGTGACACAACAGATGCATTACATGGCCTTTTACATAGGCTTGAAAAAATCCAAATGATATAAGATCTCGTGCCCTAGTAGAGGATAACATTATTATCAAACACAATAACCCATGGATGGATGCTAAGCAAAAACCCTTATGAAGCAACATTTGACAATAAACAACAATGTATTCATGTAAACCCGTTCCTTAGTAACAGGGTATTGTATAAACCAAAACAATAAACACATATATGACTGAAGGAACAAACCCTTGTCGACATTGAACATGTAGATTATTTCAAACATGAGACCCCAAATGTTTGAATCAACAAGGAACCCCAAATGACAATAACTTGTGACAACATAAAGGACTTTAGAAACCTAATTGCTAAAAATATGAGTCGACCCAAACATAAAAAATACACTAAAATCCCTTGTAAAAACAACAGGACTTAAACCATTGACCTTGAATCAAAAGACCATTTCTAGATTATGCAAACTCATCTAGAAACCAAACTAGGGTTTAAACAAGAAATCGGGTTACCACTTTGAATACGTTGAAACCTTACAAAATGAGGTCGATGTCACCTTGTAGAAGTTGAGAGAAAACTGCCTGAACCTATTTATCTTCATTTTCAGCCACCATACCACCATTCTTCCAATCTTCATCGAGCCCTAAATCAGCCATCGTCCTTATCAACAAACTACCTTTGTGTTTAGCCGATAGAAACTTTTAGGGTTATGATTGTGTCAAAAAAACAATTTATCATTATTTTTTCTCATTTAGCATGAAGGCCTAAACATTATAATGCTGAAATCATTGTGTTGGTCTAAGTCCATAGCATTATGCATTATTGCTGCCTTAGTCAAACAAATTTATCATTGCCTTTGTCAATTTCAAACTTCATTATACCTTGTGCAAATAATAATCAAGTCATGACATATTACAAAATATTGTGCATAGTAATCAACCCATAGTGTTTGACCTCTCAAATAAAAAACAACATAATGATGAGCACTGAAACACCTTGTAAAGCACAATTTGACATCTATGCCAAATCACTATCAATACTCACATCTCACAATCTCTGTGCAAATCTTTAAGAAAATCAACCTACTTCATAAACCATCAACATCAACCTACTTCATAAACCATCAACCTTTGACATCAATGAAAAACTATACCAAAGCCAACAAGTCAACCTTGGAGAAGGTTTCAAGGTTGAAGATAGTATAGTATGAGTTGAATTGTTGAGGGATGACAAGATAGATGCGAGAGATGCAAATGATGTGAAGTGGAGAGTGTTAGAGTGTGAAATTGAGAAGTGTAGTGTGAGATTTCATGTGTTAGTTTACTGGATGCAGTGAGCAGAAAGTGGCTACAATTCTTCAATTAGACTGCGAAGGTGTTGATGTCATTGTGGTGGATTCTTTGTTGCATTGAGATTCCTTTCTCTGTGTAACACTTATTTTTAATATTATTTTCTATTCTAGCAATGAGCCCTCTTTATTTGGGAAGTGAGCCCTTTTGTATTTGGTGTTGATATTACTTATATTGTGAGCTAATCCTCACCATGGGTTTTCCCTTCTTGGGTTTTCCACATAAATCTAGTGTTCTCTTGTGTATGGTGTTGAGTTTCAATTTTTTTAATTGCTTTTCATGTTAATTCATGATAACAGATTAAGGGTTTAATGAATGAATGTGGATCTGAATGTTAATGAGGGTTTTGAAGTTTTAAGGTACAACTAATTCACCCCCCTCTTAGTTGTCTTGTGCATTCAACAATTGGTATCAGAGAAAGGTTCCTTGGAAGAAAGCTTAATCACTTAAGGTAGATTCAGGATGGCGCACAAGAAGAAGATCCCTATATTTGATGGAATAGACTATGCATTCTGGAAAACAAGGATGAAAGGCTTTCTAGATTATCTGGGATATGATGTTTGGAAATCAGTTCAGAATGGATATACTATACCTACAAATGGTTTGAGCACTGAAGTTGAACTCAAAGCCTATGAAACCAATAGTAAAGCAAGGTATTCTCTCTTGAGTGGTTTTAAAAATTACGAATTAGTGAAAATTAAGAATCTAAAAATTGGTAAAGAAATTTGGGAAAAGTTGGAAAGTATTTATGGAGATGATATGGTCAAACAAGCTAAGATACAAAATTTAAAGATCACATTTAAGAACTTATGGATGTCAGAAGATGAAAACATTACAAGCTATATGCAAAGGGTAGATGAAGTGGTCAACTCCATCATAGGTCTTGGTGGAAAACTCAAAGAACCAAAAGTGGTAGAGAAAATTCTTAGAACCCTTCCTAAAACTTACAGTCATAAAGTTTCTTCTATTGAGGAATCTCAATATCTAGAGCATTACATTAGAGATCAATTGTACGGTTCTCTAACTACATTTGAAATGAGAGAATTTGGTACTAATAATGGTGCAAAAGTTGAGACTGCATTTAAGGCTAAAAAAATAGAGAAAACTGAAGAATCAGATCAAGATGATCTTGATGATGTGGAAGCTAACTTTGTGAGAAAAATGAAAAAGATGCCCTAACCATATGACCAGAGACAAAAGTAAGTTTGTCAAACTTGAAAAATATGATGGAGGAATTATTAGATTTGGTGATGATTCAGGTGCTAAGACATGTGGAATAGGTTCAATCAGTTTTGATGGCAAGCATAATATTGACGATGTTTACTATGTTAAGGGTTTAATGCATAACCTCTTGAGTGTTGGAAAAATGTGTAGGAAAGGATACAATCTTATGTTTCAGGATGATGGATGTGAGATTAGAAAAGGGTCTACAATTGTGATTGCTATTGGAAGAAGGATAGATGGAAATGTTTATCTGCTCAAGCGTATTGATAGTTATTGCTTTATGACTCAAATTAATGAAAGTTGGCTATGGAATAGGAGGATGTGGCACATTAATTTTGATAATCTAGTAAGAATAGTTCAATTCAAGCAATAAGAGATCTACCAAAGATTACAAAGCCTATCAATGTTGTCTGCAAGGATTGTCAGATTGGAAAGCAACAACAAGAAGTTTCAAAGGAAGAGAACAATCTTCTATCGACTTACTAGAATTGGTGCATACAAATCTTTGTGGTTAGGTACAAGAATAAGAAGTCTTCAAGGTGACATGTATTTCATGTCTTTGATTGATGATTATTCTAGAATGACATGGGTTACTTTTCTTAAAGAAAAAATATGAAGCTCTAGATAAGTTCAAAGAATTTAGAGTTATGGTCAAGAATGAAATGGATATGAAGATCGAGTGTTTGAGGTCTGATAGAGGTGGATAATTCACCTCTAATGAATTTAACAGGTTTTGTGAGAATCATGGCATAAAGAGGCACTTTAGGACTCCTCAACAAAATGGAGTGGTTGAAAGGAAAATATGACTATTCATGAAGCTACAAGGACTATGATGAAAGAAGAAAATCTATTGAAAGTCTACTGGAGAGAAGAAATTCATACTATTGTTTACATACTTAATAAAGTTCAAGCAAAAGGAAACAACACAAAGACTCCCTATGAGTTGTGGTATGGAAGGATCCCTACTATCAAGTACTTCAGAGTGTTTAGAAGAAAATTTTATATCAGAAGAGATGAAGAAAACTTGGGAAAGTTTGATGCAAGGTTTAATGAAGGAATCTTCCTTGGATATTCTACTAAAAGAAAAGCCTACCAGTGTTACAACAAAAGAATAAGAAATATTTTTGAGAGTTCAAGTGTCAAGGTTGATGAAGATTTTTAAAAATTGGTGGTGATAGATGGATATGAATCAGATGAGCCTATTTATAGAGAAAAAGAAAAGGATAAGGAAAAGGATGTGTAGCTTAAAGAGGAAGATGCTTTGAAAAAGACCCCTAAAACCCCTAAGTATGTGAATAGAAATCATTTGGAAGAATAGATCATTGGGGGAAAAAGAAAAGGTGTACTGACAAGAAGGAAAGATGTTGAAGAAGAGGTAAATTTGTGTTTACTTTCTAAAGTTGAACCTAAAATAGTGATTGAGGCATGAAAAGATGAACATTGGATGAAGGCTATGGAAGAAGAACTACTGCAAATTGAAAAGAACCAGACTTGGGAACTTGTTCCAAGACCTACAAACAAAAACATAATTGGAACTAAGTGGGTGTTCAGAAACAAACTAAATGAGAATGGAGAAGTGGTAAGAAACAAGGCAATACTTGTGTGTAAGGCCTACTGACAAGTTGAAGGAATATATTTTGAGGAGACATTTGCTCTGATTGCAAGAATGGAAGTGATCAAGATGTTTCTAGCTTTTGCATCACACAAGGATTTTAAAGTTTATCAAATGGATGTGAAGTCTACTTTCTTGAATGGAGATTTGGAAGAAGTATACATGGAACAACCAAAAGGATTTCAATTATCAGACAAACCAGATATGATATGTAGATTGAAAAAGGCATTATATGGATTGAAGCAAGCTCCTAAAGCTTGGTATGCAAGGTTGGACAAGTATTTGATACAAGAATTCAATAAAGGTACCACATATAGTAATATTTACTTTAAAGTTGAAAAAGATCAAATCTTGATTGTGGTTGTATATGTTGATGACATAATTTTTGGAGGTAATGAAGGGATGTGTAAGAAGTTTGTAGAGGAGATGCAAAAAGAGTTTGAGATGTCTATGTTTTCTAAGATGAATTTCTTCCTTGGGCTACAAATCAATCAAATAGATAAAGGTATATTCATGTATGCCAAATAAATGTTGAAGAATTTTGGAATGGAAGACTCCAAACCGGTATGTACTCCCATGGTTACTGGTTGCTAAGAGCAAGTACAAATTAATGATTGGTGGATTGCTATATCTAACTACTACTAGATCGGATATCATGCATGTAGTTTTTCTTTTGGATAGATTTCAAGAAGATCCTAGAGAGTCACATGTTGCAATAGTGAAGAGGATATTTAGATACTTGAAGGGCACTCTAGATCATGGCTTGTGGAATCCAAAGAATACTAACTTCACTTTGAGTGCTTACAAAGATGTAGATTGGGTTGGTTGTGTTGATGACAGGAAAAGTACAAGTGGTGGTGCATTATTTCTTGGATATAGATTGGTATCATGATGGTGCAATCACGATAGGAGGGATTCAGAAGGAACAATACAAACCATGCAACAATGAGTCAACACAGCGGAATTAACACAAATAACTGATGCGAAAACAAAAATATTCATTAACATAGAACACTTACATGCAATATTTTCCACACGAGTGAGAATCTAGTCTCATAGGCCTTGCCTTAGAGGCTTACAAATATACAACTGGCTAGCATGCCTTCTTACACGCCCCCCCTGAAGGGTTGTTACACAAACAAGGACCTACGACTAAGAATTGAACTAAGTGCTAATGATTGATGATTAACTACCTAATTATCTCCTAAATGATTTCAAAGCTCCTATATATATGCTTCTCATGCTCCCCAAATAGATCCGTGTCGGCCACAGGGGTTAATATCCCGATAAAAGATCAAACATGAAGGTCGGCCCCAAAACATGAGTAGATAACTCCACACGAGAGATGTAACCTATGGATCTCCAAGATAGGTCCCACAGAACCCAAGATGATATAATGATATTCCACTTAGGTCTGCACGCCCATAAATATGTTTACACTAAGAAACTGAGCCAAGTCAACCCCAATGCTCTGTTAGGTAAAATATAATGAAATCCTGAGAGCGACAAATTTTAATAGATATGCAAATGATCTGAAATACGAATATGTGATAGATTTCCATGTATAGATGCTATTTCTTGCACCTTGAGCTGAGAAACAATAATACAATGAAATATGGAGTGAAATAGTGAAACTGCTATTGAATGCAATGCGAGAAAAGAACTATTTTTGGTTTATGCAAGATTGATTTACAACCAGGGATGCTCCTGCATTAGACACCCAGGGTTGGAAGAAAAGTGAGTCCCTCACTTTCCAGGACTAAGAGGAAAACCAAAACGGTCCACCTCAACCTAAGATATCCATGATGAATCCTCTACTGGTCTTTCCTTCCACTTAGCAAGATATTCTTTGTATTGCTTGCTCCTAGTGCTCCTTTCGGTTGTAGTATCCAAGACTTTATCAATCTCCTTTAGTTCTTGATGTGGTAACTACCCCTCAAAATCAACTTCATCACTACTGCCACTTGACTCTCCTTCTTGAAACTCATATATATCTGCAATATTAAATATAGGTGATATACCCATTATCTCTAATAACTCCACTTCATATGCATTTTCAAAATCAAATTTCCTCATAATCTTAAATGGTCCAAACTTCCTCATCTTCAAATTTGTCTAGGTGCCAACTAGAAATCTCTCCTTCTTTAGATATACCATGACTTCATCTCCAACAACAAATTCCTTAGGTCTCTGGTGCTCATCTGCCTTCCTGTTATACTTGTTATTCATGTTCTCCAAATGTTTCTAGACCTATTTATGCAATATGTCCATGAATTCTGCAAACTCCTCTACTTCTACACTCCTTTTGTTCTCCATAATGATGTCTCTTAACTTGGTAACACCACTGGGACTTGCTCCTGTCACAATCTAAAATGGTGTCTTCCCTATGCTCTGATTAACTTAATTATTGTAGGCAAACTCTGCTTGCGATAGAACTATATCCCAATTTCTTGTCTTATCTCTGACCAAACATCTCAACAAAACTAAGCTTCTGTTTACCATGTTGTTTGTCCATTGGTCTGTGGGTGATATTTTTAACTAAACTTCAAAAATGTCTTCATCTTCTTCCATAATGTTCACCAAAAGTATCCAATGAATGTCTTTGTCTGAAACTATACTCTTAGGTACTCCATGCAATCTCACAATATCCTTGAAAAATAAATCAGCCACATGCGCAACATCATTAGTCTTCTTACAAGGAATAAAATGTGTCATTTTTAAAAATCTTTCCACAACTACCATTATTGAATTGTGTCCTCTCTGTGTTCTAGGAAATCCCAATATGAAATCCATGCTCAAATCTTCCCAAGGTCTCTCCGGTACTGTCAAAGGTTTATACAATCTAGTATTATGAATGTTCCCTTTTGCGACTTGAAAAATCCTGCAATTTTGAACATGCTTCCTCACATCCTTATAGATCTGAGGCCAAAAATAATGTTCACTCACCAAAGCTATTATCTTATCCACTCCGAAATGTCCTGCTAAACCTCCACTATGCTTTTCCTTAATCAAAATTTCCCTCATTGAACTCCTTGGAATGTACAATTTATTTTGTTTGAACAACATACCTACCTAAATGAATTAGTCCAACCATTAACTTCGGTCTATTACAACAGGTTCCTTACATGCTTTCCATGCTTCACCAAAATCTGCATCTTCTTCTTACATATGTCTTAATTCATCAAATCCTAGTACTTCCACTCTCATCTCTGTCAAAAAATTCCTTCTCCTACTCAGTGCATCTACAACTTTATTTGACTTTCCACCCTATGCTTCAACACAAATGTGTAACTTTGCAAGAACTCAACCCATCTCATATGTCTCTGATTGAGCTTCCCTTAACTGTTCAAATATTGCAAAGCTTGATGATTTGCATACAACAAAAACTCCTTAGGTAGTAAGTAATATCTCCACTTCTTCAAAGATTGAATTACGACATAAAATTTTCTGATCATAAATTGAGTATCATCTTTTGGAATAATTCAATTTCTCACTGAAATAGGCTATAGGTCTTCCTTCTTGGATCAATACTACTCCTATTGTATTTCCACTTGTGTCATAATCAACTTGAAATAATTTATCAAAATCAGGTAGTGCTAACACTGGATGCTCTATCACCTTTTGCTTCAACAATTCAAAACTCTTTTGTGCTCCAGACGTCCACTTGAAATCCTTCTTGTCTCCTCTCATTGTCTCTGTCACGGGGTTACAAACACTACTAAAACTTCTAATAAACTTCCTGTAGAAACTAGCTAGTCCATGAAATGATCTCAATTCTCCAATGTTTACCAGTGTAGGCCAATCTAAGATTGCTTTCACTTTCTCTAGATCCATTTTTTAGTTCTTCAGTAGAAATAGAAAATCCAAGATACACCAAATTTGTTTTCATGAAACTACACTTCTTGATATTTATCAACAACTTCTCTTCTCTCAACTTCTGTAATACGTGCCTAAGGTGCAACAAATGCTTTTCTCTAGTTTTGCTGAAAATCAAAACATCATCTAGATAAATAATGGAAAATTGACCCAAGAATTTCTTCAATACCTCATTCATATCTCTCATGAAAGTGCTTAATGCATTAGTTAATCTAAAAGGCATCCCTAACCACTCATATAATTGTTCATTTTTCTTAAATGCAGTCTTTCATTCATCTCCTTCCCTGATCCTGATATGATGGTATCCACTCTTGAGATCAATCTTTGTGAAATACCTCACTACACTCAAACAATCCATAATGCCATCCATCCTTGACAATGGAAATCGGTACTTGACGGTGATCCTATTAATTGCTCTTGAATCTCTACACATTCTCCACTCTCCATATTTCTTTGGTGCAAGCACAATAGGTACCATACATGGGCTCAAAATTTCTCTAATCAATCCTTTCTTCAACATCTCTTGTATTTTCCGCTTCAAATTTGCATCTCTGTCGGTGTCATTCTATGTGCTGCTTTGTTTGGAAAACTAGCTCCTGATATTAGATCTTTCTGATGGATGATGCTCCAGACCTTTGTAAACCGTATGGTACATTGTTTGAGATGATATCTTTGTACTATGCCAGCGATTTTGCAACTTCTTCACTCTCTCCAGTAGGATTCTCTATCTCTGGTTCATTGATTTTCTTTGAAATCAATGTAAAACACATATTTTCATGCCTCAAACCGTCCAAATTTTTTCTTCCATCTACCAAACATAGTCTGGTGGTGCTACAAACCTTACTCTTGTCTTCCTCTTCCAAAGGTATCAATTTGATTCTTCTTCCATTTGATGTCACAGTGTAGGTATTATTTCTTCATCATGAACAACTTTCTTATCATATTGCCATGGTCTTCCCAATAGTAAATGGCAAGCATCCATAGGAATAATATCACATGACACTTCACCCCTATATGATCCAATATTAAATTTCACCAAACATTGCTCATTTACCAATACATTATGTTCATCTTGAATCCATGTGATCCTATAAGGGTTTGGGTGTTTCAATCTCTTCAAATCCTTGACTTGGTTACCATCTACTCTGAAACTAGATTATCAGTACTACCACTATCAATGATAACTTTACATACCTTTCCTCCAGACTTGCATCTGGTTCTAAATAGACTTTTCCTTTGCGAAGGTTCTTCAATCACCTCTTCATGCATCAAAGCTCGCCTCATCACCAACGATCCATCTTTCTTCAGCTTCCTAATTGAATTAAGGGATTCAACAGGTTCTTCATTCACATATGTTGTTCTTTTGGTATGGTCTGGTTTCTTTTTGGTATTCTCCTGATGACACTCAAAAACTCTATGTCCTTCTCCTCCACACTTAAAATAGGTTCCTCTGAATGGTCCTCTCATATTTTCCATCATTCTAGTACCAATTGTGATCCCTCTATATCCATGGTATGAATTTCTATCCTTCACCTCACTTTGGTAGGGTTTTCTTTCTCCAGATTGGGATCCAATCTTCTGAAATCTTCCTTTTGCACTTCTCTGTCATTGTTCAAATTTATTTCTCAGCTTCTCCTCCACTTTCAATGCCATTTGGTATGCTTCTTCAACTGATGTCATTTTCATTGGGATCAACTCTTCTTGAATGCTTGTTCTCATTTCGTTGATATATCTCGCAACATTTTCTTTGCTTGCTTCACTATGGCCGGTTCTGATTATTATCTTATAGAATTCTTTAGTGTATTCCTTCACAGTCAACTCCTGTTGTCTCATATTCTATAATCTTTTCAGCAATTCTAGTTCATAGTCAACTAGTATGAATTGATTCTTTAATTTTGTTACCATTCTATCCCATTTGATGATTCTTTCCTTGCCTCTCCTATTCCTATCCAATTGGACTTCTTTCCACCATAATGCAATGCGACCTTTCAACCGTTTTTTTTTTTCCAAATCTAACTCTTTCCAAATCTTCAATTTCTTCATATTCAAAGTATTCCTCAATTTCATTGATCCAATCAATCAATTCTTCAGGATTCAAATTTCCCATGTAATTTTGAATTTCAACTCTAGGTATTTTCCCAATCTTTGAGATCACTTTCAACATTTTTCCTAATCTGATTCTTCTTCTTCTTCTTTGCCTAAGGCTTCAGTAATTTGATTCACATGATCTTCTTTGTCATCACTCTCATCATTATGCCTAGGGTTTAGGCCTTGCCTCCTATCTTCCATAACAACATCTAATTGGAATCGTATCTCACACATCATTTCCAAGATCTCATCCATTCTTCTAGCAACATTTTCCATAGCAGGTACTCTCCTTGGTGGCATGTCTCTCCTCAAAATGGTGCATCTTCCTTAATTTGACAATCTGGCTACACGAGTTTCAACTACCTCACAATCGACGATTGGTTGAAAACAAATACAATTTGCCTCAAGTTGATCATCTATTTACCACCATGAATGCCTTCAAGACTCGAAAAATTGCTCTAATACCACTTGGTGCAGTCACAATAGGAGGGATCTAGAAGGAATATTCTAGGCCATGCAACAATGAGTCAACACAATAGAATTAACACAAAGAACTAATGCAAAAATAAGAATATTCATTAACATAGAATGCTTACATGCAATATTGGCCACACAAGTGAGCATCTAGTTGTTGGAAGACTAAAACACTGAGAGGGGGGGGGGGTGAATCAGTGATTTATAAAAGTTCCAAACTTTTTCAAAAACAAGAATTTGTGTTTGCTTTTGAACCAGGAGGACAAATGACGGTATGTGAAGTGAACTTGAATTTTAAATCAAAACACCAAATGACAGTTCAAAGAATAAATTTGACTTATGCATGAACAGTATTGTATTTTCATGAACCATCAATTAAACATGAAACATTAACGGAGGATGAACTTAACACTTTCACATGTATCAAAGCTCACATTAATAATAGAACCTTTTATGCATGAAATGTGCATTGATAGATATGAAAGATTGATATGAAATGTGGCATAACACATTAAAATCGGACTGATAAGAAAAAGATCACACACATAAAATCATCACATAACACAAAATTTTGTCCTGAGTGGAAAACCCTCTAGGGGAATAAAAACCACTCAAAAAATATTTCTTTATTAAGATAGAGCACCAACTCTACACAACTCATGAGTACCCACTCCAAGGAGCACCAACTTTAGGAGCACCAACCCCTCACTAATTTAGAGCACCAACTCCATTAAAATGCAACACAATTACAATATTCTATCAGAAACCTAGAAGTGCAATATGCAGTCCTAGAATTTCAATAGAAAACTGTAGACACCGAAATCTGGTTTAAGCCTACGACTTCAATATTCTTCATAATTCATAGTTCCATGATCATGATTAAATAATGTCAATTATTTAATTATTCTTTAAAGTTCTTCATTTCTCTATTAATTAAATAAATCTATTTATTTAGTTAATTCACTTTAATAACATTTATTCAACTATTAATTAAATAATCTCAATTATTTAATTAATTCTTATTTTCTTTATTCTATCTGATTAATTAAATAATTTTTTTTTATTTAATTATGTTACTAATTAACCTTATCCTTCTTTTCAAATTAAATAAATTCTTATTTAATTTACCCTTTATCATATGTCAACTATAATTAAATAAATTCTTTATTTATTTAATTATTCATTTAATCCCTTCATCACTTAATTAAATAAATCTTATTTATTTAATTATTCTTCAAATATCAAATCTCAAATTAAATAAATCATTTAATTCGTAAGGATCTATTTTAACACATTCTTCTATATTTAGATAATTGTGTAAGTTATCTAAGTATTCACTCTGACTCGACTCGAGATCTATTTAAATCGGTCAGTTAACTCTTGATTTAATCTCTGAGTTGCTTTTGCGAGTAATCTCTTTGTCATATCATTCAGTCATCTAGTTCTAACTCGTTTGCGTGTACATGCGTATTAATTAAATATCTTTGTTTAATTAATTAAATCTTGTGCGTGCGTTCAAACATACCATTGCTTTAATCCTATCTTTATCTTTTTCATGCAAGGATAATTCTTCTTTTTTCGAATACCAAACACAAAGATTAAATCATTTATTTAATCTTTATTTCTATTTCTAATTTGTATCACTCATGTCACTACTAATAGTTATCATAATGCATGTCTAATATTTTGATCTCAACCGTCTGTCGATCTTTCGATCCTGGCCTGTCATTCGAATGATCAATTTTCTATAAATTGATCTATCCATCATTTCAATCTCTCCCGAAATCTTATGACTTTTGGAAGCATATCTATTATCTGAATCTTCGATGTTTTGCTAAATCACTATCACAGGCTATACTTGCACAAGAGAAATATGAGGGCAATTATACTACAATGACAAAATGGAGAAGGGAAATCGAGGTTATACATGGAATTACATAGATATTGGGTGAGATTGTTTAGTTTATTTATGTTTTAGCTTTCCTTTGTTATCTGTTGTTTAACTTAGATTGCATTTAGAGCTTAGATCGCATTGAGTGTTTGATTTGAACCTTTCATTTGTATTTCCTAGATGTTACATTTGGTGAACCCGATGTGAAGACACCATCTTCGTGTATTCGTAGACTTTTATTCGATTTTTGTAGGTTTTTGTATGGAATGACGCATTTGTTTGACAAAACAATGCAATTGACAATTGGAGATGCAACTGCTTGATGGAATGACACAACTAAAATACTGGACCGCATTTGATATCGGAAACAATGCAATTGACTTACTTGACCACATTTGATATTAAAAACGATGCATCTAAAAAATACTTACACATCTGTTATTTTCTAAGTCGTAACTGACTGGTAAAATCCCGCTATGCATCCGACTGGTAAATTTTTAGGTTTAGATTTTCAATTTACAACTTCCTTTCATTTTTTTATTTTCACTAATCTTCTGTTTTCAGCGTGTGTCATGAGGAGTTAACGAATTTTTTGCAGATCGATAGTCGAAGACCAATATCAAAACTACTAATGAATCTTTCTGCAGAATGCATGTCGAAGACCATAGTTAAAATTTTGAAACATATTGTTTGGTAGTGTAGAAAATCTTTCATTTGGATTAAAATTAACAAGTGTCTACTGTGTTTGGTGTGAAAGCACAATTCTGTTATTGCCCTCACGATTCAGTATATCGAAGTATCCTCTCCCCTTGCGCATTCGTGTGATCCTGGGTGTAAGAGAAATGGTTACTGACTCTAGAAATTGGGCCTGTCCTGGCGGGAAAAAGTACTCACCTTAGGATGACTTAGACCGGTAGCACCTTGAACCTGAGGGACTTCTAGCCAGTATATAAAAGTGGATTCTTGGGGAAAGCCCAACAAATCACGCATATGGTTCCAACAAGATGGATTCGAAAGGGGACTCTCACCGCATGGATCATGCCCGAATTAAACACCTTTGTTTGTAGTGTCCAAAATCCTTCTATTTACTGGTGCAGCAGGTCGGACCTATGAAGTCATCTCAAATTCTTATGGTTCATGTGTAGAGATGAAAGTATGCCATGGGATGTTCATGGGTACTGTAGCTTGGCTGCCCTGAATGACGTTAATGAGCCGTGGAGGGGAGCCGATGGGGTCAAGCTACTAATCATCCACTTTGAATAAGTGTAGTTGGGAAACCAAGTGATAACTCAGTAAATACTGTCCTACACAGCCTAGGATGTGCTTGTCTATTGTCGAATTAAACATTCTTTGAGTCAAAATCAAACTAAAAAAACATTGTCTTATGATTGTCTTTGCTTGCCAGAACTTGATCACAAAACACCGCTGGTTTTATATCTCAATTCACTGAAAACACACAACTATCAACAGAGTCACAACTGTTCACCAGAGAGTCGCAATTGTTCTTTCGAGTCACATATGTTTAATCTAGAGTTGCATATGTCAGAAACTATCCAATTTCATCCAGAGTCTCATCTGTTTAGCCTAGAGTCGCATTTGCTAGATTAGCTCGCATTTGCTTAGTCAAAAACTGCATCTAATTTAGGAGACCACACTTGTGACATTCTATGACACATCTGAAAAGGTGAGCCGCAATTGCAGTCTGGAATGATGCATTTGCCACTATCGTAGAATTTTCACTAGTGCATAGAGTTTACAAAACCGTATCTGATGCAGTCTGAGTCGTAATTGCCATCACGAGTCACATCTGTCATAAAATACACTGCAACTGTCTGATACCAGATACTGAATTTCACTAGAAACTCACAACTGATTACCAGAAAATTGCAACTTTGAAACATAACCACATTTGTCATATTCTAAACGCATCTGCCTGAGTATTAGAAAACTAGAATTTGCAGTCGCATTCCAGTTGACACAGTCATACCAGTCTTTGATTTGTCTTTTCACAGTAGTCCTTGGACAAAAACCTAAAACGATTTTCTCAATTTTGCATCCTTTAGGTATCATTTAGTCATAACTATATTCGTGCTAATTCTAAGTTTTAGTTTCATCCTAGAGTACACATTACCTTTAGATCAAAATTTTAGGACAATCACTTTTACAAACTTTAGAATAGGTCCACTTTCTACACTTTGGAAAAACCATAGCGTCAACGAAATCTATCATTGAACCTAGTCACGTCATCGTATCTTTTCTCCTACAGTGAGTCCTCCCAGCTCATCAGTCTAGTTAGGGAGCTCACCTTATCTTTGGTCCTTGTCCTACATAGGTTCCTTGACATAACTAAATTGACACTCTGCTTAGACTTTAGGTAGTTGGTAACCTCGTCTTAGGTTCACAAAATTGATTACCTTAGAAGCTTGCTTAGATTTTTCATATTTAGATATGGTCATCCTAGACTAGAAACATATTAGATATACCTTACTCGCACAGAAAATACCAAAAATATAGTTGCATACATTCCTTATTTGCATCCAAAAAATCCCAAAAATATAGGCTAGAGTCATACTATCCATAGACGTAGTTTTTCATTCCTTGCATATTGAGTTTATCTTACATGGTTGAAACTAGGTCTAAGAGAAAAGAGAGAGAAAAGATGTCAAACCCAAACGAATTCATCAATCCGTTCTCAAACCCCTTTCTAGGGGTATCCTCGTCAAGACCTCATAGGACTTTATTAGAAAAATTCACCACTAGAGACACTCAAGGACACATTAGAGCAAAAGACATAGAGGTTGTTGCACAAGACCCTGAGTTTGCCTCTTTTATAGATGAGTACCTAGAAAATGATCGTCAACGATACTCAGCCAAATTTCTAGCTGAAGGTGCTACCTTACCTATAGGATTTGATATCAGTACTTTACAAACTCCACCTACACAAGAGACAAACACAATGACTGCTAGTACCACTATACCTCAGGTAAATACAACCATACCATCTGGCATACCTACACAGAGTACGATGGTCCATACGTCTCCATTCAGTACATCTGGCATGACATCGGGATTTAATTTCACTGAGGGGCATCATCGTCTACTCCCTTTGGTTCTCTTGTTGGGAACAAAAGAACTAAAACGTCAGCTCCTACACCAAATTTAAATGTCCTCAGTACCATACCACAGACAACAGTTATACCTAGTGTCCATGTCGCTAGTACTATACTATAGATTGCATAGATAGGAGGCATACCCTCTTTCCAATATGGCAGGAAAAACCCATTTTCGTATACTCCAAATTAGAATCCATTCTCACACATTCCAAGTCAAAACCCATTTTCATAGACTCCGAATCAGAATCCATTCTCACAGATTCCAAGTTAGAACCCATTTTCACAAACTCTGAATTAGAATCCATTCTCACAGATTCCAAGTCAGAATCCATTCACACGGATTTCGAATCAACACACATTCACCAACATTCTAAATCCAAATCCACTTCACATACCAACATTCAATCAAAACCCATCAGGAGACCTTGGATTTCAGAATACATACATAGATCCGCATAATCCGCCCAACACATCATTAACCCAGGTTGACGTCTTGCAAACACAAATGCATGCACTAAAAACACAAATGGATAACATGGCGGTGTCAACTAAAAAAACCTTTTCAACAAAGGACATATGCCCATTTTCCTTTGATAAATCATTGTACATGACACCTTTCCCTCACAAGTATGTCATATTGAATCTCCCTAAGTACAATGGAAAACAGAATCTGATAGAACATATAAGAGAATTTTCTATCATGTGCATAGATGTCGCTTATGACCCCACATATCTTATGAGACTATTTCCAAGAAGTCTTGTAGGAATTGCACTCAAGTGGTTTTCAGGTCTAGACTATGGCATCAAATCATGCGGTGAACTGGCTGAGAAATTTGTTGAGCAATTCTCCTTCAACATAGACGACGAGATAAATATAGCAACCTTGTGTCACACAACACGAGATGAAGGAGAAACTTCCATCACTTTCTTCTAGAGATGGAGGACTATAGCCAGTCGGTGTCCTGTTGAGATACCTGAAAAACAAAAAGTCACTATGTTCAAGGAAAACCTTAATGCAAAACTAAGGAGTAACTTAAGGGTACGTTGTTCCACATCCTTTTCAGAACTAGTGGAAAAAGGGGTTATAATAGAAAAGGATCTCATTGAAAAAGGAGAACTTAAGACACTGACATCCAACAAAAATCCAATAGTGCAAAACACCCCCAATGACAAAAACAAATTTTGGTCTCAAAACAATTTTTTTTACCAATGATGGGGTAGTTGATGCTAAAACCTTACAAGAAAGAATGATCATTACATTGCAAGGACATAACCCCTCTTCCAACATGCTTAATGCCGTCAATCAACCTCCCAACATGGTCCAAAATACTCAACGTCCACAACAACAGAGGAGGTTTCAAAAACATGAGTTCACTCCCTTAGGGGAACCCATCGAGTCAGTGTTCAAACAACTATTACAACACAATCTTATACAGCTTCAAGAGCCAAGACAATACGATCCAGGACAATTTAAACCAGTTTGGTGGGATGACAATTCCTTTTGTGATTATCACAGAACTAAGGGACATAACCTACAAAATTCTCGCCAATTGAAAAATATCATACATGATCTTGTCCAAAAGAAAATTATTGAAGTTAGCGGACAAAAACAAAAGTCATCAAACACTGATCACCAAGTCTTTTTTGATCCACTACATGACCATGGGAAAGGAAATTTCCCTAGTTCGAGTAACAAGACCAATATGTCAGCCAACTACGCTAATATTAAGCATGATTATAATAGTGGAAAAATTATAAATAACCTTCGTGCCGTCGATGAGAATATCAATACCATTACCATAAATACAACTCCTGAGTGTGATGTCAACACTCATCTAACTAAGATCACTATCCAAGGTCCTCCATCACATAAAACATCACAAACTTCCAAGTGGCAGTATAACTTACTTGATCAATTGGGGAAGACCCCAACCCAAATCTCTATCCTAGAATTGTTACGTATCTCCCCTAAGCATCAATCTGTTTTAGACAAATCTTTACAAAGTGCTACTGTCCCTAATGATATTGATGTCAATCATTTCTAGGAAATGGTAGGCTACTTGACCAATAATCATCATGCCACGTTCTTTGAACAAGACTACACAACTGAGAAGACAAATCATAATGACCCTTTACATCTAGAAGTCCTTGTTGACAATACCAAAGTTAGATGAGTTTTGGTAGACGGAGGAGCAGGGTTAAATATGTGCACTTTAAAACTGATTAAGGCATTAGGTTTCTCAAAGCATGCGTAGACACAACCAAAAGTATTGTCATTAAGGCTTATGATGATGAGGAATGAAAATCAAAGGGGGTGGTAACACTTCCTATCAAAATTGGTCCTACAATAATGGAGACAAAATTCCAGGTCTTGTATCTCACCCTTCCCTACAACCTTCTGTTAGGCAGACCTTGGATTCATGCCATGAAGGCAGTCCCTTCCACATATAATCAATGTCTCAAATTCCCTTACAATGGCACTGAAATAACAATAGACGGTTACCCAGATCCATTCCAATATTGCACAAGTCTAAAAGAGATACCCCAACATCAAGTGCCAGTAAATCTAGAGGCTTCATCATCCAATTCATCACACTATGTCGATCCATCCACTCTCACTAGAACATCCACTTCGCCATCATTTCCTTCCACTCCTCGGGTCGAGATCCAAGACAAGGGTTGTGGAGAATATCACATGAAGACATCTTATTGTGTTAGCCATCTAATTTCTCCTAAATCATATAGTTTACCTACATCAGATAAGAGACAGTCAATAGTCACTATACACATCCCTCCCTCAACAACCTTTGTAAAATGGGGAGAATTAAGCAAAGAAGCCATACATGTAGAAGATGTCACCTCCTGGTTGTATAGAGAAGACCCTGAAGAACCTCCCTCACTTGCTCACATTCCTATAGATCAATATGGCAAAGGTTTTACAATCATGTAGAGCAAGGGATATAATGGACATAGTGGTTTAGGCTTAAATCAAGATGGGAGGATTGAACCAATCTTTGTTTCTCAATGGACAAAAGGCTTAGGGCTTGGGTTTCAACCGATTCAGATTGGCGTTCCTAGTACCACATCACCCTTAATCAAGGAAGCAAGTGCTTTAGAAGATATTGAGACATCTCACGAGCCATCTGACCAATACTACTATGATTCCCTAGACTCTAACGAATACGAGTGGGATTCCTTATCCTCCACCTCTTCCATGGACCTTGATAATTTTTTTGGAGAACTTGACTTAATGTTGAAATCCTCCCCAAATCCATTGAATTCCTGTCCACCAAAGCATATGAAAAAAGAGGAATGGTTTAAACATTACTATTGGGAATCTCTTGATCCTACCTCTTGGCAACCTGATAAATCCATTTCTGATAACCAAACCTTGGCATTAGGCCCACGTCAGAATCCACCTAGATCTAAGCAAAAGAGAAAAGAGGACTTGGTTCAAAACTTTTGTGACCATATGAACAACTCATTCCTTACCTTGAACCCATTTAACTTTGACAACTCCGATGATGACATGCCCTTAGTCTATCCCCAACTCATTGATTGGGACCAACAAGACACACCCATCTTAGACATTTTTGAGAATGATGAAGCAATTGTTGAGTTCCTAAGACTAAGAGAAGGCATACCTAGTGGTGATCACAAGGTTGGTTTTACCATTGACTTGGACAAAAAAGCATATTTTTGGGAATCTGTTCAATCCTCCAGTTGCAAAAATGAGAAAAAGAATAAAAAAGATAAAAAAGACAAGTCTCTAGGTGAAAACTGAAAGGCGCCTCTAGACAATGAAAAAGAAAAAATAAAGGACGCATCCAAAGGCAAAAAATCTTTGAGGCACCTAAGGATGGAGGTTTGAACATTCTCCCTATTGCAAGGAAAAGTCACCCATGCTCATTGAAGAATCAATAGAAGTCAACATAGGCACATAAGATAATCCTCGACTGGTCTATTTTGCAGCCTCGTTGACAAAAGAAGAGCAACCAATATTCTGCAACTTCTTCACACAGAGACAGATAAATTTTTCCTGGGCTAGATCCTGAACTTTCCCTTACAACCAGGTGTAAAACCAGTGAAACATAAATTGAGGAAAATGAACCCACAAATTGTTTTACTAGTCAAGGCAGAACTCAAGAAACTGTTAGATGTTGGTTTCATTAGGTCAATCGACTATGCAGATTGGATTTCCAATCTTGTACCAGTCACTAAACCAATAGGGGGCATCCACATCTGCACAGATTTCAGAGATATCAACAAAGCTTTCCCTAAGGATGACTTACCTCTACCTAACATTGACATGATAGTAGACATGACAATAGGGTATGAGATGTTGTCCCTTATGGATGGATTTTCAGGGTATAATCAGATTAGAATTGCAACTGAAGACCAACCTAAAACAACTTTCACATGTCTTTGGGGAACGTATTGTTGGAATGTTATGCCCTTTGGACTCAAGAATTATGGAGCAACCTATCAGCATGCCATAACCAGTATTTTTCAGCACCTTGTACACACTCTTATGGAGGATTATGTCGATGAAATTATAGTTATATCCAAGACAAGGACAAAACATTTACAGGTTTTAGACAAGATATTTCAAAGGCTAGAGAAGTGTAAAGTGAGACTAAATCCAAAGAAATGTGTGTTTGGGGTACAATCAGGAAAGCTTTTAGGGTATATCATATCCAGACGAGGCATTGAAGTGGATCCAGCCAAGGTAAAAGAAATCATAGACATGCCTCCACCAACTAATCTCAGTTAGATAAGGAAATTACAAGGGAGACTGCAATCCATTAGAAGATTTATAGTGCAGTTAGCAGATAAGACACATCCTTTTCAACATTTACTTAAGAAAGGGGTACCCTTTGCATGGACAGTTAGGTGCGAAGAGGCTTTTCATCTGATCAAAGAATATCTACTCACACCACTAGTATTAATGCCACCTGTTGAAGGACGACCATTAATTCTCTATATTTCAGCAACCCAATCATCACTAGGAGCATTACTGGCACAAACTGACGATGAAGGTCATGAAAGGGAAGTCTACTATACTAGTCAGACTTTGGTAAATTATGAGCTCAACTATAGTACCATTGAACGTGATTGTCTTGCAGTAGTATTTTCTACTCAAAAACTAATACACTATATGCTCAATCATCAGACAATGTTGATTGCCAAGATAGATCCTCTAAAATATCTTCTCAGCAAAGTAACATTAATAGGGTGACTAGCCAAATGGGTTATGATACTTAGTGAGTATGATATCCAATACATAGAGAGAAAGGCTATTAAAGGACAAGTCATTGCTGATTAGTGAGTCAACGCACCAATACAAGTAGATCACCCATTAGTTGCAAAATTTCTTGATGAGTTTATATTCACAGTTGACACAAACACAACATGGAAACTATACTTTGATGGCTCACATACAAATCATGGCTCAGGGGCTGGTGTACTATTTATCACACCACAGGGTGATTCCATCCCTAAGTCATTCAGGATTGCATTCCCATGTACTAACAACATGGTAGAGTATGAAGCTCTAGTGATAGGGTTACGCATGGCAGTCAAGTGGAAAATTAAGAACTTACAGATATATGGTGATTCTCAACTAGTAATCAGATAGGTAAATGACGATTATGAGACTAAGGATGAAAATATTGCTCCATACAAACCCATGGAAGATAGTTTTAAGGAGTAATTTGACAAGGTCAAATTTCATCAGATACCTCATGTTCTAAACAGGGCAGTAGACTCTATGGCAACTATTGCATCACTTCTATACATTCCTAGCAATGTGCCTAACTTTGAGTTCTTGGTAGAACAACTTTTGGTCCCAACCTACGATATCCCAAATTATGAGATGGTATGTGACATTGTTGGTCCTGATTCCCCATGGTACAAAGAAATCTATGACTACCTCCATGTCGAAATCATACCCCCTGTCCTTTCAAATAATCAACATAGGACATTCCTTCGTAAGTCAGCCAAATACACCATCGTCGGAGACATATACAGACGCGCCTTAGATAATACCCTAATGAGATGTCTCGATTCTAATGAATCACAAGCAACCTTGTGTGGGGTGTAGGAGGGTATATGTGGTTCCCATTCTAGCGGTCCTACCTTAGCTAAAAAGATTATGAGATTGGGTTACTATTGGCCTACTATGGAAAAGGACTCATATGTCTTTGTAAATAAATTTTTCCAATGTCAGATTCACAGAGACTTGATACATGCACCATCATAGGAGCTCCATCCCATAATGTCACCATGGCCCTTCACCCAATGGGGACTCGACCTCATAGGTAAGATCCATCCCACATCATCCAATGGCCACAAGTTTATCATAACTGCCACCGAGTATTTTACAAAGTGGATTGAGGCTATTCCAATGACATACATCACCGACCCACAAATCTCTAAGTTTATCCTGAACTATATCATTTTTCGGTATGGTGTCCCTCATTCTATAATCACAGATAATGGCTGTCCATTCAAGAAACAAGAATTCTGCCATCTTTGTGAAGAATTCCATATTCAACATCATTTTTCCACCCCATAGTACCCACAAGGTAACGGCCAAGCAGAGGCATCTAACAAAACTATCATTAGAATCCTCAATAAGACTGTCAATGATGTTGGCTGCGATTGGAATTTACAACTTAATCCTACGTTATGGGCTTATCGCACAAGCATCCGTACTCCCACTGGCGCCACTCCATATTCACTAGTATTTGGTTCTGAATCCATTCTTCCTATTGAGGTCGAGATTCCTTCCCTGAGGGTATCCTTGAAAGGGAACATTGATGATGAAGAGTACCGAGTATTGAGACTCCATGGGATAGAATTCCTAGATGAGCAAAGACAAAAGGCACTAGACCATCTCCAAGCATATCAGAATCGCTTTCGTCGTAGCTATAGCAGGAAGGTCTTGAACAAAAACTTTGACATTGGTGACCTGGTCTTAATGGAGAACCCAAAGAATCAAGTAGATAGAGAGAAACCAAGAAAGTTTGAACCTAACTAGTTAGGACCTTATATTATTACAGAAGCCTTTGGATCAGGAGCATATCAACTCTCTACTCCTAAAGGGGAACCATTGTCCTCGCTAATCAATAGTCTTCATTTGAAAAATTTCTACGCATAGCTTCTGAGAGCCTTGTCTTAGTTAGAAAAAATACAAAAAAATCATTACCTAGGTGAAAAATTGGCAAACAAGTGTCTTGGTAACATAAAAAAAATCAGAAAATCTAGAAAATAGTAAAGAGAAATAATTTTTCCAATAGTGAAAACCACTTCAGTGACGCTTTGGATAAGTACCATGGTGAAAACCTGGAAAATAGGCGCCATGTGTAGTTGACTCTACTCCTTTGTCTGCTACCATTCTAATCTAACATCCCTGTACATATTCCACATCCCTATACATATACCATATCCCTGTACATACTATGTATCCCTGTACCTATTTTTCCCGTCCATCGCTTGTACGTACCATTCATAATAAGTGGTAGTCTTTCCCATAACTTGGAACAATTGACATCGAGTGCATTTCATATCCCCCATTTTATCCTATTCATAATTAATTGGTCTTATACTTGACTGGGGGTAAACACTTGACGTGCTTCATATTGGTTCTTGCATTGGCTATGTTGAAGATCTACAACCAAAAAAAAAAAAATCCAAAAACATCACATGTCCTAAGAAAATACAAAAACATCAGAAAACTTCAAAAGGACGAAAAAATCAAAACATGTCGAAAATCCAAAAAAAAAACAGAGTCAGAGCTAGTCGCACTTTTTGGTCTTTGTCATTTGTCGAACTACATTGCCTCTGCGACTGGATGTAGGCAAGGCCATTTTCCAATGTTCCCCCGAGGTATTAGGTCAGTCCTTTTAGGGTTGTCTATATAAAATCATGATTCAATCCATTGTCTATATGACAAGGTCATTGGTCATGTTGAACTACAAGGTCTCTGCATGTATAACGTAGGCAAGGCCATCAATCAATGAGCCCTTGAGGCTACACTAGGTCAGTCCATTAGGGTTTGTCACATGCACTACCATACACATCTATTATCTTCATACAAATCAAGCTTATTATAGTCAGTCTTGTCAGTCAAAGTCTAGTCAAACTACGCAGTCTATGCGTGTATAACGTAGGCAAGGCCATCAATCGATGAGGCCCCTAGGCCACACTAGGTCAATCCTTTAGGTTTCGTTGTCACACATAGTCAATTGTCAACACATCATATCAAGTCATGCATCAATTTGGTGAACAAGTCAACAATGTCTCTAAGTCAAATCAAACAAAATTCCAAAGCAACAACCAAAATAGATCAACTAATGTCTGCTACAAGATGTGTCCTTCCTAGAAACAATCATCATCAAAACAATCAACCTATGTCTTATTCAAGACGAGTCCTTCCTGAATACTCATATCAACAAAACAGTCTATGTCTTATATAGGATGAGTCCTTCCTGCATATTGACATTGTCAAACAATCAACATAGCCTTACACAGGTTATCAGACTCAACATCTTATATGATACATGTCTTTCTAAAACTAGGCTTTGTCATGCCTTATATAGATAGTCATAACATCGAACCATACTCAAAGTCTTATCCGGTATGTGTATCTCCTGAAACCGGGCTCAAATAAACAAGATCAAGTTTTGGAAAATATTTTACTGGCTTTTGACTTTATGGCTTATTTATCTTATCATTTCACTTGACTTTATGATGGGAATTATGTTACTAGCTTTCTCAAGGATGTCCCATGAAGGATTTAGAGAAGTAATGATGTATCACAATTCTATTTTCTTTGACTGTTGTCTGTTGACTATCTTTTATTTTATGATTGGAATCCTATTACTAGCTTTCTCAAGGATGTCCCATGAAGGATTTAGAGAAGCAATGATATATTAGAATTCTATTTTCTTTAACTGGTGTCTGTCAACTGTCTTTTAAATTTGATTTTGAGTCATGTTACTAGTTTCTTCAAGGATGTACCATGAAGGATTTAGAAGAGTGATGACGTCTCATGACCTGTCTTTTATTTTGTCTATTGTCTATGGTTTGTCTTGACAAAAATATTGGGGAAACTATGCCCTTGGTATGAGTTAGGGAAATCCTTGTCTGTGACTATCTGTTGTTAGCAAGTGGATGACCTTGCACACCTTGATCTATGTCATATCATGGTGTTTTTCTCCATTTGTATTAGTCCTTCCCAATGATGATAAAGTGAAAACGCCTTTAGTGATACAACGAAACATCGAAGATTGCTAATACTAACATCCATCTCATTTCTTTATTATTTATGATTCTTTCTTTCCACACTAACAATTCTTCTTTCTTGCATTATGATGGAGTCCTGTGACACTAAAAAATATAAATAATCCTGCATACACATTCATGTTAGAAATATCATTTCCAAATCATACATCATCAATCATACATACATCTTGCATTTGAAATATACAAACATATAGGCATTTATCATATCTAGGACATCATGGCATAATAGACATTCATCATCATAAATTACATATCATAAGCATTACATGTACATAAAAAATGTAAATAAATGCATCACATTACAAATGTATAGCATCACATGTAGAAAGAATTGTACATATAACATCATATCACATCTCATAATTATAAATTGCATACATAACATCCATCGACATCATAGATATTAATACATACATCATCACATAGAATCATCATCACATCATAGGCTGCATAAACACATCATAAAGTAGATATGATCATCCATCACATAAGCATCTCATATAGACAGAACATGTATAAATAAACGACTGCATAATCAATAAATAGAACTGCATATCATGAGAATCCCCACCAAAATCATATATATATATATATATATATATATATATATCGCTCAAAAGTGTCACATCACAATGTCATAATGTATCAACAAATATGGAAGCTTGCAGGCTATATGATCATAATACAATGTCTCAATACATATCAAGAAATGTCCCTATCCCGAACTGCCACTGCTATCATGAATAGAGTGTGCTGATGAATGATGTCGAGATCCTGATGACCTGGGACCTGAATGTGGCCTGTTGTATGGACCAGATCTATGTGGCTGCTCAACACCCTCTATGTTAATTGTCCTGGTGTGGGTCCTAGTCTGAGACCTGTCACTATGTTCCTGTGAAAAAATTGGAGCCCGTCTGTCTAGAGGAACTACTGCCTCATACAAATCTCTGTAATACAAAGCCCTCTCAACAAATTAGACTAACTCTCTAGAAAATGCATCTGATGGTCCACTACAGAGAGTTCGAATCTCATAAAACCGTTGCTCGGTTTCCTATCTCTGAGCTATGGCCTAATCCCTGTCCATATAGGCTCTTTCCCTCTCCATCCATAGAACATATTGCTCGGACATCAAAACCCTCATTTGCTCCTCCAAAGATGCAAGTTGAGCATGAAGTCTAGCAGTGTCGGGATCAAATTTCCATGTATCATCTTATATCACCCTCTCCAACCCATCATCATCATTCTATAACTCTTCCAAAATCCTATCTCGGACCTCACGCTCTTGATCATCCTCCTCCTCGTCATCATCCTGATAGACACCAAGTAAACCAAGGGCATCAATCTCAACCTCCTCTCTGCCTACCTCCTCCTCTGCATGATCCTCTGTAGAATGCTCCTCCCCAACAACTCCAACATGCACCTCATCCCTGCCAATATCAACATACACCTCCTCCTCACCTCCGCCAATATATGGCATGTGCACATCCTCATCCTCCAGTCCCTCCTCAAGGATAGGTGATAAAGGTGGACCTCATCCCCTCCGTCCACACCTCCCTCTCCCACCAACCCGCCGAACACCTCCATGACCATCTCCATCATCGCCACAACCACCTCCACCTCTCCAACCTCTGCCTCTACCACGCCTGCCGTGAAATCCTATCCCTCACCACTCTATCAGGGAATCCTGATCTGGTTCTATAAGGGGAATCGGCCTTTGGACAACCCACCACTGATCATATGCCTTGGTGGTACCTGGATCTGCCAAACCATCTCTCCACCCACACTGTACTACCTGCAATGCATCCATATTTGCCTCGGCAGTGGCCACTAGTATCTTTGCACCCCACAATGTGATCTCTCGTGAAGACCTCACAAACTTTGATCGTCCTCTAGGCTCATCCTGAACCTCTTCGAACTGAAGCAACACATAATCTGGAAAATGTCTCTCTATAATATGAACATGTGAAATAGTTCGCCCAATTAGATACTGTGTCTGGCGGCAATATGGAAAATGATCATCCTCGTCTAACCACTCTGGACAACCCACGTATGGTCTCCATGGGAACTGTACCATGGTATCAATATCATGTCTGAAATATCCAGTATATCCCTTATGGTGCTAAGTATTAGCCCCCACATAACGGAAGGCATAGGGTGCTCCATGCTGCACATCAACTATAACCAGTGGACGAAAGATGGAAATGTGTTCCCATGCCCATACCATCAAGAGCGTGGTACCACAACTCATAGACTATGCCTCTCGGTAGGCCATATCATGCAAATGAAAATATAACATGGCAAGAAGACAAGGGCCCCAAGCATACACCTCCCCACGCTCTAACATACCAACCAACATCTCTCCCCATCCAACAAGAAATCCATGACCTCGATGGTCAGGGAGGACTATACCACCTATCAATGTACACAATAAATAGTCTAACTACCTATACCTCTGAGCCAATACATGCCATCTAATCTCATAATGGTAAAAACCTAACTGTCTAATGTCCTTGTGAGGGTAATATCTACACATCTCATCGAAACCCCTTTGAGTATCATACATCACCCTAGTGCCTCTAATCGGCAATTTGAGAATCCTGTATACATCCTCTAAAGTAACTTTCGCCTCTCCCATAGGCAGGTGAAATGAAGATTTCTCTGAGTGCCACTGCTTGCACAACGCCGGTAGTAGCCCCCAGTTTTCCCAAATGATGGGAATGTCTGTCACATGGAGGAGACCCAAATGCCATAAGAACCATTTCTCTGCGCTCCGCAAACTATCCTAGAAGCGAAAAGTCAGTGGTCTCGACTCTCGCGTCTACACAGGGTCCAAAACAACCTGCAAAGGCATTATACATGTCTCATGTCAGAATCAATCACCTATCCTAATGCAAAGTGACAAAATCAAATGCTAGTCAAATGTGACATTATTTTGCAAATGTGTCATTCCTTTGTAATTGCATTACAAGAAACCAAATACGTCATTTTAAATCACAACTGTGTATAGAAATATCAAATGCGAGCCAAAATAAAATGTGACTCATTACATCTTCGCATACAAACATCCATCCGATATGCAAATGCGTTGAAACATTCTCAAATGCGTAACCAAAATCTACATGTGTCTATGCTAAATGCAAATGCGTAACTATTTCTTATATGGGTTGAAGAAAAATACAAATGCGTCAAAATTTTAAACACCTACGCTAAGCATCATACGTGAATTTACAAATGCGTTGAACCGCATGCAAATGCGTTGATTATGCATTCAAATGCGACTTTCCAATAAAGTGACACATGATGAAAATTGAAATTAAACGCATAAAAAAGCACGAAAATCAAAAATTCAAAAGTCAAGATCTAAGTACATACCGGGGGGTCCGCATTGGCCAACTGCCTGAAGGTCTAGATCCTATACGCTCAATGGTGGGTGTGCGGAACATGTGACATCTTCGCTGAGGGTGCAGAGTAAAAATCTCAAATTTCAAAGCTATGTGGGTAAAAATGAATTGGTTTTTACCCCATTTTCTATTTATACCTAGTGTTTTGGTGGCATTTCTTCTAACTGGCTGCGTAAAATTCCAACTTCAATTGACCCATACTCGTCCCTAACACTTCCAAATTCAATTCCGTCAACTCCACTGCTTTTCTGGCTAACAAATTGACTAATTGAGACTATTTCCTTTTTTTTTTGAAATTTTTCAAAAATTTGTCAATTCTCCCGAGGGGGCATACCTTCACCTGTTTTAGATCGGGGCATTACTAGGGCATGTTTTTGATTGATTTTCTTTGACACAATGCCGAAATGACATTGTATCAAAGAGGGGAAAATGTAGACATCGAAATCTGGTTTAAGCCTGCGACTTCAATATTCTTCATAATTCATATTTCCATGGTCATGATTAAATAATGTCAATTATTTAATTATTCTTTAAAGTTCTTCATTTATCTATTAATTAAATAAATCTATTTATTTTGTTAATTCACTTTAACATTTATTCAACTATTAATTAAATAATCTCAATTATTTAATTAATTCTCATTTTCTTTATTCTATCTGATTAATTAAATAAATGCTTTTTAATTAATTATGTTACTAATTAACCTTATCCTTCTTTTCAAATTAAAGAAATTCTTATTTAATTTACCCTTTATCATATGTCAACTATAATTAAATAAATTCTTTATTTATTTAATTATTCATTTAATCCCTTCATCACTTAATTAAATAAATCTTATTTATTTAATTATTCTTCAAATATCAAATCTCGAATTAAATAAATCATTTAATTCGCAAAGATCTATTTTAACGCATTCTTCTATATTAGATAATTGTGTAAGTTATCTAAGTATTCACTCTGAGTCGACTCGAGATCTATTTAAATCGGTTAGTTAACTCTTGATTTAATCTCTGAGTTGCTTTTGCGAGTAATCTCTTTGTGATATCATCCAGTCATCTAGTTCTAACTCGTTTGTGTGTACATGCGTATTAATTAAATATCTTTGTTTAATTAATTAAATCTTGTGTGTGCGTTCGAATAGAGTGTTGCTTTAATCCTATCTTTATCTTTGTCATGCAAAGATAATTCTTTTGTTTTTGAATACCAAACTCAAAGATTAAATCATTTATTTAATCTTTATTTCTATTTCTAATTTGTATCACTCATGTCACTACTAATAGTTATCATAATGCATGTTTAATATTTTGATCTCAACCGTCCGTCGATCTTTCGATCCTGGCCTGTCATTCGAATGATCAAATTTCTATAAATTGATCTGTCCTTCATCATTTCAATCTCTCCCGAAATCTTATGACTTTTGGAAGCATATCTATTATCTGAATCTTCGATGTTTTGCTAAATCACTATCACAGGCTATACTTGCACAAGAGAAATTTGAGGGCAATTATACTACAACGGGAAAATGGAGAAGGGAAATCGAGGTTATACATGGAATTACGTAGATATTGGGTGAGATTGTTCAGTTTATTTATGTTTTAGCTTTCCTTTGTTCTCTATTGTTTAACTTAGATTGTATTTAGAGCTTAGATCGCATTGAGTGTTTGATTTCAACCTTTCATTTGTATTTCCTAAATGTTAGAAAAACTATAAATATTTTCAATAAGCACATTGAATAATGTTGTATGAGAATGACAACATCTTCCTTAAATACAATAATCTGAGTGTCAATATAAAGATTTTCAATGCAATACAACTTTTGTACAGTATATTTGAAACATCATATTCCTCTTTTAGATTACACAGAAAAATTCCTGAAAGCAATCTTTTAAAGATACTGCAAATGATAACCTTTGTCTGCAGTTTGAATAACTGTAGACTAACTCAGGTTAAGAGCTTTTAACAAACTCTTTTAACAAGTCTAAGAAAATACATTAATCTCAAAACAAAAGAGAGTATATTCTATTGCAATTTGAGAAGACATACCTAGAAACCCTAATGGG
The DNA here is from genome assembly GCA_007258455.2 of Sequoia sempervirens. Lineage (NCBI taxonomy): Eukaryota > Viridiplantae > Streptophyta > Pinopsida > Cupressales > Cupressaceae > Sequoia > Sequoia sempervirens. Next base: position 70,906,197 of record VDFB02105785.1, read on the forward strand.
TTTATTTTAACCATAATCAACAAGAGTTAATCTCCAAAACCAATATTTTACTCAAATCCATATAGATTTTGCATTACTTGATCACGGTGGAAGATAACTGAATAAAAACCATAAAAACTTGTCAAATAGTTCCATAACTACCCAGCTGGTAAATGACATCAAGTCTTCTCTAACCAAGTCACATCTTTATCTAGCTCAAAACCTTTCACTAACTCACTAAGCTCAAACAGTGAGCTTATTCTTGTTATCTACAGTACTCGACTGTGAAGTTTTTACCAGAAATTTGTATTCACAAAATACCTGTGGCGGCAGCTAGGGTTCCAAAACTTTATACAATGAAACAATAACTCTGCCCTACATTTCCCCCAAGTCTTTCAAAGACTTTTCAAAAGAGTATAATCATTTGGAATCCGAGAATCATAATACATTTGAATCCATTGTCTAAGATTAAAACATTAACTTATGATGGTTGTTGATACCCATGTCACTACTAAGTGACTTTGAAACTAAGCCAAAACCTTTTTAATCATAGCACCCATTGTCACATGATTAATGTGATAAAAAAAGAAGAAGCATCAAACTAATATTTTACTCAAGAATTTTTAAATAAACTTTTGAAACTTTAATTTGTCCTACTCCTCAATGTTTAACATGCCCGACAAGGGCCCCCTCTTTGTTGTTTAGATAAAATCTCTTAAGGCCCGACACCTCTATGGTGAAAAATATAAATAATTCAATATCTTCAACATAGGTCACATAAATTAAGAAATATTTCAAAGACATATACAATGTAATAATGAAGTACAAGTTGCCTGAAGCCATATGCTTCACACTAATTTATATTTGAAGATCCCATTTAGCAAAAAAAATACTCCATGAAGAGAATATACAAGTAACTTTGACCTGTAAACTGCATTTTCTTACAACTTGTATGTTCAAACATAAGAATTCACATCGCATTTGTATTGTCAGCCCATATAGAAATAAATTTGCACGAAAGTATAAGAAAATGTATACCTTAATAAATTTGCATGAAAGTATAAGAAAATGTATACCTCAACAAGTACTTGCCAATATGTTAGCCAAAGTATGTATGCCATTGTACATTATCTAAGATTCCTGTAAACATCATGTGCCACCAAGATCATATAAAATCACCATGTGAACCAACTGAAATCATCATATATTAAAACAAGCTAAGAATGCATCCTATCAACATCCATCAAGCATCAACATCCATCAAGAATATTATAACATATATATTCTCCATGCCAACAAACCAACCACTTTTGACATCAAGGACAAACTAACACATAAACAACTGAAATCCAACAAACTCCCCCTTTTTCCTTGATGGAAAAACACATCATCTCTCCCCCTTTTTGCCTCAATGACAAAGAGTAATAGAGGAGAATGTGAAATTCCATGAATATAAACAACTGAAACTAACCAACATAGTAACCATCTGAAAATAGGAGTCAAGAATCATATTATTACTTTAGTCATAATCAAATAACTCTGTGTCATATACCTCCTTGTGTTAATCACATGAGCAAACACAATATCTCTGCAACCATAATAATGTCACTGTTATCATACCAATTGTCACTATTTTCTGAATGCCACCTTGAGAATCTTTTGCTAACTTTTTTGGACACTATTCTTTTATGTGTAACCTGCTAACATCTCCAAAGAAACTAATAGGAACAAAAGAGATAACAATAATGTCAAGAATCATCAACCTTGGGAACAAAGACCTTAAATGACAAGGATACCATTTTCAATAGTGGCATATTGAAACAAAAACAACTCATTATGTAACTGTCACCAAGGAAAACCTATAACACACTACCACTTTCAACATGTAGCTGGAAGTGATCAAGTCACAACACCCCAAATAGTTGTTACCTTACACCAAGGAAATATCAGCATATAAAATCAAGTACTGTGAGATCAAAAATATCAATGTATGCATCAATTGCACAACCTACAAATAGCAACTCACTGTCAAAAGCACAAAGGAATATCATTGTCAAGCACCCCAAGAATGAACTGTGAATGTAATAAATACCACTACCATACATCAATGACAAGCTAAGAATGTAAAAATCACCAAACTTTATTACAACCAATCATCAAAAGTATTTTGTACCATGAAATATGCAAGAAATCTCTCCCTATGATATAGCACTATCCAATCACTATTTCACAATTATCATTGCTTATTACTGACATGTGTCCAAGCAACAAATGTTGCTTTCACTGATGTTGTCTTGTCTTAAGTAACTATCTCATGAAACCTGAAACAATTAATTTTCCAATCTGAATCATTAAACAACTGTTCCATAATGCAATACCAAAATGCATGTAACACCATCCAGTGGAATATCAAATAGAATATCACTAAACATGTCAAAGATGAACACTGATAATACTAAGAAGAACTAGATGCAACCACATGTTGAACCAATGATTAAGGAAACAAATGGTGCATACACATAAGAATATCTCCCCCTAAGACCATGCATGCTTTTAAAAGCATTCAGACAAGACTATTTCGAGAAGCCTTGAAACCTTGCAAATCCAAAAAAAAAAATTATAACTTTCATTGTCATTTCAACAATAAGATTCTCCTCAAAACAACATTCACTGCATTGTACTTCCCTATTTCACATTGCTTCATGAAGTAGACAAATTGCATGACTTGGAAGAAAAACATAATCTTTCTTCTCCATCTCCTGAGACATAGAGTTCTAAAAATTCTCTTCTCATATCATAGAGCCTTCCTCTTTATGAAGATAGAACAATTGAGTGTTGAATTTCCAAACAACTGATATTAGTGGAAAAAAAATGAATTGAGTTTACTAATTCTCTGTTCATTCTCAAGAAAAACTTTCTATATCTCTGTTGACATAATCAAGACAATATAAAGTGACACACTAACACACAATCCTTCATGTAATGAAAATTGCAAACTATTCCAAAACACCAACTAAATTGTAAGGGTTTGATTGCAGTTTATACTTTCAAGGGTATAAGATAAAACTTTAAAGCACACCCTGCAATCACAAAGATTGATTAGTGAAAAGAAATAGGAGGAAGATCATAGAGACTCCTCCTCAACTGATCAATAACTTTTACACTAGTCACTTCATAGATATTTCCCTGTGTCCATGATCCAACAACTATTTCTCTTGATTTCTTTTTAATATGACACCCACAAGCATAAAAAAGAATACAAAAATATTGATCACATATTTGTGTCACACTTAACAGATTATGTTTTAAACCTACTGCATAATAAACATCTGGAAAGAAAATGTTATTACCAAAAACCACTGTGCCTTTTGCCATAAGTTGTATGTAATCATCATTACCAAACCATACTAAACCAAAATCACCAAATTCAAGTTTAGTAAAAATACTTCTGTCCCTTGTCATATGATGAGAACAACCACTATCTAAGATCCGTGTTTTTTCAACTTTAATATGTAATTCAGTTTGATTAAAAATACCTTTCGGTTCTACATTGCTCCTTTTAGGCATCCAAACCAACTTAACTTTGTTTTGCATAGTTGTCTTAGAAAGACTATTCTCTTTCTTCTTGTAGGAAGCATGTCTAGATCTGCCACATTTAGCTTTTACATTTACATCTAGAAAATCACTTGAATCATCCATATAACCAAGACTTGACTTGTCTTCATAAGACCTTTGTTTATTCAAAAGATCTGTAAATTTATCAAATTCCTTTCTAAGATTGTTAATTTTAGTTTCTAAGACACAACAATTTTCTTCCTTGAATTCCAATTGCATCCTTGTAATCTTAAGGATTTCAACTTGAAGTTTTAAGTCAGTAATTTCCTTTTCAGTGATTAGAATCTTACTTACTAGATTCTCAGTATCTTGCTCAATTTGAATTTTCTGATATACTAAGTCCTTTTTCAAATCTTGAACTTCACTTAGATCAATTTTCAGTTCATTCTCAAAACCTCCCAATTCTTTATTAGAAGCAAAAGTCTCTGCAAGTCTATTTTCTTGCAGTTCCATTTCATTCATTGTGGTCATAAATACAGTCTCACCTTCTAGATCTATTTTATCATCTTCTAAAACAAACTTTTTTATATCCTCTTGTTGTTTAACTTCACCCATAAATAGAGTCTCTTCTTCTTCATCTGAAGAGTCTTTTGTCTCACTGTCTAATTCATCTTTGATGAATATACTCTTTTTCTTCTTGAAATTGAATTTCCTTTTAGGTTTATAGATCTTCTTCTTAAACTACTTGTCAGGTTTTTCATCATCACTATTTTGTTCAACATAGGCATTTAGCTGTAGGATGTCCAATTTTGCCACAGTTGAAACATTTAAAGATAATTTTCCCTTTGTATTTACCTGATTCCTTTTTTGGTTTTCCAACAAAGTAAAACTCTTGAGTATTAGAGTCTTTAGACTCACTTTCAACTACAATTTCCTTTTTTTTCAATTTTAAAAGCAGTTTCTTTTCCTGGTGGATTGTTTTTGCTTGTTCTCATTTCAAAAGCAGTAAGAGTCCCTTGTAGATCATCTAAGGTAAGCTTATTAAAGTGTTTCTTTTCTTCAAGAGCTGAAACCTTAGTTTCATATTTGGGATGCAAGGTTCTAATGGCATTTTTGACCACATCAAACTCTTCTATTACTTCTCCTAAACCTCTCATTGCATTAACAACTTCACTTATTCTCAAAAAGTATTCAGTCACTTTTTCATCATCATTCATTTTCATTTCCTCAAATTGAGTTTTGAGAGTAAGAATCTTTGACTGTTTGACTTTATCATTACCTTGATAAATGTTTTCAATTTTTTTCCAAATTTCTTTAGTTGATTTGCAATGCACGACTTTAACAAATACATCTTTGGTTAAACCACACAAAAGAGCATGTTTAGCTCTAGCATTAGTTTCATACTTCTTCTTTTCAGCAGAATCTGAGGGTATTGTGGGTGGAACAATATACCCATCTAAAAAAATGCTCCACACATCAAGATCAATTGAAACCAGATATGTTTCCATTTTGATTTTCCATAACACATAATTTGTACCATCAAACAATGGAGCTCTAGTCACAGAAGTACCTTCTTGAGCTTGTGACATGTTTGACAGACTTCCAAAACTAGAATCTATCCTAGGTGGGTTAGACCTATGAAAGGACCCTACACTCTGATACCAATTGTTGGAAGACTGAAATCATTGAGAGGGGGGGGTGAATCAGTGATTTATAAAAGTTACAAACTTTTCAAAAACAAGAATTTGTGTTTGCTTTTGAACTAAGAGGAAAAATGACGGTATGTGAAGTGAACTTGACTTTTAAATCAAAATATCAACTGATAGTTCAAAGAATAAATTTTATTTGTGCATGAACAGTATTGTATTTGCATGAACAATGAATTAAACATGAAACATTAACAAAGGATGAACTTAACACTTTCACATGTATTAGATCTCACATTAAAAATAGAACCTTTTATGCATGAAATGCGCATTGACAAATATGAAAGATTGATATGAAATGTGGCATAACACATTAAAATCAGACTGATAAGAAAAAGATCACACACATAAAATCACCACATAACACAAAATTTTTTCCTCAATGGAAAACCCTCTAGGGGAATAAAAACCACTTGAAAAATATTTCTTTATTTAGATAGAGCACCAACTCAAGGAGCACTAACCCCTCACTAATTTAGAGCACCAACTCCATTACAATGCAACACAATTACAATATTCTATAAGAACCCTAGAAGTGCAATATGCAGTCCTAGAATTTCAATAGAAAACTATAAATATTTTCAATAAGCACATTCAAGAATGTTGTATGAGAATGACATCTTCCTTAAATACAATAATCTGAGTATCAATATAAATATTTTCAATGCAATACAACTTCTGTATAGTATATCTAAAACATCATATTCCTCTTTCAGATTACACAGAAAAATGCCTGAAAGCAATCTTTTAAAGATACTGCAAATGATAACCTCTGTATGTAGTTTGAATAACTGTAGACCAACTCGGGTTAAGAGCTTTTAACAAACTCTTTTAGCAAGTCGAAGCAAATACATTAATCTCAAAAGAAAAGAGAGTATATTTTGTTTCAATTCAAGAAGAGATACCTAGAAACCCTAATGGGTTTATTTTAACCATAATCAACAAGAGTTAATCTCCAAAACCAATATTTTATTCAAATCCATATAGATTTTTCATTACCTAATCACGGTGGAAGATAACTAAAAAAAACCATAAAAACCTGTCGAATAGTTCCATAACTACCTAGTTGGAAAACGACATCAAGTCTTCTCTAACCAAGTCACATCTTTATCCAGCTCGAAACCTTTCACTAACTCACTAAGCTCAAACATTGAGCTTATTCTTGCTATCTAAAGTACTCAACTGCGAAGTTTTTACCAAAAAATTGCATTCATAAAATACCTGTGGCGATGGCTAGGGTTCCAAAACTTTATACAATGAAACAATAACAACTCTGCCCACATTTCCCCCAAGTCTTTTGAAGACTTTTCAAAAGAGTATAGTCATTTGGAATCTGCGCATCATAATACATTTGAATCTGATGTCTAAGATTAAAACATTAACTTATGATGGTTGTTGATACCCATGTCACTACCAAGTGACTTTGAAACTAAGCCAAAACCTTTTTAATCATAGCACCCATTGTCACATGATTAATGTGACCTAAAAAAAAACATCAAACCAATATTTTACTCAATCTTTTTAAAAAAAACTTTTGAAACTTTAATTTGTCCTACTCCTCAATGTTTAGCATGCTCGACAAGGGCCCCCTCTTTGTTGTTTAGATAAAATATCTTAAGGCCCGACACCTCTATGGTGAAAAATATAAATAATTCAATATCTTCAACATAGGTCACATCAATTATGAAATATTTCAAAGACATATACAATGTAATAATGAAGTACAAGCTGCCTGAAGCCATATGCTTCACACTGATTTATATATGAAGATCCCATTTAGCAAAAAAAATACTCCATGAAGAGAATATACAAGTAACTTTGACCTATAAACTACATTTGCTTGCAACTTGTATGTTTAAACATAAGAATTCACATCGCATTTGTATTGTCAGCCTGTATAGAAATAAATTTGCACAAAAGTATAAGAAAATGTATACCTTAATAAATTTACATGAAAGTATAAGAAAATGTATACCTCAACAAGTACTTTCCAATATGTCAACCAGAGTATGTATGCCATTGTACATTATCTAAGATGCATGTAAACATCATGTGCTACCAAGATCATATAAAATCACCATGTGAACCAACTGAAATCATCATATATCAAAACAAGTTGAGAATTCATCATGTCAACATCCATCAAGCAATGTATCATGTCAACATCCATCAAGCATATCATCACATATATATTCTCCATGCCAACAAACCAACCACTTTTGACATCAAGGATAAACTAACAAATAACAATTGAAAGCCAACACCAGTCTCAAAATACTTACCTTAGAGGATTACAAACATACAACTGGCCAGGAGGCCTTCTTAAATACCCCCCCAAAGGGTTGTTACATAAACAAGGACCTACAAGTAAGAACTGAAATGAGTGCTAATGCTTAATGATTAACTACCTAATTATCCTCTAAATGATTGAAAAAATCCTATATATATGCTTCTCAAGCTCACCAAATGGATCTGACTACCTGATAAATGATCAAACATGAAAGTCATCCCCAAAACATGAGTAGATAAATCCACATGAGAGATGTAACTTGTGGATCTCCAAGATAGGTCCCAATGAACCCAAGATGCTATAATGATATTCCATTTAGGTCCACATGCCCAAAAAATAGGTTCACACTAAGAAACTGAGCCAGCTTGGCCCCAATGCTCTATTAGGTAAAATACAGTGAAATACTGAGAGGGATAACTTTTAATAGACACGTGTAAATGATCTAAAATCTGGATATGTGATAGATGTCCATGTATAGATGTTATATCCCACACCTTGAGCTAAGAAATGATAATGCAGTGAAATGTAGAGTGAACTAGTGAAACTGCTACTAAAAGCAATGCAAGAAAAGAACTATTTTTGGTTGATGCAAGATTTCTTTACAACCAGGTATGCTCTTGCATCACATGGATAATCAAGAAACAAGATTCTATTTCTTTATCTACTATAAAATTTGAGTACAGTGCAACAAAATCTTGATGCACACAAGTGTTGTGGATGAGGCAAACATTGAAGGATATCAAAGTAGTGTATAATGAACCAATTTCTATCTTATGTGACAATACAAGTGCAATCAATATTTTTGAAACATCAAAAAATAGGTTGATGGTTTATAAAGAGGGGTTCACCACAATGAATTGACACCAAAGAACCTATTTCCATAATTTCATTCAAGGAAATGAGATCCAAACTATGAAATGACTATCAACCCTTAGGTGAGTCAAATCAAGGTATGAATCAACAAATTTCATATCTATGCAAGGATGGGGGTAAAATCTAAATAACACTTTGGAGAGAAAGATCAAAACCATCAAACAAACTCCAAAATGTAAGCTATAGCATGCAAATGAAGAACAATAACCAAATCTAACAAAAATAGTAATCAAAAGGCAGATCTAGAAAGGGGAAAATAATGTGTACCTTTCACCAAAAGTCACCATTTGAAGCTCACTGAGGACTCATTTCCCCTATGGTGAATGGGTCCTAGCTAGGGTTCCTGAAAATGATTTCTGGGTTCTCTTTTGTTGTGTTTGCACTCCCAAATTCCCAATTCTCACTATCAAATAGCCAAAAATAAATTCTATAGAGGAGTTTCCGTGATATGACAACTTTTCTTACAAATTTGACAACTTTGCAACTTTCTTCAAATTTTTCTCTTCAAAGGATCTTCAACCTAAAATCTGTAATCACACATCAAAGAGAGAAAAATATTGTTTTGTTAGGGAATGGGGGTTTGCCTTGGTCAAACCCCATTTTGGTAACTAAACCTTGAAATGAAACAATGAAATAGCAAGAAGGGATGATGAATGAACAACAATATGCAACAACTCACCAAACCTTATTTGAACCTTGGATTGTAGATATACAAAATAGCATGAAGTAGCCTCAATGGATGTAGATCTTGATCCTGAAACTTTTCTTGAAACAATGACCTTGAATGCTTTAATAGATCTTGAACACTATATCACCATATTAGCTCAAACAACATGCATGATGCAATAAATCTTTGACACGATGATAGGAATCTTGATTGGTGTAATAATCTTCAATAAATCTGCCTTTGAATGCCTTGAAAATTCTCTTGTGAAAGTACTCTTAGCTTGCTTGAAATATTCTAGGTGCTTATAAAAACTTTCTAGGATGAAACATAGTGAAATGACCTCTTATTTATATATATCATAAGATTAATTCCTGAAATTCAAATATAACAAGCCAACATCTAAATGTGCATTTGAAATCATTGAAAAGTAATTAAAAACATAATTCAAATTTAGGTCCTAGGTGCAAGTGAGGACCTATTCCCCTTATGGCGAATGGGTCCTAGGCCACTTGCCTAGGACACACATTGCTCAATGTTAAACCTTATGTCATGACATTTATGGATGTTGGGTTTATCCCTCAAAATTTGTAATTAATTAGCCATAGATTTGAATTAAAGGGGAAAATTAAGGAAAATTAACCTCAATCAATTAATAAAGCCCTATATTAGTGTGAAAGTGTAAAGGTACACCTTACAACACCAAAAACAAGGCACAATTAAGTTCATTTTAATTAAAGGGCCCTAAACTTAATGTGAGTATGTAAAATACATATTACAACACTAAATTAAGGCATCATTAAGCTCATTTTATTGTTATTTATTTACTCTAAATTAAGTGTGAAAATGGGATACTTTTTCCTACACTACAATTTCAAAGAATCCAGTGATGCATTCAAGGACAAAACACATTTCAATTAGGTATCACTTTTTGAGAGAGAAGGTTGTGGATAATGAAGTAAATCTTGATATGTGCCTACAAAGGATCATATTGTTGATATATTAACTAAGGATCTTCCTAAGGCTACTTTTGAGTATCTCTGGGAGAAGTTGGGGGTTATTACCCCTCCTTGAACTAGATGCATAGGGAGATGCATCACTCCAATGGATCTCAAGATTCATTCTTTGTTTTGGACTGATGTTGGTGGCTACCTCTTAGGGGGAGTATGTAGTAGCATTGCTAATTTTTGTAGTCAGAAGAGCGTGTGTTGTCATTTTGGAGTGGTTGTTGATTTGGTACAATTTGGTGTGTACTCCTAAGGGGGAATATACAAAGCAGTAAAGGAAAGAAGTTGCATAAGTAAGCAAGTTGATTGATGTCAAAGGAAGAGAATAAACAGTGCAATTATTTTGGTCCTTTTCCATTGATGTCAAAGGGGGAGAGAAAGTCATGTGAAAAAGAACAAGTTATTAGGGGAAGAGAGAGAAACAAGTAAAGAAGACAAGCTACAAAGAGGAAAAGAACAATGTGAAAAAGATAAGTTATTTAGGGGGAGAAGTAATGTGAAGAGTTGCAGTATGTTGGTATTCTTAGCAATTGTGTCTTTGATGGTTTTTCACATCATGTGTTGCCATCAATGAAAAAGGGGGAGATTTTTGCAAGTATGAGTAGTTAGTGTTGTCATTGATGTCAAAAATCCTATGTTGTCATTGATGTCTATTTTTGGATAAGATCATTGCAAGAGTGTGAGCAGTTGATGCTTTGATTAGTTGCATTATGTTGTCATTAGTAAAGCTACTAGTGTCAACCTCTAGTGTTATTGTGATAAGCTTCTATGATCTATGGTTCATTTTTATTGGTTCATTTGTGTTGAGGAAGTGTTGAAGATGATGAGGATGTGTCTTTGGTACTTGTTTTACAAGTGCTTTTGAGAAAATTTGATAAAAAGAGGAAATAGTGTGTTGTAGTGGTGTTCTAGGTTACATATGTGTGTTCTTGTGTTGCTCTGTATTTCGTCTAGGTTGAAGATCTATCTATATGATTTAGATATATTGATGAGAGGTGTTCAGAGGTGTTGCATTCAAGAGTTGGTGTGCTGGATAGATGTACAGAATAAGTTGTGTTCACTAGTGTGTGACTATGTTTTGTAGAGGTGTCTGGGAGAAATTTTTTTGCTCCACATTTCTTCGTAGTTATGTTTTAGTTCTTGCAAGTATGAAGGAGTGTTGATTGTGCTGGTATTTTACTTCACTCAATATGGTTTGAGGTTTGGTGCTTCAAAAGTAATTTTTTCAGTAAAAGTGTATGGTAGAGTTGTTTGAGTGTAAAGGGTGTGTAGATTCTTCAAGTGGAAGTTGTTGTGAAGGATTTTTTTTGGATTTTAGGGTGTTCATGGAATATTCTAGAGTGTGTTCAGGTGACATTTTTTTTTCAAGTTATGGTTAGATCAAATGAAGTGTGTACTTAAATTTTAATGGTGTTTACATGGGTATTAATCGACCTTGGTGTTTATACTACTTGTGAAGATTCTTCATTGTCTGTGGAAGCATAACATGGTGTGTGAGGATGGATTTATATTTGTGGTCTACCTTCATTCCTTTCCACCATGGGAATTTTTTGGTTCTAACTTAATTTGAATTTTCACGTTTGAGGTACATAATCGACCTTGGAGAAGGTTTCAAGGTTGAAGACAATACAAGTATGAGTTGATTTGTTGAGGGATGACAAGATAGATGCGAGAGATGTGAATGATGCAAATTGGAGAGTGTTAGAGTGTGAAATTAAGAAGTGTAGTGTGATATTTCATGTGTTAGTTTACTAGATGTAGTGAGCAAAAGGTGGCTACAATTATTCAATCAGAATGCAAAGGTGTTGATTTCATTGTGGTGGATTCTCTATTGCATTGAGATGCTTTTCTCTGTGTAGCACTTCTTTTCTATCTTCTTTTCTATTTTGGAAGTAAGCCTTCTTTATTTGGGCAATGAGCCCTATTGTATTCGGTGTTAATATTACTTATATTGTGAGCTAATCCTCGTCGTGGTTTTTCCCTTCTTGGGTTTTCCACTTAAATCTGGTGTTCTCTTATGTATGGTGTTGAGTTGTTTTAGTTTTTGTTAATTGATTTTCATGTTAATTTGGGTTTTGAAGTTTTAAGGTACAAATGATTCACCCCCTTCTCAGTTGTCATGTGCATTCAACACAGTAAATCCCTTCTAAGATGATAAGCAATTGCTACTTAAATAATGACATATGTGCATTAACATGGAATCAATATCTTCCCACATATAGATGGTTCTAATTCCAAACAATAGGATCTAATAACATTGATTTAAAAACACCAAGATTCATCATTACAAATATCAAATAAATATTGCTTCTCTTTAGACACCTAATAAACCTACTCTAATGTGCTATTAAAACATTCTTTCGATCCTAAGTTTCCATGCATCACAACTAAGCAAGGGCGTGATACAATAATAAATCTCATTTTATGTTGATAAAAAAACCAATGCTTAATTCACCTAAATATTTTATTTCTAAATAAGATCTAATTCAACTATACAATACATCATAATAAGCCTATCAATCATACTACAATGACGTATCAAATTCATAATAACTTGAAATAAGATATGGATGAACACAAAAAACACAAAGGAGTTTCAATTAATATTTATAACACATCCATGAAATAAAATATTACTTAAGAATTTTTTCCAAAAGCATGAATAGGAATATCTATGATGCTCAAATAGAATTACCTACCTACACATACATTTTTCACCAAAATACATAATACAATAATTATTAAAATTGCAATCCCACATATAATGAATATAATGATTGGAACATTGTGGGATCAATTACACGCTCAATTACATAATTAAAATAATTATGACCCTTACATAATTCAAGCCATATACAAGATGGGAAATATATCAAACCAAAAGATTTTTAAGCTCCCAATTTATCTTCTAAATGGAGACCAATGTGGAATGTTAATTCCCAAGCATATTAACATTATTGAGATCAATAGATGCCTATTCTACTCTAGAAACCTATGAGCTATGGATAATACATATCATGGATATACTTCTAGCACAACCATCCCACACACAAACAAAAAATTATGGATACACTTCTAGCACAACCATGTCACACACAAACTAAATATCATGGATGCACTTCTAGCACAACCATGTCACACACAAACTAGGGTCTCACATAAGACACCAATAGTACACACCATGGTTACACATGGGTATCACACACCATCTTATGCATATCACCATGGGTACATATGACAAGTTGCCGTTAGGTCTCACACTTGAATTGATTAATTGTCACATCAATGAGCGTGGTGTCCAAGTATGTTTGTAGAATGTGTAGACATCTAAATTTGATCACTTATGTTTGGTCAAATTTATCTTTTTTCATCTAAATATCCTCTTTTCTGCATTAATTAAGTAATATTGCTATTATTTGATTAATAGCCCTAAAGTCCTCTAAATCCCTAAGGTATTTGGTTAAATAATTAAATACCTTACCCTTTATTCCCTTTTTCCTCAAAGAATTAAATAAATAATACATTTATTTAATTCCTCATATGTCACATCCTCCATCACTTTTTCTTAATCCTAATCCACCTCTTAATCCCATCTTTAATGGTGTGCACATTCATAATCCATGTTTATGATGTGTCACATCCTCCAACTTTTGCAAGTTGGCTCTTAATCCTCATTAGCCACCTAACTGTCTTCTAATCATCGATTAACTAGTCTAATCACCCCCTTAGTCAACTCTCCCCATATCCCAAGGAATTTTTAATTGCTTTTTATCTTCCCAATGTCCTTTTGAGGAATTTTTAATTCCTTTCTCATCTCCCAAGGAATATTAAATTACTTTTCACTTTTCCAAGGAATATTAAATTCCTTTTATCATCCCCATGCTCATTAAAAAGGAATTTTTAATTCTTTTAGTCAACTCTTTGATCTCAACCATTGATCTTATTCCTCCTTTCAATCTCCACTGTCCATTCGAATCTCCCTTGTTTAAATTACTAACACTTAGCCATTTTGGAACCCTAGCTATTCTCCACCATTCTAGAACCCTAACCACATCCTCTAGCTCTCACACCATCTCCATAGCCAAACTCTTGCATCCAAATCAAGCAAAAACAAGTCTTTATGCTGCCGAAATCGATCTAGGAGCACACATATCAAGCTATCAACAAGACCAACCAACTGATCAACTTGGACAAGGTAAATCACTCCATTTTGCTTTGTTTTGTTCAAGTTTAACTTGGCTAATCTTGAGGTGTTGTTTTTTGTTATTCTTTTTTTGCATTTCATTTCATTTTGCATCATTTTAGGGTAGAAAACATGCTGCACACATTTCTGGCACGCCCGGTGGGACCCACAAATGGGTATATTCTTTCATGTTCTCTATTGTTTCAAATTTTGCAGGTTCAAGTTTACAAACAGGCGAATTTGCATCCTAAACAGGTGAATTTTCACCCTAAATAGGTGAATCTGCACCTTAAATAGACAAACTTGCAGCTAAAGGGGCGAATTTGCACCCTAAACAGGCGAATCTATACCCTAAATAGGTGAATCTGCACCTTAAACAGGCAAACTTGCAGCTAAAGGGGCGAATTTGCAACAACAGAGATGAATTTGCAAAGTGTCAAATTCACCCATCTAACAAGTTTGGGAAAATTTGTTATCTATCCCCAAACAGGCGAACCTACTACTAATTTGGGCCAATTTTCCTCTTACAGAGGTGAATCTGAGGTAAAACAGAGACTTAATCCTTTCATTTTCGATTCTGTTTTGGTTTCGTTTTTAGGTACTAACCTACTAACCTATCTATTTGTGAGTGTGCCTCATTTTTTTAACGTTTGTGCAGCTGTTTCTCATTCATTCAAGATCGACAGTTGAAAAACTACTAATGTATTTACTGTAGAATGAGCGGTCCAAGATTTGTAGTTAGTTAGTTTGTTGTTTTTCTATATTAATCTAGGCACACGTAGTTTTAACTAGAAGGTCAATTGACTTGTTTGTTGTGTTTTTGAGTGAGTTGTTGATGTATCCAATCCCCTTGTGCCATTTGGCGATCCTGGGTGATGAGAAATCACAGTTCACTCTAGTCCATTTGTGTTACCTAGGAGGTGCTAGTACGTCTAAGCTCTCCCCTTGTGCTACGTGCGAGCCTGGGGACCAACCGAAAACGTCTAGTATCTTCTTTTAGCAGGACCTGCTTGGTATTTCATCACCCCAAGGGACGATCCCAACCATGTGTACCAGCGGGGTATATAAAGGGGGGAGAGCCAAAGTTGTACCCCAATCTAGTCATGTCATGTTTGGCAGAGCGTCGAAGCTAGGGTGAGACCTAGATAAGACGTGAAGAGTTGGTTTGAGTTTTTAGTACCTCGTTAGGGCTCCTAACTCATGCTTGTGATGGGCTGGTGTTCACGGTTGTGCCTCACGTACCGTGTATATCGAGGACTCCCTAGATTGCCTTGTTTTGCCTAGATAAAGACCCTTCTAGGATCGTGTTGCCTGGTATGTTTTCTTTGTGTTATACCAGTGTTTTTCTTTTTAGGTGAGTCAGCCTTGGCCTTCTGTTTGTTGTTTGTCGTGCTTGTCGTCCTTTACGATAGTCAGTTGTTTTGCATCCTAGTCCAATCTAGGTCTCTCCGTTTGGGCGAATTTTCTTGTGGGTCACTTTCTTAGGCGACCCTATTTTTGCCCGTTTCTTTGAACAGGCGAGTCTGTTCATCCATTAGGCGAGTCTGTCAGTCCCCATTCATCAAATTCACCCGTGTTTTATAGAATAGGTGAATTTTCTCCCTATTTGGGTGAATTTTCTACTGTTTTGGGCGAATTTGCACACTATAGAGGCAAATTTGCTTGTTGTTTCAGTCCCTATTGATCCATTGAGTCATCAAATTCGCCCATCTCTTATGTTTGGGCGAATTTTCCACATTCTTGGGTGAATTTTCCATCAGTTTGGGTGAATTTCCTCCCTGAACAACCAATCTCGTCTTCTGTTCATCCATTCAGTCAGTCCATTTGTCCATCAGGAGAGTTCGTTCGTCCGTTCAGAGAGTCCGTTCACCCATTCGGAGAGGTCATTCATCCATTTGGAGAGGCTGTTCATTTGTTCAGAGAGTCCTTTCATCCACTACGAGAGTCTATTTCTCCGTTTGTCAGGTTTGTTGCTTCATTCGTTAGATCCGTTTATCTATTCGTCGAGGCTGTTTGTCCGTTAGGCAAGCTCGTTTTCCCATTAGGTGATCCCATTTTCAGGTCATCCCTTTCCCATCCGTACTATTCAAGAAATAGGAAAGGTTGTTACCCCGTTAGGCGATCCTGAAAGTCAAATCCGCCTGTTTTCCCGAGTTTAGGCAAGTTTTCCACCTGTTTGGGCTAGCTTGCTACCTTTTTAGGCAAATCTGCTCCCTGTTTGGGCGAATTTGCTCCTTATTTGGACAAATTTCCTACCTGTTTGGGTGAATCTGCTCCCTGTTTAGGCAAATTTTCCACCTATTTGGGCGAGTTTGCTACCTTTTTAGACGAATATGCTCCCTATTTGTGCAAATTTTCTCCCTTTTTGGATGAATTTGCTACCTGTTTGGGCGAATTTGCTCCCTGTTTAGGTGAGTTTTCCACTTGTTTGGATGAGCTTACTACCTTTTTAGGGAAATCTACTCCCTTTTTGGGTGAATCTGCTCCTTGTTTGGGTGAATTTTCTACCTGTTTAGGCGAATTTTTGTTTAGGCAAATTTTCCACCTATTTGGGCGAACTTGCTACCTTTTTAGGTGAATCTGCTAGCTATTTGGGTGAGTCTATCAGTGTTTTGGGTGAATCTTCTCCCTATTTGGGCGAGCTTGCTACCTATTTAAGCGAATTTGCTCCTTGTTTGGGAAAAATTGCTACCTGTTTGGGTGAATCTGCTCCCTGTTTGGAAAAATTTGCTCCTTGTTTAGGTAAATTTTCCACTTGTTTGGGTGAGCTTGCTACCTTTTTAGGTGAATCTGCTAGCTGTTTGGGTGAGTCTGTTAGTGTTTTGGGTGAATATGCTCCTTGTTTGGGCGAGCTTGCTACCTGTTTAAGTGAATCTACTCCTTGTTTGGGTGATTTTTCTCCATGTTTAGGTGAGTTTTCCACCTGTTTTGGTGAGCTTGCTACCTTTTTAGGAAAAATTTCTCCCTATTTGGGCAAATCTACTCCCTGTTTGGGTGAATTTGCTACTTGTTTGGGTGAATTTTCCACCTGTTTGAGCGAGCTTGCTACCGTTTTAGGTGAATCTGCTAGCTGTTTGGGTGAGTTTGTTAGTGTTTTGGGTGAATCTACTCCCTGTTTGGGCAAGCTTGCTACTTGTTTAAGCGAATCTACTCCCTATTTGGGTGAATCTACTCCCTGTTTGAGCAGATCTGCTACCTATTTGGGTGAATCTACTCCCTGTTTAGGTGAGTTTTCCACTTGTTTGGGCGAGCTTGCTACCTTTTTAGGCAAATATGCTCCCTGTTTGGGTGAATTTGCTCCTTGTTTGGGAGAATTTGTTGTTTAGGAAAATTTTCCACCTATTTGGGTGAGCTTGATACCTTTTTAGGCGAATCTGCTAGTTGTTTGGGCAAGTCTGTCAGTGTTTTGGGCAAATCTACTCCCTGTATGGGCGAACTTGCTACTTATTTAAGCGAATCTACTCCCTGTTTGGGCGAATCTGCTCCCTATTTAGGTGAATTTGCCACCTATTTGGGTGAACCTGCTATTAGTTTAGGTGAATTTTCTCAAGAAAATTCACCTATTTCTTGTCTCAGCCCAGTCTTGGGCAGATTTGCCACCTAGATAAGCGATTTTTCCCAAAAGCAAACTTTCATTTGTCTTCCCATCATCGTTATTCTCGTCCATCAACACTTCCTGAAATTCATCATTTCTTCGACCAAATCACATAGGTGCTTCTTAGAACATGATTAGAGTCCATATCTATCATCAAATCATTGAGCCCAATCACCTAGACTTCATTTTAGGGGTTTTGATTTTGATGCAAAAACTTCTGAAGGCCATAACTTTTGACTTAGGTGTCTGTTTGGGCTGAAACTTTACGGGTGGTTGCGTTATGAGGTGGCATGTGGATTTCCAATGACCCTTAGTTGGTTGGCCCCCATTTTGGCACATTTTTGGGCCTTGAAACTTTCATCTTGACCCTCAAAACGACAATTTAGTGTTTTTTTCCAGTTTTTAAAAAGTCATTTTCGTTAATAACTCGAAACTCATGTCTCAGATTAGGATGTTAGTTGGCAATTCATCCTACCTTAGTTTTTAGAAGTTTTTGGGAAAAAATTGGACTCTCAAATATATGCATGTGAAGTTACCTAAAATGGCAAAATTTGACAATTTTTGAAAACTGCCAAATCTGGAAAAAATGTGATTGTCAGTACCTTACGTCTGTAGACATGGAAAATATACCGACATACTTGATCTCTATTATTAATACCATTTCATCCTAAATCATCCCTCAGTCTAACCATTTAATCAAATACCCTTATTTGATTAAATTCATCAATTTTCCTCTCTTAATTAAATAAATCATTTTATCTAATTAAGTTTTTCTCTCTTGTTAATTAAATCAATCTATCTGATCTAATTAACCCTATGTCCATATTTAATTAAATAATTCCCTTATTTTGATTAAATCTCTAAGGTCTATCTATTAAATTAAATAAGTTAAACCTTGTTTAATTTAAGCTAACCAACCATCCCCTTTAGTTAAATAAAACAAAATATTTATTTAACTAAGTCTAAAATCACATTCTTCTCATCTTTGATTTAAATCAACCTATAAATCTAAATCAAATTTTGTCACATCATCTAATCTCTCTTTAAATAATTAACCTTTGATTAGTTTAATCCTAATTCATGTCATCCTCTAGCTTTTGACACTTGCACATGAAAATAGATTTAATTCATTTATTAAATCCCCATTTTCTCTCAACATGGCATAATGGAGGAATATTCTCTCAAATTTGAATTCAAAATCCAAGTGGAATTTGTCCTTCCAACAAGACATTTACTTCACCTAATAAGTCCTGTTGCCTTGAGCCAAATGGTATTTAAGACATTTCTTTTCCCTCTTACATGTCATTTCACTAATTTCAAATATCACCTAATTGCATTTATGGACACATTCATCAAAATGTGCACATCCTCCATCCATTCACATTTAGACAAGTGGCACCTTGCCATTGGTTGAATGTTAGTCCCACATTGCTCCATTTTGAGCATTTGTCCATCTTACCATTCTATAAATAAGAGGTCTCTTTCCTCATTTTGGCATCCACAATTTGAGCAAAGTTATTATACTCAAATCCATAGCAATTCTCATCCATTTTTATCCAATCTTAGCTAGGTTATGCAGATTTTCATCTTGGAGCACACTTCAATCTTCAACAAAGTGGATCACTCTTCATCACCAATCAACATTGCATCATTGGAGTTGGGAAAGGGCCAATTTTCACATCAAATTGGCACCAATTCCCCCAAGAGATTAGGAGTTTTCTTTTCATTTGAATAGGATTTAATATCTTTGGTTTATGCTTGTTTATGTTCTTCATTTCATTTATTTTCCTTTGCAATTCAAATGAATTTCTTAGGGAATCATGATACTAAATTGCATTTAATCTAATATAGTGTTTGTTTCTTGTGTCTATGCAAGTTTAGGATCTTGGTTCACATTTTGGCACTAGAAGGAGGGTTCACCAGAAGTTCTAATCATGTTTTTTTCACCAAATTATGTGTTTTTTGTTGTTTTTGTCTCTATAAGGAACTCCACCACTAGCAAACCAGCGTCGCAGTTTAGAACCGTTGGGACTCCAACGTCGCTATATCGCACCGCTACAAATTCTAAACTCCAACGCTCTTTGTTTCCTGCACAGAATTCAAAATCTCAAACGACACCGTTGAGTCTTTTTCACACACTGGAATCTTTCTAAATTTCAAACTCCATCGTTGGTTGAAATAGCGATGCCTTCATTCTCTTTGTCCCTACTGTAGAGTGACGCTAACTAGTAAGCGACGCTATATAGCACTGTTGGAAATTTTAAACTGCACCGCCTTTATAGGTTCCATCGCTGAAGGGAAGTAAAAAGTGAAAATTAGTTTTATGGCACGCGCCTTTTTTTCAAATTCTGATCATTTGGATTGTTCTCTGATCTCCTAATCTCTATTTTTGTAGATCTGACTGGTTTTCTTGTAGGTTCGCTTGATCAAAAGTAAAGAATAAAAGAGGTAAGATGATATCATTATTTCATGATACCAAGTGTTTTTTAACACTTTAGTGTTTGTTTAACACTCTAAGAGAACTCACTTTTTTCTCTTAAGAAATTTTGTTATCTTTCATGCTTAGGACATACTAGATTCCTTTTGGGCTCTAAAAAGAACACTTCAATTTCTTGTTACAAAAGGGCTTAAAATGAACTTTAGGACACAAACTTATTAGAGTTGGTTTTCGGATTTAACAATTGAACAAGACAAACATTTCCTTTGGTGCTTAAAAAGAATTCATTATTGCTTTGTGGGTCTTAAAATGAACATGTGCTACTTTTTTTTGTGATTGCTTACTCAAGCTAAAACCATTGAAAAGATGTATGCGCTTCTCTCGCGCCTCACAGCGATCTTGAGAATCAAAAGGCTTTTTGGTGGTCTTAGGTTGGGATAAATTCCTCCACACTTTATTTTGAGAACTAAAATTGAACACATCTTGTGAGTGTGAGTCAAACCTATCGCGTGTATTCTCTTTGTTTTTCAACAAAGATCGATTGAGTTACAGATATGTTTGCTCACTTTTGTTTATCTTGGATGGCTTGCATTGGGGAAAAAGTACTCACCCAAGGGAACGACTCAACCAGTAACACTCTAAAGCCAAGAGTATTTCCAGCTGGGATATAAAAATGGGTATTGGAACAAAGGCCAGTATCACTCTATTGGTTCTGACTAGAAGGACAAAAATGGTCTCTCGCCTCGATGGATCAACTCCTACGAACAGAAAGTCCGAATTAAAACCCTTGTTGTAGAAAGGCCAAAATCCCTATCTATTTGTTGGTGCAAGAACGGTCGTTCTAAAGCCGCCCCACACTTTTCCAATTTTTTAGTAGAAATGGAAAGTATGTCATGAGAGTTTCATGGGTGTTGATGCTTGGCTGCCCCGTATAAGTGAGTGTCATGGAGCGGAGCTAGTGGGATCAAGCATCTAACCATTCACTAAAAATAAGCATAGTTGGACTTGTCCAAGTGGGGACTCAAAAAATACAGTCTTTCATAGCCATAGGGTTGTACTTGTTCTTGGTTACATAACACATTGCTTGATTGAAAACATTGGAAAACAAACATTTAACATGAGCATCAAATCTTAAACCCTTTAGGAGAAGCAAATAAACTTGAACGAATTCACATGCCCTTGCTTGCCCTTGGAATTCATTTCCTTAGAGGTTTCTAGGCACTGGAATTTTATATTGATTTGCTACTACTAAAGTAAACATTAGGTAACTCTTGCTTTTATTTCCTCAATTTCCACATAATACACTTTGTGGGATGAAAAGAAATTAAAACATTAGATATCTAGTTTCAAAGCTTAAAAGTGTTTGTGGTAAAACGAAGTCATTAATCAAAGACTAAAGACAATTGAATCCCACACATGTGTCCCAAATGATTTCACGCAAGATCAAGATCAAGAAACCAAAGGTAAAATATCTTAGTCCGAAAGATCACAAAAAGTGTCTCTCAACGCTATACAAATTCAAACGAAGACTGCTTTTTAACTTTTACAGAAAAGCTTCAAGAAACAATCCTGGTTTGTACTCGTTCTATTATTGTCAAAAACCAAATCTTTTTAGAGAGTTTGAGCATCTTGTATAGAGAAAAGCATGTTCTTCAAAATTGAGGTCTAGTAAGCGAGTGTCTTTTTTTAGGTAAACATAGGATCAAAATCAAACTTTCATCCATCCAAACATCAAACCAAAATCATCTCATCATCTACTCTTTGAAAATCCTGGAAAAAATCCTCCATGTTAAACCTTGGGCAAATCATTTGAAACCAAATCAAAATCATCTTGTTTGATTAGATGTGTGTAGATGCATCCTTCACATATTTAGTCAAATTATCAAATCTTGTGAACAAATTCATCCCTTGATAACATCCAACATCTTGGGGTTTAGGAGTTAATTATCCAAAATCAGAATCAAACCAATCAAAATCATCTTGTTTGGATAGGTGTGTTTAGATGAATCATTATTCTCACACCTAGACAAATTAGCATCTTATGAACGAAATCTACTCTAGGACAACATCCAACCTCTTAGAGTTTATGAGTTCACCATCAAAATCAAAATCCAAATCAAATCAATCCCAAAGAAAAATCAAGTCCTAAAGTTTAACATACCCTTCAATATTTTCTCAAAGATTTCCAATCATCCATCTTTTCATCTGTATCATTACCACCCTTTGATCTTTAAATCATCCTAAAAAATTGTCTTTTGTACCTAGAGATATATCATTCTAAATAATTAGAGGTTCATCTCTTATATTCTTGAAAAATTGATCCCTATTTTATGGTGCAAACTAGATCTCAACACAAGGACATGGAAGCGCACAAAGAAACACCAACCTCAAGTGATCTTAGTAAAACCAACACTAACATGAATCATGTTGGATCAACCAATCCTATGACCAATCTTTCACTCCCCCAAGACCATCAAAAGGAAGAACAAGTGGAAGACCTTACAAAAAACCCTCTTGGTATGACCCAAGATGAGATCAATGAGATGGTTCAAAATCCTGAAAATCACAGGATTGTCAACATCATGATGAAACTCCATCCCCAACAATACATGCATGAACTATTAAAATGAGGGACTAAACTCCCTTCTGATTATGACATGAGCACCATTATGAAACCACCTTCAACATCATTCACATTTCCCATATCATCCACAATCCCCATCACATCAACATTCCAATTTCAAAATATCACTCAACTTATCCCCCAAATCACATCATCAATTGCTCCAACTCAACCAATTGTTAATAAAGGGAGTGCATTTCTCAATTCATTGCAAACACACCCTCTTGTAAATAATCAGGATTTGGATGCAAACACTATTTTGGGTCAAACCATCCCCCAAAACCCATTACATACATATGTCCCCCTCACCTTTCATAATGACCCATCATCATCATCATTTCATGCAACACCGCAAACCTCTCTCCCCATGACCTCACAAGGAGAAGGTTACCTATTTGGACCAGGGGCCATTTTTGACCCATCATCATGATCATTTCCCCAAGGGAGCTTACCACTCACTTTCCCACCACTCCCACTAACATCCATCTCACCTCTTGGTTTGAGGCTACCACTGATTCTGCCACTCATTCAAACCCCCCCCAACCATCAATCAAGGCATCATACCAAATCCTCCCCTCTTTCCATCAATATCACAACAACAGATGGAAACTATCCCCATATCACAAACAAATAACACATCATCTATAATCCCTCAAAACATGGTCTCTCAAGGACCAAGCATATCAATCACATCATCCACTACAACGGTGCCTCTCATCACCACATCAAGCACCATTCTGAACCCACCTCCACCACCGCCACCACCAAACACGAACACATCAAACCAATACAGTATTGTGTTGCAAGCAGCCTATCAAAAGGCACTCTAGCAAGTGCAAAATCAACAAGCCGCACAACTAGCTACTCAACAAGCTGCTCAAGCCACTCAAGCCACGCAAGTTGCCCAAGCCGCATTACAAGCACAACAAGCACAATAGGCTACTCAAGCCCAAATATTATTGCAACAACAACAACAACAAGCTACACAGGCACAAATACAAGCTCTAGCTCAGGCCCAGGCACAAGCACAAGCTCAAGCTCAGGCTCAAGCACAAGCGCAAGTTCAAGCTCAAGCCCAATATCAAGCACAACAAGTGCAAGCACAAACGTAGTATCTCGCACAACAACAAGCATATCAGCAAGTGTTGAAGCAATATCAAGAACAACATGAAGCAACCCAATTAGCAGCTCAACAAGCGTTTTTAGATCAACAACAACAACAAGCTCAGCAACAGGCCTTAATAGCACAACAACAACATGACCAACAACAAGCGTTGTTGGTACAACAACAAGCGCAAGCATACTTGGCACAACAACACATGCAAACATCATCCATCAACATACCAACAATCCACCCATCCCACCAACAATTGAACCACCTCAAAACACTTTCATTCCACCCCCTTATCTACAAAATGATGTAACGACACAAATCAAGTTACTCTCGCAACAAGTGCTTGATCTTCAGTTAGGGCGAACAATGAAAACACCCATCGTCCTTATCTGTTCGACAGGATCCTTGTAATGAAGCCATTCTCGAAGGGATTTGAGATCCCCAAATTTGACAAATACCGTGGGACGAGAAACCTTGAAGATCACACTAGGGAGTTTCAGGTTCATTGCATGGAAGTCACATATGATAATACCTATTTGATGTAGCTCTTCCCTAGAAGTTTGGTAGGCTAAGCCATGGAATGGTTTTCTCGCCTTCCTCTAGGCATCAAAAAGTTCCAAGAGATTATAGATACATTCATCAAAAATTGCGCATTCAACATTGCGATGGATGTTAGTTTAGAGGAACTATCAACTCTGAAACAAGGAAAGAATGAATAATTTGCTTCATTCCTACAACAATGGTGATCCAAGGCCAATCAGAGCAAATGGGCCATGCTGGAAGAACAAGTGTGCACTATTATCTCCAACCTTGACAATGCTTTGGATTTTCATCTCAAAGTCCAAGGCATCACCACATATGATCAGTTGATTCCAAAGTGCTTAACATTGAAGGAGCCCTTGGCACGCAACCAATGACACAAACATATCATGATCAACAAAGCAACCGCCCATCTACAAGCTATAACGACAAATATCGCGCATGGGAAAGAAACAAAAACATAACCAACGATGGTGTTGTCGATGCCAAAGTTGTCATCAGTGCACCTCAACAAAACACACCCACGCCTTAACAACAACCCCAAAACCACCATCAAAACAATCATCAAGATAACATAATAACTCAATAGCCAAACAATCAGACCATAAACAATGTCAATGATCAAAGGGGACCACCTCAGCGAAACAAAAACTCCCCCAAGCATAAGTGCACTACCCTTGGGGAACCACTCGAGGTCATCATGAAGAAATTAATAAACGAAAACCTCATCAAGGCTCCTACCTATGAGAATTACCAGGAACCAGATGTGAAACCACCCTGGTACAATGAAAATAAGCTCTGTGACTTTCACAAAAGTCAAAGGGCACACCAATAACAATTGCATGAGGTTGAAAAACCTAATCCAAGACCTTGTTGATCAAAAAATCATAAACGTGGAACAACCAACAGGAAATTAGACCTCAAAATATACACGAATCTGATGCCTAATCACAATAACAAAGGGAACAACATGGATAAATGAAAAGGCACCTTCAAGAGCGTGAATCATGTATATGACCATGTCATTGCATCCTCGGATGATTATTGCACTACTATCACCATCAAAGGAGCACATGCTAATTGTGGAGTCACTATAAGAGGCAGGAAAATTACCATTGTAGGATCATCTCAACCAAACAGAGCACCGACGCCTAACCCAAGATCTGTTCCTAGCGGTTACAATGTCCTCGATCAGCTGAAAAGAACCCCAACACAAATCTCCATCATGGAGTTGCTAAAAATTTCATCTGCCCACAATAAAATCCTTGAGGAAGGATTGGCTTCATCCACTGTCCCTACGGATCTTGATGCGGAACAATTCCAAGCTATGGTCAGAAAAATTATCACTCTGAATCTCCTTACATTCTCCAATCAAGATTTTCCTGCTCAACCATCTCACAACCATGCACTCCATCTAGAGGTCCTAGTGCATAAAAATAAAGTCAAGCAACTCTTGGTGGATGGAGGTGTAGGTTTGAACATTTGTTCCCTCAAGCTCATTAAGAACCTGAAAATATCAGAGGATTCCATCAACAAAGGCAAGGAAATCACAATCAGGGCACATGATGATCAAGAGAGAGTGTCTCAGGGTACTATCCAACTCCCCATCCAATTAGGACCAGCAATAATGTAAACCACCTGTCAGGTCCTGGACCTTGATTTGTCTTATAGTATTCTCTTGGGACGTTCGTGGATCCATGCAATGCAAGCAGTAGCATAAACCTTCCATCAATGTGTCAAATTCACATATGAAGGACAAGAGGTCACAATCCATGGGGATCTTGAACCATTCTCTTACTGCAAGTGTCTAGAAGCCAAATACTACAAAATTCCTCAAGTGCCTAAAAATGATGAAGGCCCATCAACACCATACATTAATCCAGCCACTCTCCTTTCCACTTTTGCGACAGAGACACCTGCCACTCCCACCATCCCTGCCATCTCTGATATCAAATTCATCATCTAGGACAATGGTTGTGAAAACTATACAATTCCCAAAAATGCTTTTGTGGTAGGAGAGTTACCACAATCTCCCAGATCATGAGGACAACCACAATCAAATGAAGCCTCCACATCCCAAACATCCTCTGAAAGATATTCCAACTTCAGAAGTTGGGGAGACCTCAGTCGAGAAGTAATAGAGGAGGACCCATCCCATCTCCTATACCAAGACAATAGACCGACAACTAATTTACCTATGCACGACAACACCAAAGGTTTGCAAATGATGCTCGCAATGGGCTTTGATAGAAACTAGAAATTGGGGCAAAATGACAACGGGCTTCTAATACCCATCATTCTGGAGACGCGAATGAGAAATATTGGCCTCGGATTTACCCCTCCGAGTATAACCATACATGACCGAAATCCCCCAGCTAAAAAGGTCAAAACTCCTCAGCAAATAGCAACTACCCTACAATTGTCTATATCCACTGGCCTACCCTTAGATAACTTCACATTCGACATAACTGATGTCTGCAGTAGTAGTGATGAGGAAGATTCCATAACTAATTTACCTAGGCTCTTCGAGAACTCCTCTATCCTCATGCTTAGTACCATGTCTTTTGAGACAAATGACCATCAAAACCATGAAATTCGTCTAGTCTACCCACAACTCATCGATTATGACCAACGAGGACCGCCAATTCTTGACACATTCAAAAATGATGAGGCACTTTCAAAATTCATGGGACTATGGGATAATATTCCATGTGGGGATCACAAAGTAGGATTCATCATCAAACTGGACACAGATGCATATTATGGGGAAACAATTGAATCCCTCAGTCGCAAAAGCGAAAAAATGAGAATAATCTCTAGGTCCTTGAGTGAAAACCACACTGTGGCACTCTCCAACCCAAAAATAGTAAAAATAAAGGATGCATCTGACGGTGAAAACCTTTCTGAGGTGCCCGAGGATGGGGGATTCAATCTTCCTCTCAGAGCTCTCCATCAGGAAAAATCAGCAATCCTACCCAAAAATGCAACCCGTTCAACTTGGGAACAGAGGAGACCCCACACATCACATTTTCTGCAGAGTCATTACTATCAAAGGAAAAAGAGCTCTTGGCAGCCTTCCTAAGAGAGTGACAAATCAACTTTGCATGGAGCTATGCTGACATGCTAGGGCTCGATCCAGAGATTGTGGTCCATCACTTAGCAGTCTACTTTGAAGCAAAGCTAGTTAGACAAAAACTCAAGAAAATGCATCCTCAGATCAACCCTACTAGTCAAAATGGAATTGAAGAAGCTCCTTGATGCAGGATTCATTCAGCCAATTGACAATCCAGAATGGGTGTCAAATCTGGGTCTTGTTTCAAAACCTGATGGGAGCATCTGAATCTGCACGGATTTCAGAGATTTAAACAAAGCATGTCCAAAACATGATTTCCCATTGCCTAACATTGACAAGATAGTAGACATGACAACAGGACATGAAATGCTTTCTTGAATGGATGACTTCTTTGGATACAACCAAATAATGATTGCCAAAGAAGACCAACACAAAATGGCCTTCACTTGTCCATGGGGGACCTACTGCTGGAACATGATGCCATTTGGCTTGAAGAATGCTGGATCCACCTAACAAAGAGCCATGACGTTAATATTCCATGACATGATCCACAAGACTGTCGAAGATTGTGTTGATGACATACTAGCAAAATCCAGAAAGAGGAGGGATCACATAGCAACCCTGAGTGCTATTTTTGACAGGCTGGAGAAATACAAGGTCTGATTAAATCCAAAGAAGTGCATCTTCGGCATACAATTAGGAAAGCTACTAGGCTACATAGTATCAATGAGGGGTATTGAAATAGATCCCGCCAAGGTAAAATCAATCCTTGAGATGGAGGCACCGAAAACATTGAAATAGTTGAGAGGCCTCCAAGGCAGGCTTCAGTCCATCTACAAATTCATAGCACAACTGGTAGACAAGCAAAACCCATATACTCACCTACTTCATAAGGGAGTAGCGTACAAATGGGATGACAAGTGTGAGGAATCCTTCAACAAAATCAAAGAATATCTGCTCACACCACTAGTCCTCATGCCACCAATCCCAAGAAAGACATTAATCTTGTATGTGTCAACAACAATAGCAGCTCTTGGTGCTCTTCTAGCTCAGCACGATGAAAATGGGATAGAAAGGGCCATCTATTACATCAGCCACACAATGGTCGAGCATGAGTTAAACTACGCATTCATCAAAAAAGTATGTCTAGCAGTAGTGTTTGCTTCACAAAAATTCAGACATTACATGTTGACACACAAAATCAAATTCAGACATTACATGTTGGCACACAAAATCAAACTCATCACCAAAATCGACCCCCTCAAGTACTTACTATCAAAGGCAATTCTCACAGGAAGGATGGCCAAGTGGGTCATGATTCTATCTAAATATGACATCGAGTATGTGGAATGAAAAGCAATCAAAGGTCAAGTAATCACAGATCAGCTTGCAGAATCCCCCATGTATTCAGAGAATCCACTCATATCATAGTTTCTGGATGAATCCATCTTCAATCTTAGTATAGTTGACCATTGGAAACTCTAATTTGATGGCTCATACATGTAGCATGGATCAGGAGTTGGTGTCTTCTTCATCACCCCATAGGGGGACTATATACCTAGATCCTACAAATTGGTATTCCCCTACACTAACAACATTGCAAAGTACGAGGCTTTAACCATAGGTCTAAGAATAGCAGTACAAGGGCACATCATGGCCATCAGAGTATATGGAGACTCCCAGCTGATAATAAACCAAGTGAATGGTGAATACCAGAAAAATGATGATAAACTGACTCCATACAAAAAGTTGGTAGAAAGCCTCAAAGAATCATTTATTGATATCACATTTGAGCAGATTCCCAGGGAAAACAATAGTGCAACAGATGCCATGGCAATGATTGGATCCCTACTGGACATCCCTCGCAACATCTCGAAACATGAATTCTTGGTAGAACAACTTCTCATGCTTGCATTCGAGGCACCAGAGTCAGAATTTATGTGCGAAATCGTTGGTCTCGGTGATCCTTGGTACCATGACATTTATACCTACTTACGAATAGGGGTCCTACTTGTTGACTTACCCTTAAGCCTAAAAAGAACCTTTGTCAAGAAAGCATCCTGGTTTGTCATTCTAGGAAACACCCTTTACCTTAGGAGCATAGAGGGAACCTTATTACGCTGCCTAAATGTTGAGGAGGCATTGACTGCCTTAACTGAGGTGCATAATGGTATTTGTGGTTTGCACTCGAGTGGAATGACCTTGGCCAAGAAATTCTTGAGGAGTGGGTATTATTGGCCTACAATGGAAAGAGAAGCACATGACTACATCAAGAGATGCCTACAATATCAGCAGCATGGGGAACTCATCCATGCTCCAACTCAAGAACTTCATCCCATTATCACACCATGGCCTTTTTCACAATGGGGGTTCGATCTCATCAGAAAAATAACTCCCACCTCATCCAATGGTCACAATTTCATCATAACCGCCACTGATTACTTTACCAAGTGGGTTGAAGCCATCCCCATGACATATATCACTGGAAGTAGATATCAAAGTCCATCCTAAACTACTTAATATGTTGATACGGTGTTCCCCAAGCTATTATCTCAGATAATGGGACACCATTCAAAAATCAGGATGTTCGTGACTTATGTGAAAAATTCAAAATCCAACATCGCTTTTCCACTCCGTATTATCCCCAAGGAAATGGCCAAGCAGAAGCTACCTCCAAAAACATTCTAAAAATCCTCAAAAATACAATCAATGAAGTAGGTCATGACTGGAATCTACAACTAAATCCCATCCTCTAGGCCTATCGAACCAACATCTGCAAACCAATAGGTGTCACTCCCTTTTTCCTAGTCTACGGATCAGAGGTCATATTACCCATTGAGATCGAGCTCCTGTCACTGAGAATATCACTACAAAACCTCATCACGGATGAAGAATACCGAGTATCAAGATTGAATGAGCTAGAGCCATTGGATGAGTTGCGTATGGACGCTTTAAATCATTTGCAAGTCTATCAAAACAGACTCACGAGGAGCTATAACAAGAAGATCAGAAGCAGGACTTTCCAAGTTGGAGAATTGGTGCTAAAGGAGAATTAGAAGAACGTCCCAAATCCAAAGAACAAAGGAAAATTTGAACCCAACTGGTTGGGACCATTTTTTATCAAAGCGAGCTATAATTCAAGGGATATCAATTATCAACACCTGAAGGGGAACCTTTGCAGGAGCCCATGAACATCTCCCATCTCAAAAAAATTTATCCTAAAACTTTCAAGGTATAGAACCGAAAAATCCAAAAAATTAGAAAATGTCCTAAAAAAATGGTCACCTTGATGAAAACCTGGCAAGCAGGCATCTTGGTGACAACAAAAAAAAAGAAAAAAAGAAAAAAATAATAAAAAACAGTAAAGAAAAAAAAGTCCTCTAGTGAAAACCACTTTGGTGGCACTTTGGGCAAGTACTTTGGTGAAAACCTAGAAAACAAGCGCCTTGTGTAAATAAGCACTTTTCATCCACCAGGATCTTCTCAACTCGTTCTACATCATCCATCCATTACACTTCCATCATCCGTCGCAATCCATATCACCATCCATCATCCGTTCGAAATCCGCATCATAGCTTGGTTTTGTGTTCGTGTCATGATCCCTCCTAGTACTACTTGGCCTATCCTCAAGGTCAATTTGTCCTACCTTTATCAAAGTAGTCTATTGCATCACGCTGGGGGAATGTTCTCATCAGATCGGATTCGTGTATATTCTTGAAGGTCCTAAAATTGAAAAATCCAAAAACATCATAAAATAAAAAATAAAAAAATCCAAAAACATTCGAAACATATCAAAATCCAAAAACAGGTCAAAAAGTCAGTCAAAAAGTCAAAAACAGAGTCGTATTGTCAAACTACGGGTCTTTGAGCCTTGAACGTAGGAAAGGTTGATCTATGATCATCCCCCTAGACACTTAGGCCAGTCCTCTAGGAGTCTATCATAGTAAACTGAGAATCCATTTGTTCATATCTCATCAATAATCAAGTCTGTGTCAGTCGAACTACGTGGTCTCTGCGTGTATAACATGGGCAAGGCTAATCTTTTATTAGCCCCTGAGGCCCCTAGAAAAGTTCGTTAGGTTAATCTCTTGGTCAAAATCTCAGAAAACCCCAAAACATTGGAAAATTGAAAATCAAAACATTCATAAAATCTCAAAAATACCAAAAATAGCCTCAAAACATTTTAAAAAATTCCAAAAACATCCAAATATTTGAAAAAATATATCTATTTCATCTCGCTTTCACCCACAATAAACATCACTCATAATAAATTGTCATCATCTTCAACCTTTGGTGAAACAATCAGAAACAAGTCTCGCAAGTCAAAAGTGAAAACTCGAAACATCAAAATCTCAAGTCTAGGTCAGTATGTAAACAAGTTAGTCAACTCTTTGGGTCAATATCCTATCATCCAATCAGTCCCATATCAAATCATCTGATATCATCATGTCTTAGGATGAATCCTTCCTACAATGGACATCAACATCAGGCATCATCGTAGTTTAGTCTTGGCTAGCGGTCTTGAAGAACATTAGCTTGTTTGTTTGCTTTATCTTGATCTGTTGATTTATCTTATTGCGCTCACTCCAAGGACCTCTCGATGATATCCTAAACAAAAGGATTTAGAGAGATAGGAATGGGGCAATGATCATTATCTTTTTATCTGTGTGTTTATTGGATGTCTTAGTAAAATAACCTTGGTGAATACTTGCTTTATTAGGTATGTATGGAAGGTGTTTTTAGATATTTTGTTGACCACATAGGAAGGCTTACCTTCCTATGTTTTGGTTTGAGATGTTTGAAGTGCCTGAAGTGCATCCTAGTAAGCTTTTCGTATGTCAGGTGCTAACAAGGATACTCCTATTTGATTGTCAAGTCAAATTCCATCACACTAGATACAACGCCATCCTGGTTCTTTATACCTTGATGTATTGTATCTATGTGTGTTATCAAACATAAGATAATTGGCCCTTTGAAAACCCTAACTCCTCATAAATAATCATCATTATCATCATCTCATGTCTTGTTGGAATCTCTTGCTTTCTTCTATCTCTTTATTTTTGTGCTAACATGGTATTGTGACAGTTATTCTTCATCATTATCATTGCATCCATCCTGCATCCATAAACCTTCAGCATATTGCATATTGCATATCATATCATATAGAAACATGTATTGCATTTCCATACATATAGATTGGTTATTCTAAGCATTACATAAATCATACATAAGCATCCATCATATATAAACACGAAAATCACTCATCCCATAACATCATAAAACATTTGCATCATCATATCATACATCCCATAACACATATAAGCATCCATTACGCTATCACATACTCATCATCTATCAAAAGCATCCATTTTTCATATTTTAACCATCATATCATTTCATAAAACATCATTATCATAGCATCACATCATTGCCATAACATCATAAAATGCATATCATACATAAGGAAATCACACACATTGCAAAATATAGATCTGTTAGTCTAAGCATAATGCATATCATAACATTTTGCATACATCCTGAAAAAGTGCATCAAAAAAGGATACTGAAAACAAAATGGATCCATAAACATCATCATATAATCATTACATAAGCATATAGAAGATAAAGCCATAAATGCATCACATATCATATCAGTTCAAAATCATCATCTCATATATCATCAAAATATGTACACTATCATGGTACAAAAAGAATCGGATCAAGAATCAAATATTTAAGTACAAATCAACCCATGGGGCTATGAAAAATGATCCCAAAGGGCGCAAAAAGAATCATGTCTCTCATAAAAATGAAGGCCTAGTCCTGCTAGCTGCTACCCTCACCACCTGGTCTGTCCCCATGGCCCTTTGTAGGTCTATGGCTGGTCCTCTGTGAAAAATCAGGAACTCATCCTACTCTCGGCATGGCCTGATGGTAGTGCATCCCATAATAATCGGCCTCTCGAACGACCTCCCTATATGACCGAAGCAATACTGTGCTCTGAGAGGAAGAGGCAACCATACTCTCTAACTGTTGTTGGCGGCCCATCTTTGCCACTGCCTATAACTATGCAGCCTGCCTTTGCAAAATGGCCTAGTCCCGCTCGGCCCTGGCCATATCTCTCTCCGCTATCAATGCCTGTACCTGGGCCTGTAGCTGCAAAATATGCCCATCTCTAGGATCTGGCTGTGGAGGAGGCTACACATGAGGCTGATCCTCACCTCTATCTCTAGGTGGTGTCACAACCCAATCCTGATGCCCATCCTGTCTATCATGCTGCCCCTGGTCCTGATCCTGTATCAGGACATCCTGGTGGGGTTGATCCTGTTGATCCCTAGGTGGCTGAATAAGTGGAACCTAGTCCTCGACCGACTGATCCAGTGTTGGTCCTTTGTCACCCTAGTCCTGATCCCTATCTCCTCGGCCTCGTCCTGCCCCTGCCTCCCGCTCTCCATCGAGCGGATGGTGTACCTAGCACTATCAATCTCAAGGGCACCCTAAACCAATCTCGGTATGCCTGTGTGGTCCCAGGATCTGCCTGACCCTGGTCATATGGCCACAACCTGACCATTAGCTGCATAAAGCTCTAAACTACCTCGTGGGTAGGTATGTACAGTCCCCAAGAGCTCTGTGTTGTCACCCTACAAAAAATGGCCACATACTGATCATTGGGCATGTCCTGTGGCTTGTCAAACTGTCTTTGGACCCAACCAGGAAAATACATCTCTAGCATGGTGTGCTCTCGCCCCTGCATCAAGCGGTCCTGGTGAGCAAATAATAACTATTGCACATCATCAAACAAGGCTGGTTGTCCAAGGTAGGGCCACCATGTGAACACTTGCATATCATCAAGGACCCTCCTCTAGTGAGGAATCTCGTGTTGTTCTGTGTGAGTGAAAGAAAGACCCCCTTTGTATCGCCAGACCACTGGATCATCTGGCTCCATCGGAACTAGAACAACTCGAGGATGAAGCACAGGGATGTGCTTCCATGCCCAGATATACAGGAGTGTGACCCCCACTCTAAGTGCTCTGCCATCCAAGTAAGTGAACTCATGTAGATCCCTGTAAAGTGAAGCTAGCAAAACTGGGCCCCATGCAAAAAAAATTTGTCAGCACTGGACCATGTGCTCCCAGCAAAGCCTCCATCCAAGACTGAAATATCAGCCTCACCGATCTAGTGTGAGAAGACCTAATATGATCGCTGCAATGACCAAGCGGTAAGGTGAAGTGAGGGAACTGTGGCACTCCAACTCGATCTGCCCCTCGCAAAATACAATCTGATCAATCTCCAGGATGGAATAGCTGGCGTCCGTCTCAACAGCCATGTCATAGATCACCCGCTCACCATGGATGGGTAATCTCAAGATCCGCCACACATCCTCTAGCATGACTGTGGCCTCACCAGTCAGAAGGTGAAATGAGGAGGTCTCACTGTGCCACCTCTCGACAAGAGATGTCATCATGCCTAGGTGTGTCTGTATGGGCGGTGCATAGGTGATTTATAAAATCCCCATCTCTCCTAGGTGCTCTTGCTCCCTCTTGGACAAATCCCTCAAAATGTCAAAAATCTCTCGAGACCTATGCTTACATGAGTAGATCTCCCTCGCCTCCTCCTGCATCAAGAAAGTCACTGTGTTAAAAATCATCGAAAAAAATCTTCATTGTAGCTTCACTCGACATCCCAAACTGATTCTAGTGTTGCTACCTGTGAAGGCGGTGTAGTTTGTAAACTTCAAACTACGCCGCTAGAGCCTTTAAAATCCCAAAATGCACTGTAGCGGTTTAGTTTGTAATAGTGCCAAAGTTTAACCTCAAAACCTAACCCTAAAGAGGACTGCGGCGATGCAACTTGCAAAGGTGGTGGAGTTTGAAATTTAACACTAAATTTCAAACTGCACCGCGGCGTTGGACCTTGCGATGGCAGTGTAGTTTAAACACCAAGCATCGCAATTTAAAATTCCAGTGGGCCTATATGGCGCCGCTCCTAAAGACCTAGTTCTTGAGCATCATAAATGCATGCGAAAATCAAAAAATCAAGTTGGGTCAAGTTGACTCACCGGTGGTCCAGTGTCGGGAAGCCTCTGATACGTCCGGAATCGGTCAGAAATGTGCATCAGGAGCTGTTGTTATGCCAT
Source organism: Sequoia sempervirens (assembly GCA_007258455.2). Classification (NCBI taxonomy): domain Eukaryota; kingdom Viridiplantae; phylum Streptophyta; class Pinopsida; order Cupressales; family Cupressaceae; genus Sequoia; species Sequoia sempervirens. Next base: position 70,941,973 of record VDFB02105785.1, read on the forward strand.
CTTGCTAAGGTTTCAGAGCTCAAAATCACAAGATCTCTAAAGGCTGAATGTGAAAATGAATTGGAAGTGGTCCCCTGAGGCCTATTTAAGCCTAAAAATTAGGGTTTTTTTACCTCCTTTGGCCGTCTAGGAGGGGTCTAGGTCCCCTCGTCCTGTTTTCATCCATCCAAGGGCCGTTTTGCACTATTTTTTTCATTTTACCTCATCTTTCGACCCCTTGGAGCCTTTCTGGACCTGCCGAGCACCTTGTCCTCTTTTTTCGCGAGATCACCTTAAAAAAAAAGCTTTTCATCCGATCTCTCGAGGGGGCAATATAACATGTTTTGTCTGTTGGGGCAACACTAGGGAAAATTTTGACTTTTTGATCGAGACAGTTTATTCTTTGAATTAGCGCAGCAAGTGCACTGCTTCAAAGAGGGGCAAAATGTAGACATGGAAAATATACTAACATACTTGATCCTGATTATTAACACCATTTCATCCTAAATCATCCCTCAGTCTAACCATTTAATCGAATATCCTTATTTGATTAAACTCATCAATTTTCCTCTCTTAATTAAATAAATCATTTTATCTAATTAAGTCTGGTGCAGGAGCACCTAGGCAACATCACACATCAAGTAACACTATACAATTTTTTAAGCTTAGCAAGCAATTTTGTGTTTCAAGGTCATGTTGACCATTTTTTTTTTTAGTTAGTGATATTAGCAGATGTTAGAATAAAGGGAGATCTGTAGTGTATGGTGGAGTGAATAAGTTTCTAAATTGGTCTTCATACCAAAATTTGGAAAAAAAAAACCCAAAATGTTGCTTTTAAGCAATTTTGGCCTTTGATGGTGGTTAAGTCTGACCAAGGAAATGTAACCACCTGATGAACCTTTATAAGGTGTACTTCGACCAATTCAAGGGGTTGGAGAAGATTTGGTTTTATTTGGAGTCGTTCTATGAAAAGACATTGAGATTCTTGCAAGTTTTCTATTGTTTTTGTTCTTTTTCTGTGTTAATGAAGAGCTCCTGGTAATGAGCAGGGTGCAGCACGTGTGGTAGTCATTGTGCAAGCTTTGTATAGTTTCTAGGGGTGTTGTTCCATCGTTTCTAAGCTTTATTCTTTGTTAGTTTTTTATTCTTTCTCTGCTGATCAGATTGGTTAGTTGTTGATCATGGAGTCTTAGACCTCTCCTTTCCACTGCACCTAGTGTGTAGACTGTGGGGAAATGAGTCTAAGCTCCATGCCTGTACATATTGTAGGTTTAGAAGTCAGTAGGTGTCAAGGAAGCACGGTGAAGATCTTTCCCTAGGCGAGCTGACAGTGCCCAGCTAGGAAAGAATAGTGGAAACCAAGCCCTAACATTGTAGGGGTGTTAATCCTTTAGCAATCCAAGGTGTGTGGTCATTGCAGGAGTCTTGAAGAAGGCCTGGAAAGAATCAAGGGACATCACCAATCCATTTGGTGGCTGATAGAAGCAAACAGTTCACTGACTGTCCAAGAAAAGACCAAGAAAAGCCCTAATTCCCACTAAAATAGGTTTGAGCCCTGTGTACGGCTTGTGAAGGCCCAAAACCCTAAAATTCCTTGAGAGGTTGGAAATTGAGCCAGGGTCTCAAAAAGGAGTTTGTGGTGAATCTTAGCAAGTTTGGAATTATAACCTAATTTCTCAGGCTAAGAGGCCTAATAGGGGCTCAAGGGCTACTAGCCTTCTTAAACCCTAAACTAGGTTTTGGTAGTAGCGATGGAAGAATGAAGACTTGTGTTTGAACAAGAATCACAGTGGGATGGTTTTGAAGCCTTGGAGGATACCACACGCCCCTGCAACAAGTTAGAGAGGTTTGGAGAGTTAGTTGGCCTTTAGGAAGATTAAGGGCCAAGGAGGAAAATGGAGGAAAGGCACCAAGTTTGACTTGGTTAGGTGCATGCAATTGATAGAAGGGTTGGCCATAAGAACCAGGGGTGTCTAAAAGTCTTAGGACCTATAGGTTACAGAAGGTGGAGAGTAACACCAAAGGTTTTGCTAAAGTGAGACCCAGAGCATGGGATTGTGATTGTCTCATCCAAACCTTTATCTATCAAAGTCTTTCTCTCTTGTTAATTAAATCAATCTATCTGATCTAATTAACCCTATGTCCATATTTAATTAAATAATTCCCTTATTTTGATTAAATCTCTAAGGTCTATCTATTAAATTAAATAAGTTAATCCTTGTTTAATTTAAGCTAACCAACCATCCCCTTTAGTTAAATAAAACAAAATATTTATTTATCTAAGTCTAAAATCACATTCTTCTCATCTTTGATTTAAATCAACCTATAAATCTAAATCAAATTTTGTCACATCATCTAATCTCTCTTTAAATTAATTAACTTTTGATTAATTTAATCCTAATTCATGTCCCATCCACTAGTTTTTGCCACTTGCACATGAAAATAGATTTAATTCATTTATTAAATCCCCATTTTCTCTCAACATGGCATAATGGAGGAATATTCTCTCAAATTTGAATTCAAAATCCAAGTGGAATTTGTCCTTCCAACAAGACATTTACTTCACCTAATAAGTCCTTTTTCCTTGAGCCAAGTGGCATTTAAGACATTTCTTTTCCCTCTTACATGTCATTTCACTAATTTCAAATATCACCTAATTGCATTTATGGGCACATTCATCAAAATGTGCACATCCTCCATCCATTCACATTTAGACAAGTGGCACCTTGCCATTGGTTGAATGTTAGTCCCACATTGCTCCATTTTGGGTATTTCTCCATTTTACCATTCTATAAATAAGAGGTCTCTTTCCTCATTTTGGCATCCACAATTTGAGCAAAGTTATTATACTCAAATCCATAGCAATTCTCATCCATTTTTATCCAATCTTAGCTAGGTTATGTAGATTTTCATCTTGGAGCACACTTCAATCTTCAACAAAGTGGATCACTCTTCATCACCAATCACCATTGCATCATTGGTTTTGGGAAAGGGCCAATTTTCACATCAAATTGGCACCAATTCCCCCAAGAGATTAGGAGTTTGCTTTGCATTTGAATAGGATTTAATATCTTTGGTTTATGCTTGTTTATGTTCTTCATTTCATTTCTTTTCCTTTGCAATTCAAATGGATTTCTTGGGGGATCATGATACTAACTTGCATTTAATCTAATATAGTGTTTGTTTCTTGTGTCTATGCAGGTTTAGGATCTTGGTTCACAACGTCATCTAGTTAAAAGCCCTTAACTTGGTTTAGAATCAATCCTATCATATCCTTCGATCCAATCCTAATCTAAGATTTAATCCAATCCTAAGCTAAGCTTCAATTCAATCCTAACATGAGCTTTAATCCAATCCTAATAAGAGCTTTAATCCAATCCCAACCTGAGCTTAATCTAAACCCCAATCTGAGCTTTACTCCATCTACATCCAAGATCTTCTGATATCGAAACAAATCTTAAGATCCCTTTTTCCATCTTCTTCCAATCCATCCTATTTATCTTTTCATCATCTTTTCTTTCCTTCTAAATACCTTCAATCCACATCCATCCCATCCAACATCATGAATCCTTGTCTTCCATCAATGCAACCAAAAATAGTAGTTAAGGGAAACCCTAATTGCGTTGATGATAATGAAAGTCTTGTTGATCAAGATGAGTACGATGTAGATCACCTTGATGCAATCATTGCTAGCAAGCTTTCCCCGAGTGCCATCCAGAATTTGATAACTCATCCAAACTATCCCTTCATGCCTTCATCCACACCTAATAACAATCCTTATGCTATCCTTGACAAGGGATATCCAGTATCTTCCCCATCTGCATATTCATTGTATCCTTCATCCACATCTTTCTCTTATCCAACATCCACATCCTCCTATCCCAACCCAACATCCCAATACTCCTATCTCGATCCACCATACCAATCTTCTGATCCTAATTTGCTATCACAATACCTCTATTACAATCCACCATCCCAATCTTCCCATCCTAATCCAACATCCACTTCGCTTTCTCCTAATCCTCTATCCCAATATTCTTACTACAATCCACCACCCACATCCTCTTGTCCTAATCCAACATCCACATCTTCCTACCCTAATCCACCATCCCAATACTCCTATTACAATCTGCCCCCTACACCCTCTTGTTCAAATCCATCATCCACATCTGCCTATCCTAATCCAACATCCACATCTTCCTACCCTAATCCACCATCCCAATACCCTTACTAAAATCCACTACCTGCATCCTCTTGTCCTAATCCACTGCCTGTATCCTCTTGTCCCAATCCACCATCCACGTCTTCCTATCCTAATCCACCATCTTGATCTTCCCATCCAAATCCTTTATCCCAATACCTTTATTACAATCCACCATCCATGTCCTCTCCTCCTAATCCACCATCTGTATCCTCCTATGTCACTCCATCTTCCACTCCAACCTCTTGTCCTAATCCTCCATCTACTCCCAGTCCTACATCCAATCCCATTCCCCCATCTAATCCTCATCCACCAATCCATAATCCTAGTCCTCCACCCACCCATAATCCGTCATCCACTCCTACCATGCCATCTAAGCCTACAATATGCAAGTTTCTCATTCTAGAAGTTCTCCAAGGACTCATGACAAAGAAGAAATCCCCAACTCCACATCTTGAAGTTGTGGAACCATGCAGCCCCACTCGCCCATGTGCAGTCACTAGTGATGAGACCCTTCTCCATCCCACACCTATCATTGTTGTTACCACCCCTAGCACCACTCAAACCATTGAAACCATCAAACCCACCACATCCATTAAACCCCCATCTCCTCCTCTAAGAGTCACCGAGCCCATTGAAGATAAACAAACCCAACCACCATCTTCTACTCCTATATCCACCCAATCCATCCAAGAAACCCAAATCCAATCCACTCCTCCCACTCCTAGTATCACTGAAATCCATTCCCATGAACTTCATGAATCCTCCATCCTTCCATCTCCCCCACTTGAATAGTCCCTCCAACACTCTGTCATCCTGCCATCCACACAAGATGAGTCATGACAAGAGCTTGATCCAAAGCATACCAACATATCCCTTCTCCACATTTAGATCCTGCCATCCCATTTGGTCCACCTCAAGATCATAGTCCCCCATCCACTCCATCCCATGATCCTCTTGAAACTCAAGATCCAACCGCTCCATCTCATGAGCCATTATCACCCACTGCCACAAATCCAAATCCTATCATATCACCTAATCCCTCTCTTGATCCCTCACCACTCATTCCTCTCGATCAAGATGCTACTACCCAATCATCTCCATCTCATGATCCTCCATCGTCGCCTAACCCTACTATCCCCACACCACTTTTATATCCCCTTGGTACTCTTACATTCATTCATGGTGTTTTCCTTGCAAAAGAGGAATTGAGCATATACACCACCCATCCTCACCCACCTAATAATGGACTTGCATCATTCTTACAAAATAACAAGCATCCTACTATGGATCGAAAGCTCAAGATCATGAACTATCAAGGAAAAGGTTTAGTCCATGAGCAAGGTATTTTAGAGCCCATCCATGTCAAAGAAAATCCGCGTACACAAGGTCTTGGATATATATCTCAAGACTTGCAATTCGAAAATGTTGGTACAACCTCTATACATCCTAAGCTCACCTCTTCCAAAAGAATAATAGGCTCTTCCCGTCACTCAACCAAACCATTTTCTGCCATCCCCCCTCCATCGTATCACCTCAAAAAAACCATCCATATTCCTCCTTCGTGTTTCAAATCCATTTTGGGTCCTTATGTTCCTCCATCTGCCATATCCCACCCTTCATCTACTCCATCTATTTTGGGTCCCTATATCCCTCCATCTACCATCACACATCCTCCAAGTACTAAGTCCATTTTGGGCCCTTATATCCCAAAATCACCTCCTCCATCTCGTCCTATTCATCCTTCCATCCATCCATCACCTATCCATGTCACCCACCATAAACATACCACTCTCATGTTCCCTAATCAGGATCAACAAAGGCACGTACCTACACATCCTCCATCCACATATCATCCCCAAAATCCTACCTCCATCACTCCATTCATGTTTCCTCCACATCATCCATCTCCTCACACCCATCCCATTGCTATTAAAAGCACTTTGGATGCTAAAGTAAAAATGCATAAATCTAAACATCCACATGAATCCAAATCCCCTCATGTCTCTTTAAAAAGATATGTTGACGAAAAGGAAAATCAAACCCACAGGCCACAAAGGCCCACCAAGTAAAAATGAAAACCATGTGGATCCCAAAGAAAAAAGATGCAATGCCTTCAAATGAAAAATCTGTAACAACATCCAAATTTGCTAATCCAAAAGCTAATCATACACACCCTCCATCTCCTAAATCTATTTTGGGTCCTTATGTCCCAAAATTCACTATCCCATCTCCTCCATTATCCCCACATCATCCATCCATTAATCCTCCTATCCTTTCACATCCACCACCATATGTGCTAATGTTGGTCCTGAAAACATTACCCATTCACACACCTACCCCATCATTCCATCCATACACTTTCCAACATCTCATCCATTATCCCCCATACCTCCCTTATCCAATCCCTTTAATCCATTGTCTTGCATAATCCATCCATCTTCATAACCTTGGTTGTACCAACCTCCAATAATCACTTCACACATAGGGTCTTAATACCTCATATGGAACTTGATTCTTGAGTCCTTCATCCATGTCCTTATCACATATCTTCTAAATCCACTTATCCACATCCCTATCCTTATCCATCTCCATCCGCATACTATCCAAAAATCCAAAACATTCAACAAATAAAAAAAGTCAAAAAAGTAAAAAAAAAAAAAGAGTAAAGAGAAAATAATTCGTCCAATGGTGAAAACTTGGCAAACAAGCGCCTTGGATAAGTACCATGATGAAAACCTGGAAAACATGCATCATGTGTAAATTCCCCATCTAGTTTACTTCCACACTTGGGGGCAACCACATCCCCTTCACCCATCTCCTCCATCCCACCTATCTTACACATCCTACCTGTCATATCCCATTTATCCCAATCCCTCCATCCTCCTTGCGATCTTGATATAGATAGGGGAAAACATCTATACATGCTTTGGACACCTTCTAGCATACATTCCCCTCACCTATACACTATCTTAATACTTATCCACATCCATTTTCCTCCCTCATCCACCCATCCTATCCCAACTCCTCCATTTATACCCTTTATCTTCCCATCCACCCGTCTTTCGTCCCTCTTGCCTCATCACACATGACATATCTAGAGTGGGGGACTCTACTTCCTTTGTGACATAGTCCTTGGAGATACATCATTCATCCATCATATTAGCCCCTCCATCTTCCAAATCCTTACCTTTCCATCTATCCATTCAATAACCTTTTCCTCATCCAAATCCTTATCCCTCTATCCATCCATCGTGGCAATCCCTTCCATCTCCCCATCCATCCATCCAAACAATCCTTTTCATCTCCCCATCGTTATCTCTTTACCCATCCACAAATTGCTTTCATCTCCCCATCCTTATCTCCTTACCCATCCAAAAATGTTTTTCATCTCTGCATCCTTATCTCCTTACCCATCCAAAAATTATTTTTGTCTCCCCATCCTTATCTTCCTATCCATCCAAACAATCCTTTTCATCTCCCCATCCTTATCTCCTTACCCATCCACAAATTCTTTCCATCTCGCCATCCTTATCTTCCTATCCATCCATCATATAATCCCTTCCATCTCCCCATCCTTATCTTCCTATCCATCCAAAAAATCCCTTCCATCTCCCCATCCTCATCTCCCTATCCATTCATCTCTATCCTCATCCCATCTCATAATCCCTTGTCATTGGTATCTAGCTATAGGATTCTCCCCATGCAACCCAATTCCATCTATCTCCTCATTATCACTCCCACTTTTTTCACACATCTTCCAATCTCCTATCACTTCTCATCACTCATCTCTCCATCATATCATCCTCCCAATTCATCTTTTGATGATTGAGATAACTATCTCGTCCCTAAGCTTTGTGCAATCTCCATCATCCTGTCTTATCCACCCGGTCTATCTTGTCTCATTGTATCGGTTCCATCATTTTATCCACTTATCATGGTCATCTCATCATCCTTTATCCATGGTTAGTCATCAACCTTTTGTCGAACTATGTTGCCCTTGCGCTTTCACGTAGGAAAGGTTGATCATTTGATCCACCGCTGGGGATTTTTGTTTGTCTTGTCTTTTTCATCCATCGAGGTCTCCATCATCCTCTTTCCACTTTTATCCATGGTATTTTATCAAACTACAAGGGCTCTGCGCTTTCACGTAGGCAAGGGTAATCTTTGATCAACCCCCGAGCCCCTAGGTCTATAGGGTGTGTCAGTCTTGTGTCGTGTCCCTTGTGTCTTGTGTCGTGTAGTCAAGTATATCCCTATCTAGTTGGTTCTTTGCAAATGAGATCCACTAGTATCATGAGGTTCAATCGATTTTGAATATCTTGCACCATGTCGATCACTTAGTGTAGCCTCCATCTTTGGTCTTAACATGATGCATCCTTCCTAATCAGACCACATCAATCCCATCCACCTTTTGATCCTATGGCAAAGGACATTTGAAATTTATTGTGATCTTTTGATGCTTTTGGATTTTGTTTATCATTTGAGCTTTCTATCATACCTCGTCTGGGTTGCCTTGATCCATCATATCATGGTGAGCTTTGACTGGTAAACATAGGGGCATATCTTGATCTTTTGTTTGTTTTTTTTTCTTCTTGGTTGTCCTGCGTCATACCCACCAAGATCCCTACAGTCTTGTGTTACGTTGGGAAATTCTTTGTGCTTGTGGTTATCCCAATGCCTGGCCTAACCAAAGTCATCATGACTTTGGGGTGTTGGGATAGCCTCCTTATTTTTTGTGTTAGTCCCATGCATGTGATACAAAGTTGCCTTGGTTCCTCATAACCTGGTGCATAGTATCTCATGCTATATCAAATTTAGTGCTCATTACATGGCAGCATAATGCATAACACTTCACCTACTTGATTTGGTTACTATCCATTTATCCTTCATCACTCTCCCTCATCTATCCATCCAATCTATTTTCATCCCTCCACTTTCTTCATCCTCATCATTTCATCCTCTCTTCAATCTTAGGATAATATAGATTGGTTATTCTAAGAATCTTTTCCTTCATCATTTTCGTTCATTTCAACTGTCTCACATCTCCACCCAGTCTTAATCCATTCAATCTAACACAAATCATCTAATCACATACTTGGTCTTGTTCCCAACCTTGCTACAAACCTTGATCCAATCATCATCATCACCATCATCATCGGGATGTATCCTTCCCTATCCTTTGGTTTTGTTTTGGTATGTATCATTCCCTCATCAACAACACTTTCATCATCATCATCGGGATGTATCCTTCCCTCATCAACAACACTTTCATCATCATCCTCGAGATGTATCCTTCCCTATCCTTTTATGTTGTTTTAGGATGTATCCTTCCCTATCCTTTTGTGTTGTTTTGGGATATATCATTCCCTCCTCAACAACACTCCATCCATCATCGACCCATTTTGGCTTGTAGCTTGACTAGGGCAACATCACATTTGTCCTTAAATCCATTTGTGCTTCCTTTCTTCTCATCTTCTCTTACCAATCTCCTGTCGCTTATCATCCTATCTTATCCATCACTTTGCATCATCTTCCTCATATACCCTTTCATCACCTCATCTATTTTGAGAGCACACCCATGTTCTCTTGAACCCGCATGTCCTCTCGAGAGGGCATCCTCAATCCCTAGTCTTCATCCTCACTCCTTTCATCCTTCCTCCTAGTCACTTCTTTGAATGACTGAGGCATCTTTCCCAATGTAACCATCTTCTTCATCGTGCTATCTTTTAATCTTCTTTGAAATGATGCTACTTCATAACACCATCTCAAAGAGGGTCAAAATGTAGACATCTAAATTTGACCACTTACGTTTGGTAAATTTTATCCTTTTTCATCTAAATATCCTCTTATCTGCATCAATTAAGTAATATTGTTATTATTTTATTAATACCCCTAAAGTCCTCTAAATCCCTAAGGTATTTGGTTAAATAATTAAATACCTTTCCCTTTATTCCTCTTTTCCTCAAAGAATTAAATAAATAATGCATTTATTTAATTCCTCACTTGCCACATCCTCCATCACTTTTTCTTAATCTTGATCCACCTCTTAATCCCATTTTTAATGGTGTGCACATTCCTAATCCATGATTAGGATGTGTCACATCCTCCAACTTTTACAAGTTGGCTCTTAATCCTCATTAGCCTCTTAATTGTCTTCTAATTATTGATTAACTAGTCTAATCACCCCCTTAGTCAACTCTCCCCATCTCCCAAGGAATTTTTAATTCCTTTTTATCTTCCCAATGTCCTTTTGAGGAATTTTTAATTCCTCTCTCATCTCCCAAGGAATATTAAATTCCTTTTCACTTTCCCAAGGAATATTAAATTCCTTTTATCATCGCCATGCTCATTAAAAAGGAATTTTTAATTCTTTTATTGAACTCTTTGATCTCAACCATTGATCTTATTCCTCCTTTCAATCTCCATCGTCCATTCAATCTCCCTTGTTTAAATGACTAACACTTAGCCATTTTGGAACCCTGACCACATCCTCAAGCTCTCACACCATCTCCATAGCCAAACTCTTGCATCCATAGCCATTTTCATCCATCGTTGCATCCAAATCAAGCAAAAACAAGTTGTTATGCTACCGAAATCGATCTAGGAGCACACATATCAAGCTATCAACAAGGCCAACCAACCAATCAAATTGGACAAGGTAAATCACTCCATTTTTCTTTGTTTTGTTCAAGTTTAACTCATCTAATCTTGAGGTGTTGTTTTGTGTTGTTCTTTCTTTGCATTTCATTTCATTTTGCACCATTTTAGGGTAGAAAACATGTTGCACACAAAAGGATTTCAGATATCCTAGTTCATGCTAGTTTTTATCAAAATATGAAGTGCTTATGATGAAAGGAATGCTAACTAGAAATAATTTAAAAACTCTAATCTATGAAAGAATAAGAAATATAATCTACATAAATGTACATAATATAAAGAAATTAATTGAAACTTTACTATAACAAAATGAAATTTCCTTAACTTCTAATATTTTGGTAATGAAATCTAAAATATTTTATTCTTTTCTCGTTTTTCTACAAAATGTAAAGCTAACAATAACTCAACTTGATTAATCCAAAATTTATGTTCTAAAGACAAGATTCAAACATAACATGGAAACAACATTCTAAAATTTGTAGCTATAAAATACATATTTATTTTTCACATAAACACATACTTGTAGAAGAACGTAACAAATAACAAAGATAATACAAATAAAAAAGGTAAGGCATATAACATTAAACACATTGAACCTATAGGTCATAAAATCAATGAAAAACTAAATTAATTATCTACCATATGCTCAGATCTCTTAGTTGAGTGGCTAACTCGACAAAGGTTTAAAATATTCTACTCTCAAAATCATTAATATAATGCAAAAATAATTCTTAAAATAGGAATTCAAGATTTTGAATTGAAAGAGATTTTTAATCATTTTATGTATTCAAAATATCAAATTTCAAAGTTGCTAAGAAAAATGGTGTCTCAACCTTGTAATTATAAGAGGTTAATAGATTGAGTGTGAGGGGTTGTATATTTTATTATTATAAATATGGACCATTCATCATTAGGTCCCAAGTTTGACAATAGATATTTTATTTCTTGTCTTGCCCTAGAAGGTAACCCTATTTTATGAGGGCATTATATTATGATTGTGCATTGTGATGTATTTTAAGAGTTTGATAGTTGTTGTGTTGTCTCTGAAGCTTTGGTTGGTCATACTCCTATAAGAAGCTTGCTCTATAAGTATATTTTAATCTTTGAAATTTTTGAATAATATATTGGGCAGATTTTGGAGTGTGGGGTTTTTCTCCTAAAAAGGTTTTCCCCACGTAAATCACTGTGTTGTGGTATGCATTATATTTATGTTTATTTCTATTTAATTTTTGTAACTATTGTAAATATGCGAAAAAGTTTTGCATTACCCTCCTCTCAAGGTTAGTGCAGGAAGTTGTTTTGCTACCTTAACTTCCTTACAAAAGTTAAGTTGTCTTTATTGAATAACAAGAACGATATATAACTATGACCTAATTCCTAGATTATAGAATCATGTCGACATTCATTGATGCCATTAAAATTTTGTTAAACAGATTTATAAATAAATTTTGAGTTGAATTAAATGAGAACAACTAACTGAAAAATTATTATAAAATAGGAATCTTCTTTTCTTTAATTTTTGGAGAAATAGTAGTTTTATCATAGTTCACAGCTTCAAGAAAAATAGGAGACATTTATCTCCAAAAATTCTCTCATAGAGACCTAGCCTGTGACAATTCCAAAGATGCTTTGTAAATTCTAGAGCTTTGCAAATGTGACACTCCCAAAATTTTGTCTTTCTTGAACATGTCCTACTTTTACAAAAACACATCTATTGACCCATGACCATCAACACTAAAATCCTCATTAACATAGAAAGAACAAAAACTAGGCATACATTTATATTAACTAAGATTGTAACCAATTTATTACATAATAATATGAGTTTGAGCATAATAAGGACATATGGAGGGTTAACAAAGGGATGATTTGGTTTTAATAATGGGTTGAATGTTCATATGTTATCAACGTAATTGATTGAACTCTTAAAGATGAGAGACTCATGATCGCTCTATGCTCACTAACTTAATAAGATAATCTATAATTTTCTCATTATGTCCACTTTCTATAGCATGAATCTACCATCCTCAACCATTTTCCTAAAAAAAGATAATAAAATGATTTTTTTTGTGAGGCCATGATACAATTGGTTTTGAATCCAAATAGATGGATCTCTGACTATTACATCCAATTCTCACTTGTTTACACTTAAATCCAATATCTAAACACAATATTTCTAACCACATTTCTTCCCTAAAATAACGTGTCACAACCTTATATGATGCTTCTATAGTGAATGATGTGACTATTAGCTATTGTTTTCTCATTCAACTAACTACTCCAAAAAAGTAAAGACATAGATGTTGATGGATCTCCTACAATCTAGATCATCAACCCAATTAAAATCAATAAAGACCCATAAATCAACCATATTACCCTCATCATTAGTCTCATGATAACAAATGCAATGGTTATATGATCCTTGTAAATAACTAAAAACCTTTTAACATAAGTCCAGTGTTCTTTACTATAGTTTGAAATAAACCTACTCAAAACTTTCATTACTTGGACAATATTATTTTTTATAGACCATGATATACATAAGGATTCCAACAAAACTAGAATAAAAACTTTTATGCATCTCTTCAAGATCATAATTTGTCTTATAAAATATCTCTAAAGATAGCCTAGTTCCAATAAAAAAGGGAATGTTAACTGGTTTGTAATCTTACATGATAAATTATTGCAAAAATACTATCAACATGCTTGTTTTGATTTAACCATAATTTTATGTTAACATGATCCCTACAAATTTCCACAGCTAGAATATATTTTTGAGCCCTTAAATATTTCATGTATCATATAACTAATGCTAAAGTTCGTAATCATTCTCTTTCATTTCCAATAAATAACATATCTTCAACATATAATATAATGACTAGTAACTAATCATCAATTAATTTGAAATAAACATAGTGACTAACTTTGCTTCTCATAATGTCATGATCCAATGCAAAAAGCATTGATATCATATTCTTAGTGACAACTTTAGGATACAATGTTGAGATATATTTCCTAATATTTCTAACACACTACATAGTACATCATAAAATTAGCTTGGTATTTATATCCCCTCTTCCAAATATCTCCCTATAGTATAAGTCCATTTTTTAGAAAAAAACAAAATATGATGACAAATTCAAGAGTTGTGTTGGCAGCCCATGCATTTCATTGCATCTCTTTTTTCCATGTTCTGATATCTGTTATTTTCCTTTTGCTCACCTCTCAATTATAGTTGATATGAGAGTTTTTAAATGGGTTATCTTGTTTGAGATTTTGCTTCTATATGTTGCATTAATTCCTCATTTTTTCATGCTTCAGTCAATTTCCCAAAATAAAAATTCTAAATTTGGTTAAGTAGGGGAGGTTGTTAAAACTATGTCTATTGGGAACTTCCCTTTGTCGAAGCTTTCATAAGCACTAGGAACCTTTGGTTCCTAGTTCTTGGTTCCTGGTTCCTGGTTCCTATGGAACCTCCAACGGGTTATTTCCCTTTGTCGGAGCTTTCATAGACATTGGGAACCTTTGGTTCTTGGTTCCTATGGAACCTCTAATATGTTTATCCCCACGCTTAACCCTAAAAAAAGATAAATAAAAGGTCAGAATTTCCATAGGAATGAGGAACCAATTGTTTCTAGTTCCCATGGAACCCCTAAAAAAAGATAAGGTGATTATTTGGAGGTTCCACAAGAACCAGGAACCAATGGTTCCCAGTTCCCATGGAACCCCAGACAAGAGTTCTCAAAAGATGTCAAGGCAAGAAAAGGTCGAAGTTTCCTAATTAGTTGGGAACCCCAACAAAGAAGAATCAAGTGGTCAGAGGTTTCTAAGGTGTTGGGAACCCCCAAAGAAGGAACCAAAGGGTCCAATTCCAAGCATCAAATAATATCGAAGGAGCCAAGGGCTGAGGATGGAAGGAAAGATGAAATAAAAGAAAGAGAAGATAGTTTATAGATATTTCAATGGTTCCAAGAACTGGTGGAACCTTCAAAAGGTTCACATTTCCTTCCTCCCCACCAATACCGATTACCTATGACCCAACTAGAGATGACACCATGTCATTTTCTATGCCTACCTCCTTTGCAACATGATTAAGGCCCACAACTACCTTTTCTAATTTGTGGAGCCTTGTAATGAATTTTATTGCATTTTGGTTGGATCCAAGAAGAAAAATGGTGCCTATGCTTCATTCATTGTTTGTAGCCCCTCTTTCTGTCAGAGTGACACCTCCAAGATGTGATTTTAGTAAATTTCATGGGTGTTTTCACTCATTCTTGCAATCAAACCCATGAATCATCAATGCTCAAGTATGGAATGGGTTAGAAGAATATTCTTTCATTTATCATGGTTTCTAGGTACTTGATTAAGATCCTCAACAACTAGTTACATGTTTTCTATAGGCTCTTGTAATTTGGTTGATAAGTGGGAGAATACTATAAAAATTGGTGTTTGAACCTGTCATGATAAAAAAATAGTAAGATCTAAGAATAGATATTTATTTGATACATGTAAAACATCTATTTTCATAAACATATTGCATGGAGATAAGGACAAGTTGGTGCTCAAGATAATTATGATATATTTATGATGAATTCCATTATCTTTTATTAGTTATTTCTAAAATGGAAACTCACTTCTAAAAGGTTCTCACATACAATGTAATTTTATTTATATTGGTACTTTTAGATTGTCATTTTTTAATGAGAGAGTTTAGTTTGCAAGTCTATTTTGTTGGAATGTTATCAAAATTCCTCCAAGATTTAGTTGATGGGAAGACTCCTATAAGAACTTATATTGCAATCATGTTGTAATATGCTTCAATATTTAATAATGTCTCATGTAGGTTTGGAGTGTGGTATTTTTCTCTCGAAATATTTTTCCCATATAAATCATAGTGTTATGTTTTATTATTTTTCATATGTTTTTCTTCAAATATTTATTATAGTTGAATTGAGATTTACATAGCATTCATGTTAAGATTAGCATAGGAAGCATTTTCACACAATTTTTCTTATAATAGTAATTTCATCACACCATGTAGAACCCTTTGAATTGAAAGATGGTTAATAGGGTAACTATATACACACATGTAATATAATTATAGAGAAAACAAGGGTTGTTATCTCCAACTAAAAAAACACATCCAGAGACATGGTACAACCACCAAAATCAAGGAATGATTTGGAAACAAAATCATATGCAAGCATACCAAGGACATATTAGAAACCAATAACCTAATAAAAATAGGACTATAAGCATAAGAAATAGAATGTCATTATTATATTAAAATATTTTATATAGACATTTAAAGTAAGTAATGATATTAGTCTTATCTTACATAATTACACATTGGATTTCAATACAAGTCAAGATAATTGTACTAGTCTTGCATGATACAACATTAGTATTCAATGCAAGCAAGATTATTATATTTAAAATTAAGTTTATTTTAAATGTTTGGATCTCCAGATTCATTTTATGTTAGTAGATTACCCATGAGGTGCTTAATGTTAGGACATCCCTAATTTTGCAAGTACGACAAGGTTCCATTCTACTCCTATCCTTAGTATCCAATCCTAGATCCAAAATTCAACCTTTACACAAAATTCAATGCATGAAAAACAAGGTCAAAGCACACGATCCTCGTATCTAAAAGGTCAAAAAAATCATAAGAAACATGGGCTCTTCAACCCATAGGATAAAGTAAGCAATTATGGTTTAAATTATTATTTTTATTTATTTTTAATGTTCAAAACTTTAAAACTCCAAATTCACCATTAATCACATCATCAAAACATTGAAGTTTATTTTCCAAAATTCTCAAATTTTCCAAATTTCAAATATACCATTAGATGTAGGAAATGCACAACAACAATATTTTTAACTTATAAAGGGATTTTGGAATGTTTTTTCATGTCTTTGGCTCACTTTTGTAATTCTAAAAAAAAACATAAAATCTACAACTAATTAAAAACTATATTATGTCACTCATATAATTCCAAAAAATGAACAATTAATATGTGGATGCGCATGAAAAATAAATAAGTATCATTTTGAATGGGAGAAATACCTTTCAATCAAAACTTGAAATAATGGAGGAAGAGTTTCCTTTGAAGAGTAATTTCATAAACAATCTTTGTCATTGACAAGAAAACCCCAATCCACACCAATCTAATTTCAAAACAATCTCAATCTAATTTCAAAACAATATCAAATACTTCCCTTTCAATTTAATTTAGTTTTTTTTCCAAAGGATCAAAGAGAGGTTTTTAAAGCCAAAATTGAAAAGTAATATAAAAAGGCCTATTCTTTTCCTTTTTGATAATCCCTTAAAACCCCTTTTCATATTTCCTCCATTTCACACTTGAAGGATATTTCAAAGATGGATTTTCTAAATAACTTAGGTATTTAAGATATTTTCCATTTAAATAATTATTTTAATGAAATAACTTACATTACTAATTCAAATACAATCAAGTAGTTCTTTACAGATGACTTACACATAATTTTACCAATTTGACTAAGGCATAGAGCCCAAACAACCTATTAATTCACAAATATATTATTTTGAAATATTACAATATTAAAATGCATAGGGTCATTCCACTATGACAATTAAATTAAATCAATTTCACATTTCAAACATAAAGGTCATTTGCAAATACTTCACAATAACTCACATGGAAACCAATAAAATGGAAATGGAAATCAAACATTCAAATAAATACATGTAAAGATAACACACATTCATGGGTTTATTCACAACACATGGATTTGAATGGATATTGAATTAGATCACATTTTCCTAAACTAAAACATCTCCAAAAACCACTATTGAGGCTAAAATATATGCTTCCAAACTTAATTAAATATCACACATACTTGCTCCATACAATATAGTTGAAACACAACATAAACACCCAATGTGATATAATATAAGGGAAACACATTAATAAAATACATCAACTAAAAATCATTCTAAGCCACGTGACCCAAAACATAAATGTAGACATTGATAATCAATAATACACACAATGTTGAACTAGATAACACAATTAAATCATAGATAGCATATATAGTGAAAATATTGTAACAATAGTATTGACATAGTCAACTCACGTAGTCAGATACATTGTTAGACACCAAATGACAATAAAAAATATCATTGATAACATACATTGATGGAAACACTTGAAACAACACTAATAAGTATAGTATCAAAATAAGGTATATACATGTTTTCACATAAGGCATATACACTTGAGGTATTACAATAATGACTCATACTTGCACCAAGAGATATTGATTATTTTGCATTGTTAAGAATAGATAATATGGCAATCAGGCTAAGTGTTTTAACTTGTAGCAATTTATTATGCAGTTTCCTTAGATCAAAGCTCATGAATGAGTATCACTTCTTTGGAAGGAGGGACAAATGGTTTGAGTGCAACCCCAATATATTTTATTTGTGAACTTTTAGTCTTTTGCATTCCCTAAAGTGGTACTACTTGTGTGTCATCTTCACTCAACATGTGCTAGATAGTACCCATGCACTTGCATGCAACATTATACTCGTGCATATATGGATAATCCTCGTATTCCATCACATAACATTGATTGCACACATACTACAACATTTCACATGTTTGTATATGCAAACATTTTGTGAGGCCATACAGGTGCAACACATTCACAACCATATGAAATTACTCCATACACATTTTACACATGGTTGTGTCCACACAACATGGTCATGTCAAACAATTCATGCTTTACAAGTTTGATACATGATAGAATACAACATATGCATGTGACATTTTCCAACATATTATGAAGGCATATTTGATGACCCACTTGTAAAAATACCTACATTGTACAAGGTATAGGAAGATAATAACCAATGAGCATCTTTGTGACAAATATGCCATCATACACAAATTCTTCTAGTTCAATATGATAGTTTTCAGTCAGTCTTTTTCCCCTTTGAATGTGTATTTGTGATTATAGCTTAAGGTTTCATTTACTTGTAGATTATTAGCTATTTTTTAGGTTTACCCACTAGTCCACTTGGGAATTGGATTAGGTAAGATAAATTCAATATGAGAAATCCACTAATCAAGATTCTCGTCACTAATTTCCACATTAAATTTGTGTATATTTATCTTTCCTTCTATTGGAGAATGCCAAGATCAGAGAGCTCAAATTTGATAATCTTCGAAAAGTAAAATTATGAAAACAATAGTATGTCTATCAATATAATATGAAGAGTGTATAATACAATAATCAAGCCTTGCATATATAGGCAAGGATGAGGAGGTGAGAAGGTAGGAGTGAAACTCTGACTACCCCTCCAAAGATGGGACACTTGTGAGCTCATTTGACAAGTGTCAATAGGTGTCTCAAGTCACGGGGACACATTTCTCAACCATATGAAGTGAGACAAAAGAAAAATAAACCTAAGTAAACTTAAGCTAAGTGTGAATAGGTAAATCCTAGAAAGGTGATTAGTTAACTAGGTATGATAATGACTCTATTTACACTAGTACCCCCCTTAATTACAACTTAGGGAGTAATATATGCACTAATTATGAGTCCCAGCTACTAGGAAATGTTAGGTACTCATGTACAAGTTTCTCATAAAGTGGAGTAAAGGAGAAAAACTTAGTAGGAAATAAAAGCCCCTCTTCAAAAGAGAAATGCAATGAAATAAAATGTACAGGCGAAGAAGATAGGACTCATGATAACCCCCAAGGACTACTTTTAGCATAAAGTGAAATTAAATGCTCCTCCCATAGGACAAAAAATAGAGAAGATCATGTGACCCCCAAAAAAGTGTGAAGTCATGAACTCCATGTGAGGAAATGCTTCCTCCCAAAACTAATATGAGAAGAGAAACCATGCAGCCTCCCCTCAAAATGATGCTTGTAGTGCTAGTGTATGTAAGGAAGCTAAGGTAGCAGAACAACTTCCTACACTGATCTTGAGTGGAGGATAATGCAAAACTTTACATATCTTCACAACACTTACAAAAACTTAAACATAAATAAACATAAATATCATGCATACCACAACACAATGATTTATGTGGGGAAAAACCTTTCGGGAGAAAAACTCCACACTCCAAAATCCGCCCAATATATTATTCAAAAATCATAGAGATTCTAATATACTTGTCTTCTCACAGGAGTATCACCAACCAGAGATCTAGAGGCAACACGATCGCTATCAAACTCTCAGGATACATCACAATACACAGTCGTAATACAATGCCCTCATAAAGTAGAGTTGCCTTCTAGGGCAAGTCAAACCAACAAAATATTGACCATCAAATCTGAGACCTAATAATTAACAGTTCAGATTTACAATAATAAAATATACATAAAATTTAGCTTTCGAGGGTGCTACCCTCGAGCCCTCGTCGAGGTGTGCAGCCCTCAGACCCCTCGCGGGGGGGTGCCCCTACCCCACCCCACCCCCCACATGCCCCTCCATGCTTACCTATCAACAATATCTTATATAATTGCAAGGTTGGGACACATTTTCTCAAAAATAGATGTTTGACACTGGATGTTGAAGATGATCCACGAACGTTGAACAACATTTCTCCTCTTGAGAAGAAACAACACCACAAATGTGTGCAAGATGACTTCCCATTTCAGATAGGAATTTGTGGGAAGTATAATAAAGGTCTTTGAATGTTGCACATGATCCAAAGATTGAAATGATGCCAATGATGCTCAATAATCTCTAAGCCAATGTTGATATGCGATGGATTCTAATAAGATGGATTAGGTACCATAGAAGATTCTGAAATAGGGACCATGGATGTATGGTGATATCTGGACCAATATGAATCTAGTATTGTTGCATATGATGATAAGTGATTCAGATAGGTAAATTCATGAATGTCTACACAATTTGTCATGATAGAAGCCGATGCAGTGAGGTAATATTAATATCCAAAGATTTCATCAAAGTTGACATCAAATAGAAGACAAATACCTCAATAGTGTGATCCAAATTTGAAAGGCGGGATTCTACAAACAAATATGTTATGTATGGAAGATATGCATCCCACTATGGTGGATTTGGAATGACAATAGTAATAACCTGATGCAAAGAATAATGAGAACTCATGAATGAGTCAACACCAGATTCAGATGTAGCAATAGGTGATATGTGAGATGAGATATCAATGCAAGTCATCAGATTACATTGTTCATCCCCAAATGATGGTTTCTCATGAGATATCTTAGTGAGATTATTATTTGCAAGCTCCAATAGTAGGTCAATAATTTGATGGGAGACATGAGGACAAAATCCATCCACATGTTGATTTCTCCCTCAATATTTGCACTTATTTTTGCATTTTCTAGACATGGTCTAATTATAAGCAAAAAATCAATGTGAAATGTAAGATTGACCCCCCCCAAAATGAGATTAGTTTTGATTTTAGCCCCCATAACGATGTGTAAGAGAATTTTTACAAGTTGTGAAGATCAAATGCTAAATCGACCATTTATAATGTACCACGATTTTTACAAAATATGCTATCCAAATCTTAATTTTACATGCAAAATCAGATTCCTTGTGAAATTTTGATAGAAATTAAAAAATAGTTTGCAAAATTTTGATAATTAGGGTGAAAGTTATGCCCCGTCAAAATTTGTTTACAAAGTTGACTTTAAAGGTTAAAAATGCAATTAAACAACAACAAATCAAAAATGTCAGCATCAGAACCAACTTCTTGTCGACTATTTACAATTGAAAAAACACCCCATGTTTGCAAGTTATCACAAAACGGAAAAAAAACCACTTACAAGCTTAAAGTTACCTAACAGTCTATCCTAGAAACACTATTGGTTAGCAAAAATGTTAATGATTATGGTGGTATGTTTTCATTTTTCATGGTTTTCCATTTTTGCTTCTTAGTCCTTGTTTTTTTATTGTTTTTGTTAAGGTCTACTGAAGTAGTCACCTTTCAAATGCTTAAGCCCTAGAAAAGACATAAGTTTGAGTGATGTTATAACCCTTTTTCTCTAATCCTGTGTTGACCACTTGCTTCAGTAACCATGTCTTTAAGTTATGAATTGTGGGCCTTTGTTCCATGCTTTTAAAAACCCCTTCTACTAGCTTACTGGGTGGACTTGTGACTTGTTGATTTTTTAAAAAAATATTAAAACCCTAAGTCTAAGTCCCCTATGTTGTTATATTTTGGCCCCTTCTCCTAGCACATCTTTAAGAAAAACTTATTTGAACATGTTTTAATTTGTAACTTAAGCACTAAGAATGTGGCCCCACTTGAGATGCGTGTTGAACTTTAAGTGTACCACAAACCTTATTCATAACACATTATCATATATCTAGCAAATAGGAAGATTGTGATGGGTAGTGTTTGCAAGATATGAACACGTATCATGATCCTGTCACAACGCACATCCTTTTCAGAGCACATTTTCATTCACAAAGAACATAGCAAGAATGTTCTAGGTTTGCTCTATTAGGGTGAAGATAGGTGTCACACTATAATTGTTGCACATGATTCCTTTACATCATATTTTTGGTTATCTGGCACATTGGAAAATTGTGCTAGGATGGGACCACTAAGAATTTAACACTTGTTGATTCTTGATAGCAACACTCCATTCCTTTGGAGTGCAAACTCATAAAAGGAGTGCATAAGGAAAATGCGTCAAACTAAGTTAACTAAAAGGTGGACAGGTGTTGACTCTAGCTTTCAGTGAAAAGTTTCTTTAGAGCGCATTTTCAAGATATTGGCACATAAGAAAAATACACCGAGTGATAATGGCTAAAATGGGGACACATATTTGTTCCAAATCGCAACACTAAATTCCTTCACAGTTCATTCTTGTTCTTTCAACACGTGACTAAAAGGCGTTGGGTGGGTGATGTGACCGATGGACACTTTCCACTTATTCCTTTCAGCTTATAGCTCCTTAGGAGTGAAATTTATGATCCTCAGTGTGTAAAGGAAATGTGCTCGATGATAATAATAAAGATGCTAACATGTGTCATATCTAGATTTCAGTGCATATCTTTTATGCAACACATTTTCACATGTTTAGTACAAGATGAAAATCAGTCTAGAGGTAACAAAATAAGAAAGGACACATGTCAACTCCAGGATGTAGCGCAACATGTCAACTCCAGGATGTAGCACAACGGTCCTTCACAATACATTTTCTCAAAAGGAAATTCAAATTGAATATGTGTTGAACCTTGAGTTTACCTAACCATTGATCTTATTTCAAGGTGCTCAAATCAACGAATGACTAATTGTTGAAAATCAGTTTCATGTGCGCAAACCATAATTTTGACAATTAAGGCTCAAATACTGCAATATGGAGATTATAAAACAAAGAATTGTTTTGTTTATCATCATAATTGAAGGCACATTAGTAATTGTGAAGCAATTTTGCCTTAATCATTTTTTACTTTTGACTTCTTATGTTTTTCGCTTTGGATGTGTTTGCACTCAAGTAAAGATGTTTAGAAAGGTGTGCAATGCGCTACATGGTGGTTGTGTGTCTTTCATTTATTGCCTTCCTTTCGGGAGTAGGAAAGGACACGTGTCAGCTCAGCAGAGATTTTCTCAAGGAGCGATTTTCACGAGTTTGAAGATTTTCGCTCGTTTGATAGGTCATCTCTTTGTTGTAGGCAGTTTACGTTTCTATACGTGATCTTTTCAGAGTTTGTCGGAGCTTGCTGGCCCCTTTTTGGTTTTCGGATAGAAGCTTTGAGTCGGTGTCGTTGGGTTACGTGACTAGTCAACTAAACTTTTTCCAGGTTGTTTTCTAGGATCTAATCATTTTTCAGATAACTATCTTTGCTAAATATCTAAAAGGCATTAATGTCGTAGTTGCAAATTGATGAGCAAAGATTGCTATGACCTAACTAAAGATCTATGATCAGATCTTCTGCTATCAAATGCCAACATCTAGCAGCAATTACTTATGTGTTGTGGAGGTGGTTTTCTCTTTTCACAGCTATAAATGAGAGGTGGCGACAGAAGGAAGGGGTTGGTTCCAAGTTTCAGTTTCCTTTGCTCAAGAAAAAGTTTCTTTAGTTTTCCTAAGTTATAGAACTATTTTCAGAAATAGAATTGAACAACTTATTTTCTTTGGCATGTTATATTGTTTATGCTCAAACTATTATCAGATTAGCATTTAACCTATGTTTTAAAGTTCATTTGATATTAAATCATGAACTATTTGGAAGAAGTCTTTGAGACTGTGCATGTATGGCCTTTATCAAGCTTTCCTTATTTATGCTTTCGTTCTAAATAAAACACTGTGTCAAGTTGAATTCAAGTAGTTTAAGTTGTTGATTTCCATGTTGTAGGCTTATATGGTAGGATAATAACTAGTGAAAATTGGATTATGTCTGTGGACTTCTCTATTTTTCTTAAGGGTTGTTGTTTTGTTATATTGTGTTGTAAGAAGAGAGAGAGTTTATGCAATTTCTAAATTTTTTTCTGTTAACCTTGGAAATCTTTATGTTTGATCGTATCTTAATGGGCATTGCCTGCAGAGAGATTTGAAAGACTACACCGTGCTTGTAGTTAGCCTTTGTTGTTCATTCTCTTCCCAATAATGAAGGGTTGTGGTGTTTTGTGTCTAAAAATATCATTCATAGGAAAGATTGGGTTTGAAATGTTGTAAAAGCTTTGGCATATCACCATTTTTTATGTTTTATGTTTACATTTCCTTCTACCCTTTTCTCCAAAACTTAGAGAAGAGCTGACTTTCTATAAAAATCCTGGAGGTATTTAGTGAGGCGCAAATCAGTCCCCCACTCGTTGAATTTCCCATAAGACTGTCAGAGAAGTGCAAGCTTTGATGATCACAATTTTTTTTTTGGCACGCTCAGTGGGACACGAATTTCTCCAAACACCTGATTAGAAGTCAGAAATATTTCTTAAATCAAGCCAAGGAAAGAAATTGGAATTTTCATGCCCAAATTCCAAACAAGAGCATCTTCAAGATGCCATTTCTAGTACTCCCAGTTACTCACCTTGGTACCTAGGAGAAGAAGACTTATAGGTTTTGTATCACCTGTAAGGAGCAATAGAGTGAGAAGTAAGAGCCTAATATCCAGAGCCTTATCTACTCCATCGAAGGCTCAACCTTCCAAATCAGAATACCTATATACCCGATTCATAGGAATATTTTCTCCATGGCTCATGTAGCTTCCCCTGCTCCTAGAAATTTTGTAACCTAGGATAGTAGTAGCCCACTACAACCACCTACGCCCCCAGATGCATGGTCTGCCATACCTGCTAACGCCCTCAAGGCTATCCTAAAATTTTTTGGAGAAAATTTCAAAATCCCCTCTGAACAACTTCAAGATATAGCAGAGGTATGTAGGGTACATAACATAGCAGAAGAGAACATCATCCTTAGGCTATTAGCTGCCTCTTTCAAAGAAAAGGATCAAGATTGGTATTAATCTTTGGCCTCGGGTTATATATTCTGTTGGGATTAGCTTAGAGAGAGGTTGTTTGAATGCTTCTCAGAGAAGGGAGATCGTTCTTACTTGCTACATCAACTAATCACCATCAAAAGAACTCTGCAAGAGGCCATGAGCAACTTCAACACTAGGTTCATAAAACCTAGAAAAGAATCCTTGTGACTGCTCAACCACCAGTGGTGATGGAATTTATGTTCTACCTAAAGGCTTTCAATTCAGACATCACGGTGATGATAACCTCCATGGGAGGGGATATCTTACCCGACACATATGAGTTGGCTCGTGCGAAAAACAACTTGATCGACGTTGGGAAGCTTCCGCCATGACCTCCGATGCCAGTATTTTTCAAAGTCTCTGGTGGTCCTCAGGAATAAACATCACGCACTTTTGCTACACAACTGACATTGGCTACACTGCAATCCATGTATGTGTACCTCACCGCCTAAACAAGCACATCGAGCTCTTCCTCTATAGCAATAGACATCAACGACATGAAAAGTCTCATGCAGGATTTTGCTAACAAGTTGGTTCAAATCAAATGACAAGTAGCACCTTTGAAGCAGACCACTCAAACCTATGGTGGGAGCAAGCCATCCTATCAACATAATACGTACCAAGGACCCTCAAGAGGAGGAAGTCAACAGACGGTGTCCGCAAACTAGATAGTTCTGGTCACCATGCCGCTACAAATGGTTAAGGACAACCAAAGTAAAGAGTTAATCCTGGGCCAGAACAACTTGGCAGAAGATGAGAACGCATGGTCCTTCCCATGCAGCGATAGTCATATGCCCTGAAATTGTTCAAGGGGAAATATGCAACAGAAGATAGCGGAACAAAGAAACAAGGGCACATCCCCAAATGCGGATGAATATGAATCCTCTGAAATGGAAAATGCCTACTTCAGAGCGCAAATGCAAGGGATGTCCTTGGAGCAAGAACTAGATATTGTGCTTGACCAAGCACAATTTCCATGGATGGAGGAAGAAGATACGGTGTTCACGAATGAAGCTCTGATGACTAGTGCTCCTCAAGTACAGTCAAATTACAACACAAGATCCAAAAGAAGGCTCACGAGAGAATATGTGCAACAAGCTCTGCCACATCATTAGCCACATGAACCATCACTGCAAGAGAAGCAAGATCCATAGCTGCACACTTCGTCGTTTCCAAAGAAGGAGATGAATAAGTCACCGAGCCTATTCACGATGGAACATTTTCTTTCAAAAATGAGATAAGTACCACCATTCAAGCCCAAGACCCAACCAGTCGGAACATTCAATGTGGTGGAACAAATGAAGAAGGTGCCTGCCAATGTATCTTTGTGGGACATCATATCTATCCCCAAACAAAATACTCTACTTTGGGAAGCATTAAAGAAAGAAGAACAAATATTGTGGATGGACGCGACTTCGTCATGTGGTTAAAGTAGAGGCAAAGGATCCGCATCGAACCCTCAAGCTTTGAAAGCAACAACTTATGTGAACGGTGTGGACAATGCAAAAAGAAAAGAGGTAAGCAATCCAAAGCCCACACCTTTCTTTTTAACACTTATTGTGGGAGATAAGCTTTTGCATAATAGCATGATTGATTTGGGGGGTAGCACAACGGTCATGCCAAAACAAGTGGTCGATGCCTTGAAACTTAAATATGATCCCCTTGAGAATAGAATCATGCAATTAGATGGGAAGAAGGTTCCAACCATCGTTCAGATAAAAGATCTATCTCTAACCCCCTTCTCATGTCCAAGCCAAACGGTCACACAAGAAATAGTAGTGATAGACATTCTCCCGGTCTTCGGAATGTGTCACTCAAGAGATTTCACCATGAAGCTTGGCTGATATTTAGCGCTTGATTGGTCCCACCTGATATTGAGAACCAAGCATGGGGCGAAGATGAAGATTTTGTTTGAATCCTTACATCCTGAACACATAGCGGACAACATAGTCTTGTGCTTTGAAATAACACATACTTCTTTCTCGTAGCAGGAGAGATATTACGTAGAGATGCTGGAAGATGAAGAAGACACAAGTGATTGGACTCCTAAGGAAGAGGTGCTACTCAACCAATTCATTGATTCAGATCCATTCGACAACTTTCATGCAACAGGGCTAGGCACTTACGTAATTTTTGACGATGATCAAGTCTTTCTGAAATTGATGAAGGATCGGGAGGAATGTGATGATTCGACAGACAATCGTCTATGGACCTTACATTTTGATGGCGCAAAATGCAAAGTTGGCTTTGGAGCGGGTATCCGATTAGTGTCCCCGATAGGATCAGAGACACTCAAAGCTTTTCATTTCCAGTTCTCATGCTCGAACAATGACACAAAATATGAGGCTTTGGTCCATGGCCTAATCCTCGCCAAATGAATGGGTGTAAAGAGAATGCAAGCTTTCAAAGATTTAGAATTAGTTGTGAGCCAGGTCCATGGGCAAGCAGCTACAAAGAATACAAGAATGAAGTCATACAGACATTGGATATGGGATCTGATTGAGAGTTTTGAAGCTTTCAATATAAAGTTTATTCCCTGATCTCAAAACAATGTTGTCAATCGGATGGCTTCTATTGGTTCGCAATTTGAATTAGTTTCTGATTCAACCAAGAAGAATGCATTATAGGTCATCGTCTGACCTGCAATCCCCAACAATGATGAAAACTAGCAAGTATTTGATGATGATATACAAATTGTTTCCTTTATACATAAAACAAGAGCAGTTTCTGACTATTCACAACCAGGAGCAAAATTTCCCAAAGAGTAGGTTATCCAATTAAAAGGCATCAAGCTTCCTCGGGGATTAATCTCCCTTAAAAATCTCTTTGACTATGAAGAGGCAAGAAATGACAAGCAAAGGTTCACTGTGGACGCAAGGGACTATGAAGAGCTTGATGTCAGAAACAACATGAAGTTAAAAGTCGGAAGGGAAGTTTCGAGAAGAGACAAGGAAAGACTAAAGGATCTATGTTCCAAATATGATGAGGTTATTGCTTGGACCTATGATGATCTCAGAGGGTATGACCCAGGTATAATTCAACATACCATTGACTTGGTGGAAGGGTCAAAGCTCGTCTAATAGAAGCAAATGCCAATCAATCTAAAATTCAAAGCGTTGATGGCACAGGAACTCACCAAATTGATCAAGTCAAAGATCATATATCTGATTAAGCATTCTACCTGGGTGTCAAATCTGGTACCAATTTGGAAAAAGAATGGTGATATTAGGCTTTGTGTTGATTTTTGTGATTTGAATAAAGTCTTGCTAAAAGAACACTATCCTTTTCCATCGATGGAGCAGATACTACAGACCGTGGCCAGATTAGAGATGTTTTCATTGCTTGATGGTTTCTCAGGCTATAGACAAGTATATGTAAAGGAAGTCCGCCAACATAAGACAATGTTTACCACTAAGTGGGGAACATTTGCATACTCAAAAATGTCATTCATACTTTAAAATGCTGGTGCGACTTTTCAATGAGCAATGGATATTAATTTCAAAGGATTAATCAACCTGATTATCTTAATATATTTCATGACCTAATGGTATTTTCAAAGTCAAAATATGATCACTTCGATCATCTAGAGAAGGTTTTCCAGAAATTTCAATAGTTCGGGATTTCTTTAAACCCCAAAAAATGTGTTTTCGGATTACCTCAAGGTAAGCTACTTGGTTTTGTAGTGTCAAAGGAGGGAATAGCAATAGACCCCAAAAGGCTGAGATCTATAATGGAATTACCCCTACCAGTAAATCAGAAGGTATTACAGTCTTTTCTCAGGAAGATTAACTTTGTTAGCAGGTTCATCTCAAATTTCACAGGCACTGTGAGACCGATCACACTGATGCTTAAGAAGAACTTGATTTTCCAATGGACCCCCAAGGGAAAATAAGCTTTTGAGCAGTTAAAGATAGCTATCTCCGCTACTCTGGTATTGGCTAATCTTGACTTTTCCCCAAAGATTTTCTACCCTATGTATACAATGGCCAACATAGCATATCTTCAGTGCTCACTTAGAGGGAAGAGGGGAATAATGGAGAGCATCCTATTGCATTTCACTCAAGGAATCTTAAAGATTATGAGGCCATGTATAATTTTGTAGAGAAGCAGGTTTTTTCTATAGTTAAAAGAATAAAGAAGTTCTGACACTTGGTGTTGGCCAATAAAATCACTATTCTCATTGCACATCCAAATGTGCGAGAGTATATCACAAAAGGTGAGATAACTGAAAAGAGGGCAAACTGGATCACCAAGATCCTAGAGTATGATGTGGACATTAGACCAACCAAGCTAGTTTGGGGGAGAGGTCTGTAATACATTTCACAGGAATCAAGTTTCATAGCTGAAAAGGAGACCAATCAAGTCTACTCGAACCAATTCGAGTCCAACGAGTCTTGGGTGGCGAATTAGACACAGTATATCAAAAAGGGGCACCACCTGACCAAAATTCCATCCCATAAAATTTGATACTACCAATTTCAAGGCACTAGGTATGTATTAATTGAAGGAATATTATTCAAGGGAAATTATGATGGTGTCCTGCTTAGATGTCTAGACAATCTGCAGGCGGAAAGAGTTCTTAATGAGTTCCATAACAGTCCTGAGGGTGGAAATTTCTTCGTAAAGACTACCTCCTTGAAGATAATGCGAGTGGGATATTATTGACCATCTATGTTTTCAGAAGCACATCATCTGGTGCAAAGGTGTACTTAGTGCCAATTCTTTGTTGGAAAAAGAAAGAATTTTGTTTTGCCTTTTAGTCCAATTGTAACTGAGGATCCCTTTGCTTAATGGGGTTTGGATTTCATCAGAATGATAATTCCTATTTCTAGTGTTGGCCACAAATGGATCCTTACAGTGACCGACTACTTCACAAGGTGGATGGAGGCCGTAGCCCTAAAAAATGCCACAAAAGGCGAGATTGCCAGTTTCCTTGAAGAGCTAGTCACCAGGTTTGGCTTGCCAAAAACCATCATATCTGACAATGCTCAGGATTTTATAGGTTCAGGGATGTCATATTTTGCTATCAAACATGGGGTTTACCTTAAAATTTCATCAAACTACTACCCACAAGGAAATGAGTTAGCGGAGTCGACCAACAAAAACCTAATTAGGTTAATCAAGCACATTGGGTCGAAACGACAAAGGGATTGGAACAAGCACTTGAGAGTTGCTTTGTGGGTGGACTGAATTACTCCTAAGCAAATCCTGAAGACCTCCCCTTATGAACTAGTGTATGAAAAAGAGGTAGTGCTACCTGTCTCCATAGAAATTCCTGCCTTGTAGCTACTTAAAGCCCTAGAAGTCGAAGAAAACGATGGAATGGAAGTATGGTTGGCATAACTCCTCAAACTTGAGGAAGATAGAGAAAAAGCTCATAGAGCCATGATCGACCATCAACAAATAGTAAAGTGATGGTTCAACAAAAGACCTCTAACCCAGAATTCAGAGAGGGGAGCCTAGTGCTAAAGTACGATGAGTGTACTGTGAAACCAGGACAACATACAATATTCAAAGCACTATGGAAGGGACCTTTCTGAATTAGTGCATGCAAGGAAAAGGATGCGTACAAACTTGAAGATATAGAAGGTAATGCTTTAGATATACTGGTAAACGGTATTCATCTAAAATTATTCCATTAAAATACATAGTTCTTTAAAAAAATTAACAGTTATGTACCATATGTAAATTTTTTGTAAATACGCTTAATTTTGAGAATAACTCAGGAATAAGTAGGAAAGTTCTATATTATATTATATTCATCAAAAAATTTACAATGTAATACTACCCTAGGCTCAGTTTTGAACATAAGGCTCTCTCGACCGAACCCAAAAAGAGGTACGAAGCAAAAAGAAGCAAAAAGGAGGCAATGTGCAAAAAATAGTAAAGATAGGCCTCCAACCGTTGCCCAGAAAGCCAAAGCGGCTCATCATCAAGTTTTCTTCTTCTTCTTCTTCTTCTTCTTTTTCTTCTTCTATTTCAAGACACAAAAGGGGGTGAACACACAACACACACGGGCTCCACATGGTGTAGGCTATCGGCCTAGTCGCTGCGGTTATGCACCAAAAATTTGAAGTGCTTCCTCCAGGCGAGCCCCAAAACATGCTCCACGATGTACTCCCGTAGCAGGTAGGTGGTCATTGGTTGAGTAGACGAGCGATGCGTCTCAAGGTCCATGGTGCAGAAGTCAGAAAGGAAGGGCAACCAGGGTATGTCTATCCCATAGTCCGCATGCATGCGGAGATCCATGGTAGTTAAAATTCCAACGCCAGGGGGATAGCTACTTGCACTATCTCGCCAAGCCCTTCCATTAGTGCAACATCGAACATTTGGTGACATAATTCAATTATCATGGGTTTGGCCATGTTCAAGTTTATCAAGGAGGCGACGAAGTGGGAAAGAACGTTGTAGTTGCTCTGAAGCTGGTTCTCATTGTCAATGTAGTCTTGGCCAACTACCCACTTGAATGAAACCAAGCTAAGGAAGTCACACCTCTTCACCAGGTGCTTGATTCTATCACTAGTGACCTCTCCCACAAAGCAGTATTATGGCCTCTGTGGGAGAAGCTAAATAGGAGTACCTAAGCCAACCGACATTTTGAGAAAGCAGCGAATTGTGGTAGAATGAGAGACAACGAGAAAAAATTGCTAAACTTAAAGGCGATATTCTTTGACTGAATGTTGCAATAAGGTGGCATAGCTATATATAGAAAAGATAAGCTGGCAGACCCAATCAACGAAAGGTCCATTTTTGGCCAGACGACAATGGAAAAATTCCAAAGCAAACGAAGGCCAGCAAATAAATCATTCAAAGGATCTGATAGAAGGTCTTGAGAATTAAATTTGGGCGTTGAGAGTAAATACTCTTGTATGTCGATTGTTGACATGTGTCCTTTGCCATCATCAACACTAGCCAACTTACTTATGTGAAAATACATGGATTAACGTGCTAAGTTCTGACAAATTAAATGGACACATCTTTTCAAAAGTACCATGCGTTACTTCAACATGTTTCTCATAGCTAAAAGCACACGTTCCAATGTAATGAGTTTATTTGTGAAAGAGGCGACAGGGAGAATGTACTAATTCTATTCTCGTGGTGTTTTTCAGCATTCCCAAGGGATATGGATCTCAAATCCACACGTATCACCTCAGTGGTAGCATTTAATGGACCAACAGTAACAGTGTAGTCTTAACTACATATACGTGTGAGGAAATTAATTGCACTCAAAAGTAGATTTTTTCTAAGAAGCAAAGGGAAAGTAGTCGTTTTCATTAAGGAAACTTTCTACAATTTCCTAATATAGCCATGGCGGAGCCATCAACATCTGGTAGAAAAGATGGAGCCTTAAGTAAATGACCTTGTTATGCCCATATCTTTGGGCAAAACTCATTTGCCAATTCCCCAGTGCTTGAGGAGTGGTTGTTCGAATTTTGTAAAAGGGTGCAACCAGATAGACGTATCCTAAGAGAGGCGGTGCATGATTGCACCAACAATGTTTTCAACAAGTTGTCAATTAAGCCGAAAAGTTTTAGGGAGGGTGCATTTCAAAGAATGATGCAGCATGAACCGTCTGAGGGTTTCACATTTTGGCTCTGGAATTGTGGTCTGCCATAGTTCATGTTGCTTGTCGTACACCCATGCCCGAAGTTGGTGGACACATGTTCCAGAAGATTTAACAAAAGGACATGAGCCATTGAGGGTAACAAGTTCAAGGTTACAATTTCCATCGAAGCCATACAAGATATGTTGTGTATCCCTACGACCTGAGGTGCTGAAATTTTTGACGAAGAAAAAATTGACATCTTCGGGGAAGAAATGGCCAGGAAAACAAGTTTTTATGAGGAGGAAACAAAGGAAGTTCTAGAGAGAGGTCATCTTTATTTTCCTCTTTCACGCAAATAGTTCAAGAAAGACACACAGTCTGTATTCTCAATGTTGGCTTGGGTTTTTGGCCTTGATAATGATGAGGACGCCCATCGACCTTTCTAGATGGGCCTGACTTTTGTGCTCAAAAGGGAGAAGAGTGAAAAATATTATGATTAAATTGTTGATGTAATAACTGGAGGAATGCTGGAGCAATTGAAGAATTATAACATCGAGTATAAATTTAGGTATTCTTCTTTCTTGGCCCTCTTGATTTTGCATCAAAATTCTAAGTTGCTGGAGAGAAATATTGTGTCTAGGTTAGATGTAAAAGGCTGTTGTTAGCCAGTTTCTGTATGGACCCATGTGCTTTCGAAAACAAGGGATTATTACTGGTTTCTAGATCATTTTCTGAGGCCAGTGCTTCAAGATTTTTTGCCACACCCTATGGGTCGTTTCTCTCCTGAGGTCTCACAATGGATGGAAACTCTGCCAACCCCAGTGGATTATTTCCTGGGAGAGGATTTTACATTTACCAGATTTCATGGTTTTGTCGAGGAACCTTTTAGACTCCCTAGATTTGTAGTAGACAGAGTTTTCGTGTTGGAGGCATGTCGTTAGGCAACCCTTTCTAACAACGCCTATGGCATCGAAAGGAATAGGACAAATATATATTTGTTTCCCCTCACAATTGCCAATAGTCAGGTAACATTGAACAAGCAGAAGGTCGAGGGTGAGCTTACAAATCTACTGGAGGCCTTAGGCCTGGTTCTCATTTCTGACACATGGGACTACAACCCGATAAAGCACTTCACTTTGAAACATGAGAGTCGATAGTATTTTGAAAGGAGGAATCCAACTCAAGAAAGGTTGGAAGTATATATTGAGTTGGCCTGCATTCCACTCAAATGACCAAAATGGTTGAATTTCTATGTGTTGCAAGCGAAGTATCAAAGGAACATCCCGATGGGTAAATCCCTCAACACGCAATTAAAGCGCAAGGGATGGTCGGGAAGAAAGAAGACAAACTTTTGGAGGTTCCAACAAGAGATGAAATGCCCCAATGCCCTATTCAGATGTTTTCAGCCACACATCAAAATGTTCGAGGACCTTTATGATCAAGAGGTCGACACCGACAATAGTAATCTAGAGACAAGTCATGAGATATCAGAAGAGTAGCTCCCACGCCGCACCTCTCATTCTCAAGAATCCAACAGGAGGAGAGTCTCGAGGAAAAGGGACTCACAAGTCATGATCTTCACTAGTGCTCAAAGCAAAGGAAAAAGGACCCAACGGTCCCCAAAAGAGTCTGCTACGATTGTCGAATGTCAAGTTTCAGAGGGATCGACTACCAAAGGATCAGAACGTACCAATTTTGGTCATGCAAAGAGAAGAAAAGTCCAGGACCTAGGTGCACTTGATGCATCAGCCCAAGGAGAAGAAGAAGTGGATTTTGTTCTACAAAATGTTTCAACCGCTGCGGCCTAGGTAAGTTTTACTCCCTCTTTTCTTCCTACCTTTTCATCTCTGGTTACTCCTCTGCCTCCTTTCACGGAAAGGAATCCTCTGTCCTCATACCCTAAGCTAATAGTATTGAATACACCCCCTGGCATTTTTAATGAAATTTTTGAAGCAACCCCACATGCCGAATGAGTAGCATCCACTTTGGTCGCTACTGATTATTTGATCGCCCTATCAAGGGCCCCCATTGAAAGAGCAGAAACTTCTGTGTTGCCCGTCACTCCCGGTCCATCCACTTTTGGGAAAGCACCTCCCCTTCTGCCCATTTCTCTTTTCACCTCGACTGGTTTTTCCCCTGCCCAATCTCAATTTGGTATCTTTCCTTTTCCCATGATAATGCTCCCTTTTGCTTCCACACATGCTCATGCATCTGAAGTTTCTCCTTTTGTCACCCTTTTTGGTCTCCCTCCTAGTGATTCCATTGTAGTACAAATTATTGATACCCCTCAGAGTCTCCAAGAGCATTTCAATGCAACCAAGCATGCCTGATAGGTCAAAAAGAAAAAATGATTGTTAAAGAATGTTGCGCTACCAACTACAAAGAAGATTGAAGCTTGCTTCAATGAAGAACAAAATTCTCTGTTGATCACTACCATGAAGTCGCTCATGTCCAAGCCCAAGGGACAAATGTAGATGGAGGACTACGACATCAGATCCATGGGCCCATATTTTAATGAAACTCATCTGCATGACAAAGTAGTCCTAGCTAAGGCCACCTAGAAAGTGTTATATGCAGAATACGAGAGGCTGGATAGAAAGTTGAAGAAGCGCGAGGCAAAGCTAATAAATGTAAAGGAAACAATGAGTAGGTTGTAGAACGAGATTTGGGCCAGAGATGTTGAGATGGCCCACATAAGGAAAATACAAATTCAGCAAGGAGAGACATCCAAGTTGCTTGTGGAAGCCTAGGGTGAACAGGTTCAACTCTATGTTGAAATTGAAAAATTGAAAGTTGAGCTAGCTACTAAGCGCCAGAAAAATGTAGAGAGCAAGCACGCTCAGGAAAACATAGGAAGAGAGCTGGATGGTGTTTGATCTCAAGCTTCTGACGATCTACAGAAAACCCACGCAGAAGTAGAAAAGTCAAAACAAGAGATCAGAAGGTTGAGCTCGGAACTGACAAATGCCCTTAGAGAAAAGAGTCAAATGGAGGAAAGCACAAGAGCGAGAGAGGCTCAATTCAATCAGGAGCTAGCTGCTACACAAGGGTCTGGGACCCTCCTGATATTGAAGATGATATCTATGCATTGGGAAAGGATCATAGTTGTGGTTTCCATTCTTGGGCCCACTTTATAATTCTTAAGGGACGTTTAAGAATTAAATGTGAAGTTGGCACAATGGCTGATCAATTTTTGTACATATGTACTCCCCGAGTGGCAGAATCACAAAGCTTTATTTTCAAGTTGTGTGTGGCCACTGATGAGGTCCTGAAAGGTGCATGGATTCTTAATCAAAGAGCCACCTCCATCAAAGCAAATGATATTATCAACTACCACAAGATCACAACAAGTTGTGAAGAGTTTCAGATGAAGCTAAACGCGTGGGTCAATGAAATCAAGGAATTTGGTGTCCTATTTAGGTTCAGGCTACCTCCTCTTCTTTCACAAGATGGAAATGTGCTAACAGTTGAGAAGGTCACAGATGCAATCCAACATAAGTTTCAAACTTCTACAAAACTCTCGGGTTCAAGCGTGACACCCACTGTGGATGATATCGAGCACGAGATCTTCCCTCTTTCTCAACTCTATTGTTACCTTGGGGTGATTTCTACAAGCTAGGGATTTGTTTCTTTCAAGGAAGTTTTCGAGTTGGACCAAGCATATAGGCTCATCCGATCGACTCATGTAGATTGGGAGGTGTAGCATTCCGCTTTCCTCAAACTCCAAGAATTACCAGAGGCCTAGGTTTGTGCCTCTGCAAGCAAAGGCCCCCTGTGAGTCACCAGATCTATCAAGTAATTTTGTCTTAATCATTTTTTATTTTTGGCTTTTTATGTTTTTGGCTTTGGATGTGTCTACGCTCAAGTAAAGTTGTTCAGAAAGGTGCGTAATGCACCACATGGTGGTTGCACGGCTTTCATTTATCGCCTTCCTTTTGGGAGTGGGCCGAGACACGTGTTAGCTCGATGAAGATTTTCTCAAGGAGCAATTTTCACGAGTTTGAAGATTTTTGCCCGTTTGACATGTCATCTCTTCGCTGCGAGCAGTTTACGTTTCTGTGAAGTGATCTTTTTCGGAGTTTGTCGGAGCTTGCTGGCCCGTTTTTGGTTTTTGTGACAAAAGCTTTGAGTCAGCGTCATTGGGTTACGTGATTGGTCAACTAAATTTTTTCCAGACTGTTTTCTAGGATCTGATCATTTTCAGATAACTATCTTTGCTAAATATCTAAAAGGCATTAATGCGGCAGTTGAGAATTGATGAGCAAAGATTGCTATGACCTAACTAAAGATCTATGATCAGATCATGTACTATCAAATGCCAACATCTGGCAACAATTAATTTTGTGTTGTGGTGGCGATTTTCTCTTTTTGTAGCTATAAATGAGAGGTGGCGACATAAGGAAGGGGTTGGTTCCAAGTTTCAGTTTCCTTTGTTGAGGAAAAAGTTTCTTTAGTTTTCTTAAGTTATAGAACTGTTTTCAAAAATAGAATTGCACAACTGCTTTTCTCTGGCATGTTATATTGTTTATGCTCAAACTATTATCGAATTAGCATCCGACCTCTATTTTAAAGTTCATTTGATATTAAAGCACGAATTGTTTGGAAGAAATCTTTGAGACTATGCATGTATGGCCTTTATCAAGCTTTCCTTCTTTATGCTTTCGTTATGCATAAAACACTGTGTCAAGTTGAATTCGAGTAGTTTAAGTTGTTGATTTCCATGTTGTAGGCTTATATGGTAGGATAATAACTGGTGAAAATTGGATTATGTTTGTGGACTTCTCTATTTTTTTGAAGGGTTGTTGTTTTGTTATATTGTGTTGTAAGAAGAGAGAGAGTTTATGCAATTTCTGAATGTTTTTTTATTAACCTTAGAAATCTTAATGTTTGATCAGACCTTAATGAACACTTCCTATGGGGAGATTTGAAAGACTGCACTGTGCTTGTAGTTAGCCTTTGTTGTTCGTTCTCTTCCCAACAATGAAGGGTTGTGGTGTTATGTGTCTAAATATATCATTCATAGGAAATATTGGGTTTGAAATGTTGTAAAAGCTTTGGCGTATCGCCATTTTTTTATGTTTTATGTTTACATTTCCTTCTACCCTTTTCTCCAAAACTCAGAGAAGAGCTGACTTTCTATAAAAATCCTGAAGGTATTTAGTGAGGCGCAAATCAGTCTCCCACTCGCTGAATTTCCCATAAGACTGTCGAAGAAGCACAAGCTTTGATGGTCAACAGTAATTTCTAAAGATTGGAGCTCTCTGAAAGTGAATTGCAAGCAAGAAAAGGCTAGGGTGTTCAAGTATTCCCACAGATAAGTACTCTGATTGACTGTAATTATGAAATTGTCTATGAATTGTCATAGGGATTATAAAGAAAAGTTTTTAGGTTGTTTGTTTGAATTTTCAAAGAAGAATTAAAACCCTAGGAGTATATGTAATTCTGTAAAAAACCTAGATAATTTGGAATTGTTAAAACCCTAAAAATGAGTCAGTCAAGTGCTAAACCAAGGGGTACCCAACAATTTATGGAGGATGAATTAATGAATAAATTTCCTACATCTATAAAAGAGAGCAAAGAATGCTCAAGGGATGAGGGTTTTGACATATAAATTGCAAGATTTGGTAGGTCAAATTAGGGATGCCATCATTCCCCAACATGGTTGGACCTTGTTTGAGTATGGATATAAAAGGAGAAAATACAATAGGCCAGTATCAAACTTATGGACCCAAGATTTGGTGAAATTGGTTGTGCTAAATGTATTTTTCAATATTTACTTGATCTAAGTCCTAGCTCAAGGTTATGATGAGAAAAACAAGGTGATCGGAAGTCAAAAGGGTGCACCTCTATTAAAAATTTCCAGACAATAAATTATTGGGACCTTTGACCTAAATGTCTTAGCCAATGTAAGCATAGAATTTGGTTCTCTCAAAAGAGAATGGGATAAAGATAAGCACAATTTCAGAGTGTTATGGATTCCACAACACATAAGAAGCAGTTCTAACAAGAAGGTGGTCAAATTTGGTAAGGATGAAGTCGAACCTTTTGACTTCAATATCTTTGAAGATGATTTCATCAATACCTACTTTGCTTTGTGCTAAATCCATGGGGAGGATTATAAGGTTAAGATGCCAATTTGTATGATGATGTTAGCTACAGACATCCAACGTAGGGATGTCGACAAAAGCTTTGACTATGCTGCCTACATTGTAGAAGAGATGCATACGCACATGACAAACTTAAAATACCCCAAGGCTAGTTTATATTTCAAATGGTATTCTTTATTGATGCACATGATTTTGTACAGTGGGGAAAAGATTTGGATTGGGCCCCTAAAACTAAAAACACATGATGAAGAAAGAAACAAATTGCTTGTCCAAATGTGGACATATATTTGGGATTCCCATTATTCCTCACCCAACTATTTGGTCTTTGAAAATGTCTTTGTACATGATGTTTTGAAAAATATTGGCTTTCAACCCACAAAGATGATTTCATAGAAAATTGTTAAGTTCCTCATGCCCCTACAATTTGACCTTGAAAAGAAGATTGACCATAATTTGGGTGACTAGTATCTGCATACTAATTGTACAATTTTTAGGGTATATGGCACCCCTATTCAACTATATTGTCTCCCAAAATTTATAATAGTCAGGATTGCTTTTATGGAGATAATGTGGCAACTTAATGAGATTGATAAGTTCCATTTTAGAATTATCAAGAAAGGGTCACTTATTCTCGAGGGGATGCATTTTTCTCATTTTAATGTGACTGCAAAAGAAGGGTTGGATGTCTTGCCAATCATGTTACAAAGTTATAGAATGAAAGTGGACCATGCTAGAAATCATGATCCTAAGGGTTACATTAACAAGATGAGATTGGAGGGGGGATCTCAATTCTATCATCAATTTCATGCTTCGTGAGAAAAGAATAATCAATAATCCCTCCTATAAGAGCCCCTTTGCAAATATTACAAATCCTATTGAAAGGATGGAAAAGATGTTTTCCTGTTTGAGAGTGACACATACTTCAAGAGGAAACCAGTTGAGTAGAGGCCTAGAGAAGAAGAAGTTGAACAACTGTTCAACAAGAAGCCATTCCAACACAATCTTCAATGCAAGTTGTTGCTAGCCAATCAGTGCTAGTTGATGTTCAACCATTGGTTGACTATTTAATGAATCCTGAAGAAGGGGAGAGAAGACAAGAAGAGGACATTGTAGAGAACATGTCAGGGGATGAATAAGTTGATCAAAATTTTCCTTCTCCCCAAGTTGATCAAGGAGATGAGAAAGTGCCAAATAATAGGCTTGCAATGGAGTTCTATGATGATGATTTGTTGCCAGATGATATCAGGGTTTTGGCTTG
Source organism: Sequoia sempervirens (assembly GCA_007258455.2). Classification (NCBI taxonomy): domain Eukaryota; kingdom Viridiplantae; phylum Streptophyta; class Pinopsida; order Cupressales; family Cupressaceae; genus Sequoia; species Sequoia sempervirens. Next base: position 70,982,208 of record VDFB02105785.1, read on the forward strand.
TACCCAATTCATAGACAATGACAACTTTGTAACTTCTAAGGAGTTCAAGTAGAGTGAATTTAATGAGAAACTAAATAAAAAAAGGAAGGAGTGGATCCTTCAAATATGAGGATATTACAAGACAAGTTCTTTAGGAGATAGATTTTGATGCTTCAAGGACCACTCCAAAGGAAGGAAGAAGAATTGTTAAGGAAAGTGGAATCCTCTTGCTGCCAGAATGGGACCTTGCATCAACTATTGCTTTGGACACAATCAAGTATCAGGATGAATATGTATTCACTTTAGATGAACAAGTTGAACAAGCATATTTTGGGTCAATATTCAGTCCCAACTTACAGACCTTGGCTATATGAGCAATGACTCTTGCTACAAACAAACCAAGGTTTGTTGACTTTTTCCAAGAGATCACATGAAATGTGATCATAGAAAGAACATTAGATACATCAACACCACAGATAACAACCTTGGTTGTACATACAACCATGTTTAGTGTAGCAACTGCCAAAAGATAGGAGGAAAAATATGAAATGTTACACGTTATGCATGTAAAATTACAAGATGAATACAATAAGGTGATAGCTTAGCTTCCATAACCTTAGGTTACAACTCCTCTTCCCCCTGCATCTATGTCAATAGAGTTTTCAACTCAAGATAAAGAGATTTTGTCTCTTAGAATAAAAGAGTTGAAGGATCAATTGAAATAGAGCAAGGAGAGTGAAAAGAAGGCCAAGGAAGAAGCTAATAATATAGCCACTAACATTATTGATGATCTTCTAGGCCATAGAGTCTCTTGTGTTTTGCATAATATTGAAGGTTCTTAGATTTCTTTTGATGGATTGCAAAAGGCTTATGCCAAACATACACATTTTTAGAGCAGTTGCTAGGAGACTCTAAATAAATGGATTTTGAGAGCCACTTCAATAAAAGATATCATCAAGATGACATCTTTTGATGGCAATGCTCCTAGGAATTTGGTACAAATAAGTGAACAAATTGATCTATTGGGAGAAGTCTTTGCCTTTCAAACAAAGTTGGATATGCAATTTAAATCTAAGTTAAAAATGTTTGAAGGTATGAAATAGGGAATAATGTTAAAGATTATGGATAATTCAAGGGCCATCAAATCTTTGGACATGTGGAAAGATAAATTTGTAAACATTATTCCTTCTTTTTCATCATATATCTATAAAGATGGCAAACCAAATTTAGCTCTATTGAACAATTCAATTGATGACCCATTTAAGTTAGATACTAATCTGGATAATTTTGCAAAGGAGACAATGGAAAATACATATGCTAGATATAATGCCCACAATAATAAGGTTCATAAACTTTTGAGTTTTCAGTGGCCTTCGGAAGAGGAGTATAGTTCATGGGTGGAAAAGTATATTGAATGAATGTCTCCTGCACTTCTTTTTCTCTTATTGCAAGGGTGGAACCTTTTTTGTCTTTAATGATCCAATCAACATCTTTCTCATTTTTTAAAAATTTATAATAGATGGTAGAAGAGCTCAACCCGGTAATTGTACTTCCACCTTTCCTTTTTCATCATAATAGGATCAACAAGTATCTACTCCAATGCCATATGCAACTATTTTGTCTTTTAACAAAAGATTTGTTTCTTCCACGAAGCAGTTGTAACTTGTTTTGTTTGATCCTTCAAGGACAAGATTGTCAAATGAAAATGTGACATTTGTCCATGGCCTGAAGCTTGTTTGCTCCCTTGTTTTATAAAAGGGAATTCAGGGGCATTTTGTCAGGATCTTGGAATTTTGTAAGCAAAGTGCTTGTATTCTAATCTGTACATGTCTGAACTAGGTTTTGATAGGAAAATATTTCAATATAATTGTTAATTATGTATGACAATACTAGTTCTATACATCAATATATAGTGACAATTTTGTAATCAGTTATCTCCTAAAATGTATTATCGTTATCATTTATGAATATAAATTGATCAAAGATCACTTCTATTCATCTTTGCAAGTTTTCTACAACTGAATGTTTCTTTATGGCTTCTATTCAAGGAGTAGAGTAATTTGTTGTATAAAAAATGTTGAATGTTTTGGATGTATGCAGGGATTGCCAAGTAGAGTTGGTTATAAATCCTAGGGGTATTAGTGTAATGCATTGTTACTAAGCTTTCACAAAATTAGGTTGATGTTGTATAAGTTTTCAAATTACATTTCCCTTGACTCCGTTGCCTAGGTCTAAGGCACCAGTCTAAATGAATGTTCTAATTATGCTTCCATGGTCATAAATCTTAAAATCAATTTCCCTTTTAGTTGTAAGTTATCTTATAATGTTATTCTCATGTGTCTTTGGCACAAAATGCGTAAGAACTGCAAGAATCTAACTCATTAAGGGTATTTCATTTGTAATTCTTGATCATATAGAGAGAACATATCTGTTTGAAGCAACATATGATATTAACCTTATGAAATCCTAGTGAATATTGCATGGGACCACCCTCTTAGATCTTGCAAAGCTTGAAGTGTAGAGAAGAAAATTACCAAACCTTTCTCTTGTTTATTAACCAACCTCTTAGAATAACTAAGCTTAAGAATTAGCTATTCCTTTAGATTGTTCTAAGAACCAGTTGGAAATTATCCTATAAACAAACCAACAAGTTAGAAGAAAACAATTAACAGTTACAATAAAAGTGCACTTTTAAATGCAACTTTTAACTGCTTATAAGAAAGCTCAAGTCAAATGGGCGTATCTAGAGTAAAATGGTTGCTTGAAAGGGAGTCATTGGGAGGAGGGAGACTTGGTCGATGAATGAAGCTGAGATGTGGCACATATGTTGCTTGTGGGGGATGGCGTGGAGCTTTACGTGCCTCTTGAGATGGTGTAAAGGTTGCGGCTTTCACTCAAGGTCACACAGATGTGCTAAGTGAGGAGGCTATAGTAGCACTAGAGGAAGTATATGGCTTAATACATCTAGCAGACTGGTATAGGCCGTATATGAAGGCAAAATGCTTACTTTGATCACAGTCCACGCATGCCAGTGACCAAGAATTGGTCGAATGAGCCAAGGAGTCACGAGCTGATGATTGTGGAGATCGCTGAAGTGGTGCCTTACCCAAGTCTGTAACACAAATAAAAAATTCACCAAGATTATACGATTCAAAGACGGAGGTCTCCATGCAGCTAGCAATGACACCTTGAATGGAGATGTGTGACCTAAATTCTTGAAGGGAGTTGCTCCTTCGTGATCGCCTACCACTCAATGCCAAAAACTCTTGTCTATGTACGCAATGGAGTTTCTTTCTAGCATATATGCCTGCATGTGGGAAGAAAGAGGTTGCCACATGAATGCAGGTTGATGATTTATGGGAGTAGCTCCTGCTCAAATTGAAGGGATTTTTCCGTGTGGAGGAAAATCTGCTACAAACATCATTGAAAACGAAGATGATAGCCATATATTTAAGGTAAAAACACTCTCTGATTTGAACAAGAGGCCAAAAAATTGTCAGAAGAACCTGCAAACTGGTTGTTGGATGAAATAGAAAATAGGCCAGAACTTTGCACAATAGGCCGAAATGGCCAAAATGTCTACAAAATGCAAAATCTACCCTACCGAGTAGATGGGCTAACGACATATTGCACCTCTTTTTCTTTTCTTTTTTAAATAAGCATAAAGGTTCAAAAAATTGTAAAAATTGAAAATTCTCGAGCTTTTTGGATGCAATGGCCTGTTTGACTTTATGATGCTTTGTTGATAGGGCTATGTGCATGAGTCACCTTGATGCGGGAAGGAATGTGCTCTCATGGCTCTAATACCATGTTGGAGAATGCCAAGATCAAAGAGCTCGAATTTGACAACCTTCCACAAGTGAAACTATGAACACAATAGTATGTTTATCAATATAATATGAAGAGTGTATAATACAATGATCAAGTCTTGCATATATAGGCAAGGATTAGGAGGTGAGAAGGTAGGAGTGAAACTTTGACTACTCCTCCAAAGATGGGACACTTGTGAACTCACTTGACAAGTGCATGAGCAAGTGCCAATAGGTGTCTCAAGTCATGAGGACACATGTCTAAACCATATTAAGTGAGACAAAAGCAAAAGAAACCTAAGTAAACTTAAGCTAAGTGTGAATAGATCAATCCTAGAAAGGTGGTTAGCTAACTAGGTATGATAATGACTCTATTTACACTAACACCTTCCACTTTGAAGAAGCCTCCATAAAATGATTCACTTTGATTAGATTCAATTTTCTTGAATTCCTTTTCTTCTTCATGAAAACTTACCATGCATGAATTCTTAGTTGAATAGGTAACATGATGCTACCTAGTCTATCTATTTTTCCCCAAAATGTTAGATATCCTTGCAACATCATCTTTTAAAAGGCTCTTGAATTGAACCTCTCCTTCTTCCTTATCTCTTTCCATCAACATATCTAACCTAATCTAGTCTCTTGTGCCAATTTCAGGTTCATGAGGGGGTAAATTATCACATAAAATCAATATTATGGAGGGCATAATCTATCACAAATTTCTAGAATACTTAGAACACAACTTGGATACTACTTGATTTATAATATATTGGAGATAGTCACCTAGTGATTACCAACAATATCTTTATGCCAACTCTTCCAACATCCTTCTAATGTACTATCTAACACCTCTAATGAATGCTCAACTAAGAATTATATATTCATACATGAAGAAAACATAAAGGATACATGAAAACAATAGTAAAAAATTGCAAAGAAAACCCATTAGAAAGACTACTATGATTTTTTTTTACCTTGGACAAACCCTTAAAGGGTGAAAAATTCAAGAAGAGATAATTTTTCTTCTCATGCCACTATCTTAGTAAGTAAGTAGATGTTATAATGCATTGTATCTTTTGAAGTCATGATAATATTAACAAAATATCCTATTCCATCTGCTCAATGTATTTGCTACTTGAAAAAATGTCACACCCTTTTAAATTCATGCAATGAACATAGAAAATAAGGGAATTCCTTGAGAAACAACCCTTTCCACTTAGTGGATAAGTATTGTAGACACTTAAAATTGAACATTTATATTTGGTTAATTTATTCTTGATTCATCCAATTTCTTATCCTCTATATTAATTAAATAATATTCTTATTATTTAACTAATATTCACTCTCATGACATTCATTCAATTTAATCCCTTATATAACCCATAAATCCTAATGTAAATAATTAAATTTAATTACTTATCTATGGCCATCCTACCTTACCCCTTCTCGCCCATACATTAAATAAAATAATTTTTATTTATTTAATTTCCCCCCACATGTCCCATCCTCCATGATCCAGGAGGATCCAGAAGACCAAAAATTTTAGTCTTAGAACCCAATGAAACTAGCATCATCGCAAAGAGCTCGTTGACACGATCTTGACGCAACTTGAATAGCATCAAAAGGAGACCGTACGCTCAAGATATGCTCAGTCAAAGTCAGGTCAAAATAGGGGTACTAGAGGCACGATGCAAGGTAAAAAAAAATTGATCGTTTCAAGATTGGTAAAAAATGGTGTCAAATCGAAGAGCTTGACGAGATGATTCTGACGCAGCTTGTTTCACGTCAAACAGAGCTCATACACCAAAGATATGGCCGATCAAAGTTGAGGGTTGACTATGCTAGCTTGGCAATACTATGATGATGTCAACATGCTGACTTGGACAACCATACAATGATGTGGACCAATCAGGCGCTGACACGTGCCATCTGTACAATGACTTGGCACCTGAGTCAGCAATGACATGGCAACTTCTTGTGTGGACACATGGCAGTATGGGTTTGACGTGGCACCATTAGGAATTGGACATGTGGTAGACAAGTTAGCATTACTTGGCGGTGACTGTGTAGTGCGTGGCAGGCAACAACGAATCAAATGATGCCACATGGGCTAATGGTTGGGTGCCACATTCCAACCTCCTTTATACCAAGATTCTCGCCTACCATTGCACCATAATTTCACTCTACACAGATAAGGGCGCCAATTGGTGGGGGCGGTGGTTTGAATCGCTAACCTCCACTTTATCACACATGCTCCCTACCATTGCGCTAAATGCATGGTTTGAGGGATTTTCGGGGCCCATTTCTTTTATCATAGAGCAAAAACCGATAAACTCTATATTTTAATCATTAACCCCTCTATTTTTAATTTATTAAAACCTTCTAAATCCTAAGCTCAAAAATATAAAGATTTATAAATATTTTTAAAGGGCTTTAGTGGATTTTTTAAATGAGATATAGGGGATATTTAAAGATTTATAATCTCAAAATGGAGCTATAGGAAATATTGGCAAATATTATTGTTTAAACCCCTTTTAGCATGCAAATTGGTATTTAAGGGGGGAGTTTTTTTTGCTCTAGGGGCAATCAATTCATTATGGTGGAACTTAGGCATATTGGGAAGGAATTTTGAAGGTGTTGGCAGGAGACTGTGAGAGACTTTTGCAATGCAGATGTTGAAGCTTGGATGATGTAATAAGGCGAACAAGCTTGGCGTTATTAATAAAGCAGTTCCTCATTGAGAAGCAGACCTGGAGACGTAGCCCGAACATAAGGGTGAACTCCGTTAAATCAAAATTCTTGTTGTCTCTCTCTATTATTCCTTTCAACATTTTTATTCCTTCTCTGAGTTTTTATTTATGACATTCAAGTAATTAGTTAATGTTTCATTAAATTGTAAATAATTAAGTGAAATCAATTATGTAATTTCAACAGTTAAAATACATAACCACGCAATTCTGTTTACGATCAAGAATAAATCTGTAATTAGGAGTACGATGCAAATTATATGTAACCCTTTAATTACATATCACTCCATCAATTTTCATTAGCCTCTCTAATCTAATCCTAATCCACCCCTTCATTATTTGCACATGCTTAATCCTTGATTAAGTGAGGTCAACCCTCCCCCATCAAATCATGCACATGGACCCTTGTACATGTGAGATGCCCTTGATACCTTACCACATGGGTCTTGTCCCCTCAAATTACACTCAATTTTTTAAATTCTTTTATTCCTCTCATATCATCCCCTTTGGATTGTGAGGATAAGCTTTGCCTTTATGGCAAGATCTCCTCCCACACTCCAAAGTACCATCTCCCTCTTAACTCACCTAATGGTGCTACCTGGTACCATCCCATGAGATGAGAAGACCAAATCATCCTCCATATTCGATCTTCATCTTTCAATCTTGTTCATCCATCCATTTTCACCTCTATCATATATATCCATGACAACCATTTTCAAATAACACACCTATTGATCAATTGAGCATCATTATGTTGTCAAAATTATCAGTGAACACATCAAACACAACAAATTGAATATCATGGGAACAACATTACAACAAGAGGATCAACATAGTAGTAATTCATTTAATTCTATGTTGCTTTAACCTCTTTCACCCAATCTCGAGTGTTTTGATTGATCTTTGTGTTGTTTGGTTTTTATTGTTTAAATCACTCACTTTGGCACAAATTTCATGCACTCAAATATTATATATTCCTCTACCTTTCCATGGCGCTAAAATGGAAGATGAAATGTCCAAAAAGTGAATTTATTAAACAAGAAGTATTTAAATTAAATTCTTTGTTTACTTATTAATGAAATTGTCACTTTTTCTAAAGAGGAGATTATGCATTTGCTATGATGTTTACATTTTTTCCATGGTATTTGCATTTTATTTACTAAATAATAATAGGTGAAATGTGAGATTTGGTTAAAGTAGTCTACAATTTGTTTCAAAGACTCCTAAGGTGCTTTAGATCACGTCAAACACTCCCTTAACATGTTTTCAACCTCGCATTTACTACAATCCTTCCTTAGGTTCAAGTCATTTAGACACCCCCAAGTGAAGTGATTCTCCTTGATCCCATTGGTCCAACTCATGTGATATGCTTTTTAGTTCAATAAGTGATGGTGGATATAAACCCTAATCACATTTAAAATAAAATTTAAGAGTAATAAGAAACATCATATCCAAAACCCTGATGTAGAAGGATAAAACCTTGAGGATAAACCTTAGAGGGTGTAAGATCAAATGGGTTCACCAAAAATGTGAGGAAATAACACATCCCAACATAAAGTATCTAGGATAACAATATGCAATAAAGTAATAATAAATACATTCACCCAAGATATAAAGTTGGGATAGATCATGTATGTACTTGACTAGACATGAAAATATAATAAATAAATAAATAAATACATACCTTATTGTTAAGAATGGAAAAGACTGTGATAGATGACTACTACTATGAAACTTATGTGGGATTTGAAATGAATAAAATAAGATGAATTAATTTTTAAAATTCTTAGAGAATTGTCTATATTTCCAAGTCAATTCATGCCTATGAAAATGATCTCCATAATTTCATATCTAAACCTAACTCATAAAAATGGATTGGTGATTTGTAGACCTTACATACCTACAAACAAATATTTATCTTGATATATAGACTTGCAATAAAGACTATGGGGTTGGCAAACACATTTGGATCTTGTTATGCAAGGATCTTGTACTCGTAACAATCTCATAGATTTGAGTCATTAATTTTTTGATATAAACTAAGGAAGAAAACATGTGATAAATGCATCCAACACTATCCTAATGAAGGTAATGTGGCTCATGGAATTTCAAACTTGAAAAAAATGTAAAAGGGTGATAAAAAGATATAGTATGAAATTAGGCTTCTAGACTTGATTGAAAAAAAGGTGATGCAATTGGAGCATGTAGAGGAAGAATGGAGTTATGTTAATAATAATAATGATTTCAAGAACAACTTAATTAGATAGGGATCCATTTATGAACTTTGGTGATAAATAGATGATGGATTCTAGACTCTAGATAATCTCTTGACTATTAAGCAACCTAGAGTGATGTCTTTTTATACTTGACGTAGATGTGTAACTTGAAAGTTTAATGCAAGAGTCAATGTGTAATGACTAATTGAAAAAGGGTTGATTTTTTCCCATGATTAGAATTTAGCTTGAAAGTTTGAGGGTTAAATTTGTGGGCATAGATTTGAACCTAGAAAGACTCATCAAGAGCCTATTGGGGACAAAGTCTTGTTGAGTGCCAAGTCTTGAGCCCTTTAGGATGATGTTGGAATCATGAAGTTTGATAGCATGGATACCCCTCAAACTTTATCTCTAAGCTTAAAGAGAAACTAATTCATGCATGTGATGCCATGGTTTCAAAAATGACATTGTAAGAGGTTTCAAATTCTCCAATAAAAAAACATTTTTTTCCTTAAAGTATTAGGTTCTTTTGTTCGAGCCTTTCTTCTTGAACTCTTTCTTAGAGTGAACTTTACTTGTTTATTATCTTTGCATTGAAATCCTATCCCCTATTAGCATATCTCTCCCAGTTTATTATAAGCTTATGTGAAGCAAAGGGAGACACTACTTTAAATTGATTAGGCTACGGTTTAATGGAGGGAAACTACTTAAAATAACCCAACATACCTTGTTGAGAATTTTTAGGAGCTTTTGATAATTAGGTGGTTCCATGGGTTTTACTGTAGCTAGAAATGCTAAAATCTTAGTTTAAAAATTAGAAACTAGTGGTCCCATGGAATTTTTTTAGCAACATCCAATGCTAAAAACTACACATGCCTTCTAATTATGCCATATGACAATAATCCCTAAGTTGACGGGGAAAATTTTGTCCCACTCAAAAGGTATTTGTTAAAAATCTAATAACTTAATATACGGACTCCTATTTCCCAATTTAAGATTCCAATTCATTAAGTTCTTGCATGTGATTGCTATTGTCCCATATAACTTCTTGTTACTTATGTTTTTTAAATCATAATGTATAATATGAAATCTTCTCTTTAAATGATGGTGTGTCTATAATTTAAGAACTAAAACACTTCTGACTAAGAGCTATGACCTAATAAGGTTACAAACAGAAGACCTCATCTCCAATATAAACACTCAACAATAACACCCCACTCGGATTTGAACTTTGATAACAAGAACAACAACACCACAATTTAACCATCATAGTATGCCACTATTGACAAATTATAGTCGAATAAGAGATTAGAATTATGTAATTGATGCTTAATTTAAAATATGCCACGTGATTACACATTTTTCCTTGTGTCTTTTTTTAACATTTCCCTCCACATTTTACTTTAAGAAATATTTTAAACTGAAAAATATAAAAATCAAGAACCACTAGGTAACCCGTAAAAATTCTAAGAATCACATAATTTTTTTTTAAGCAACGTATAGGACCTGCTGTGTGTCTTGATTCATTCGTATTGTCAGTGCCCTGTTCTTTCCCACCACCTATCGATACAAAATTTGGAGTTTCTTAAGCTACGGCCCCTCGATGATTTGACACATGAAATTGCTCCGCCTGAACATGGCTACCGCCGGCAGGTGCCTCCGACAACAACATAACATTCATCACAATGCTTTGCAATCCTTGTTCAGAACGTTTTCACACAATACCTTGCGTTGGAACGACTCTCGTTCTGATCCTGGACTTCAACACTACAATGGCCTTAAGCCCTCACAAAATCCTAGTGATCCCAAAACCTTAAACAACAAAAACCACAAACATACTTCCAATGAGCCCCCTGGCCAATCCCCGTGGTCCTTGGAAACAAAAGATAAAAGCCCCATCATATCATCTTTGCCTTTCGATTTTCAATACAGTTATTCGGAGTCAAACCCCAACATTGTTCCAATAGGGTACCGCGAGAAGAAATTTTCCCCGTTTGGACCTGGCAGAATTGACAGGTCATGGACAGGCTGGTCCGCTCCTGCGCCGGCACCATTCAAAGACAATGCAAATGAATACAAGAAGCGTCAACAAGAAATTCTGGGCGAGTCGCTCACCGAAGTGGAAACTGGGGATCTTGTGGAGAAATATAGCCGCGGAAACTGTGATCGCCAAATTAACCTCGGTAAGACCCCTAACTTTCTGATACATTTTTAAAAAGAATTGGCGCATTCATAATTTTGTTTGCAAGTTTCATACTCAGGAATAGATGCCATTGTCAATGCCATTTTTTTTGATGCCGTGAGTTTATCTTTTCTTTATATTTGGTTTGTTTTGGATTAGATGCCACGTGATGCAGTCATGGGCGGAGGACCCAATTAAGGACTGTCCATCATGCAGCCAAAACATCACAACGACCAAGATACCAACAAAATTCGCAAGAACAACAGCTTTCTCATTTATTTGATACTTGTACGATTATCACTGTGATTACAAACCGGCCACAATGGACTTCTCATATTCCATGCCACAGCCACTGGACTATTCTTATACGATTATAGTGTTACAATTTCCTGATCTTGCTGCTAGGGCTGCATAATGATAATTCAGGTACAAAAACCTCTACACTACTTAGTTGTGGAAGTTTAAACTACAATGTAACTTAAGAATTGCAACACTACTCTACTACAATGACATCCACTATCCTCTGCTCGGACTCTCTAACTCCCAAACTATGCTCTCCTCATTTTTCCTCTTTCTTTTTGCTTGCAATCAATCTCAAAGCTCATATAAATGCCATTCTGTAACGTCTCAAATGATTTGCGTTAGCTACAAGATGGCGCCAAGCCCAAAACATCATGAAACAATGTCACACATCCTTGGAATCAGCACATACGTTCTTTCCTAATGCACACTACAACACTGTTTTAAAATTGGCCCTCACTTACCTTTGATGGCATCAACTTGTGCTTCCAACCATCCTTGAATATTGTGTAGGTGTTAGCTCTTCCATCATACGCACAACACCTCTGTCAAATTGCCAAGGTCTTCCCAATAGCAAATGACACACATTCATGGGCTCAATATTGTACATCACTTCATCATAATATGCTCCAATGTTGAATCTCACGAAACATTGTTCTTTCACTTGAATTTTGTCTCCTTGCTGCAATCAACTGATCCTATATGGGCTTAGATGCTTTTCTCCTTTGCCCCAACTTGTCAACCATCTCTTTAGACACCAAATTGTTTGTATTGCTGCTATCTACCACAACCTTGCAGCACTTACTGTTGGAATTGACTGATTCAATCCACAGTTCCCATGAAACACGTGCAAGCAATTACCTATCACAATAAAGAAGATCAACAAGGGAGATTGTGTTCAATAACTTGAGAATTGTATTGATGCAAATAACTGTTGTGCATGTTTTGCACACACGCCCCGCCGTAGGCAGGGACCCCCCCCTTTTTTTTTTTGCTCCCGACAGGTTGCTTTGCTCCTGTCTTGTTTTGCGTGCCCCATTTCCAAGCCCAAATTGGACATGTGTCTTCAAACCATCAAATCCCCTACCCAAATTCACCTACTTGGGGTATTCAAATTTGCCGAGAAATGAGGTCCATTGTCCTCTTTTCTGCCTTTTGTCTTGTTTTTGCTGTTTTGGAAACATCCATGGACCCTTGTCGCTCCCGTTTCCACAATTTTGACTTTGGGGCCAACTTTTTAGTGGATTTGGGATGTGTTCCTAGTGCTTAAATGAACTGCCAAGGTTTCGTCAACGTTCCATTAAGTTTCTATGGTTTCGGAACTTTCCCTCTGGAATTCCTTTCCTCCTTGGTTGTTTGGAAACATCTGTGGACCCTCGTCGCTCCCATTTCTTCAATTTTGACTTTGGGGGCAACCTTTTTGGATCGGGATGTGTTTGAAGCGCGAAATGAATCGCCAAGATTTCGGCCAACGCCCGTTGTTTCGGTTGTTTCAAAACTTTCCTCTCAATTCTTCCCTCCTCGCCGCTTAAACATCCGGGACCCCCACACCCCCGCTTCCTCATTTTGACTTTGGGTCACCTTTGATCGATGTGTTTGCGCGAAATGAACCGCCAAGGTTTCAGCCAACGCTCCGCCAAGTTTCATGGTTTTACTTTTCCTCCGAATTCCCTTCCTCCTTGGCTATTTGGAAACATCCGTGGACCCCTGTCACTCCCGTTTCCTCATTTTGACTTTGGGGGCAACCTTTTTGGCTCTGGGATGTGTTTGAAGTGTGTAAATGATCTGCCAAGGTTTCGTCAATGTTCCGTTGAGTTTTGATGGTTTTAGAACTTTCCTTTTGGAATTCCCTTCCTCCTTGTCTGTTTTGAAACATCCGTGGACCTCCATCACTCCTGTTTCCACATTTTTGACTTTGGGGGTAACCTTTTTGAACTGGATGTGTTTATGAAGTGTGAAATGAACCGCTACAAGGTTTTGCCGCTTCGTAGTTTCGTAGTTTTCGTAGTTTCGAGCTTCGCCCCTTGCCGCTTTTGAAACATCCGCGGCCACCTCCTCTTTCTCTCGCTCTCCGGAGTTCGGCCTCCAGCGCTTTCCCCGGACTCGCTTCCGCGGTTGCGAAACATCCGGCGGCTAATTCCCCGGGCTTTTGAACTCGGGTCCTCCGCGGCCGCTTTCGTAAGTCCGGCCCTCTTTGGCCGCTTTGAAACATCCGGGACGCCACTCTCCTTCGCCTCCGGAACCCGGATCCTCCGCGGTCATTTCCGGGAAGTTCTGCCCCTTACTGCTTAGCCAGCGGCCATTCTCCTTCCGGCCTCCGAGTCTTGCCTTCTTTCGCTGCGGGTCGTTTCCCGGTTCGTCCCTTTGGCTATATCCGGCGCTATCTCTTCCCCGGCCAACCTGCCCTTCCAGGGTTTCTGGTTCTTGATCCTTGTTACGGAATATCCGGGCTTCACCTCTTCCTGCTCTCCGGGAATTCGGTTCTCTGCGGCTTTCAGTCCGTCTTGAATATCCAGATTCTTCCTGACTGTTGAACATTCGGATTTTCCTTTGCTGTTTCTGTACGATCCGGAAGCTTGCTCTTCCTCGGCGAACATCCGAGTTTCTTTCCTGCTATTGAACATCCGGAGTTCGCTTTCCTTCCCGGAGAGAGTTTATCCATCCGCCGTCATTTTCCTCGGGATTTCTTCCGGGCCGTTTTTCCTCGCCTTCGGGCGCTTGCACCCTTAAAGCACGCATTAATGTTTATGGCCCAAATGAGCTCCAAATATGAATATCAAGATATTTTGATGATGCATGGATAGATCTAACAGGGAATTTGTAGGTTTGACTGACATTTTCCTTAACTCATGTATAAATGCACTTATGATACTTCATGTTTGCAGGAGTCAAGAAGCCTTCCGTAGGTCTATCAAAGAGGCCCATTGAGGGAGTTATCCTATCTTTTTCCAGATGATGATGATTTTTAAGGAGCTTTCCGCCCAAATCAGGGGCCACCAATCCATTGATGCAAGTCATCGACTGACCTGTTTGATCCAATCAAAAATGTTGCAAGTCCACCAGATGGAGGACAGCCTTCAAACAGTCTCTGCTACAGTAAAAGGGGAAATCAGTTACAAGACAAATCTGCTACAGCACCTGAGCACTAGATGACAAAACAGAGAAAAAACAAGGAATGTATTTTAAAATTGTTGGATATTGGGGGTAGGTAAAGCCCTAACTTGTAATGAATCTGAGCCACTCAATACAAATAGATCCTAGCCATTCATTTGGGCTTTGGAAAACTATAAATAGGGGCTTGCCCCTCATTTGTAAGGGTTGGAGAGCTGTTGTAAAAAACATTTTACAGCAATAGAAGATAGCATTGCATGAGTTTATGAATGTTCTCTTTGATTTTGCTCATCTTGCATGCATGGTTCTACTTCCATGTTAATTTTAGTATTAGTTTCTTGAATGGCTGTCATGATGGTGTTGCTGTTATAGTATTTGATGAGTTTCCAGCCCATACTTTTAGCACTTGTTGATGACAAGCTGCTGTGCAAAGTTAGCATGGACTTCTTTATTCCATTGTTGCAACTTAGTTCGATTGCATGTTCATGATATGCATGTGCAATTTGAAAATCAGCAGACCTTAGGAGACTGCACTGGTTTTGTGTAGCTGTAGGTTTCTCTTGGTCAAGCAAAACTCAGTTTAGGAAGTCTGTCTACTTTAGCAGCCACCATTGTTACTGTTCATTCGTAGCTTAGGATTATAATAGATTTCTTAACCCTTCTTCTTTTGCTATTTATTTTAATCCTTGGTTAGAGTAGGACCCAAAGCATCACCATGAAGCTAAATTAGATGAACTTGATGAGTTTCCACTTGCTGTTTTGAGTGGACAGCCAATTTTCATTCACTTACTTTGAAACTGTATTTGCAAACCCAACTTCCATGCTTTGTAACTCATCCGTAAGACCGCCTTGTGATTCCAGCAAATCACATCAAATAACTGAAATATTCCAACCACTGTCAAGACCTGACATTAGAGACCTTGGGATAGTGTTCTGCAATTTGATTGTGGAAGATTGTCTTTCAAGAGAGGTAGTGCACCTACGCACTGCCTGTGTTGAAAGTGCATAAAAAACACATCAACAATAACCTAGATAAATTTACAAATGAATGTGCATGCTTATATAAGTAATGCACAAGAAAACCCTACATGCGGATTAACAAGATAGAGACAAGTGTACAAATCTCATGCAATGAGACAACTTGTCCTAAATTTAGTCCAATATAATAATAAGAATCAAATTAAAGATTAAACATCAACTCCTAAGTTTAGCTCAAGTGAATTAAAGTAAAAAAGCCTCTAATAATTAATTGATGATTAATTAATTATCAGATAATGATTTCTTTGCAAAAGATCAACTTAGGGAGAAACTAAACAACTAATAAAGGAAACTAAATGAATGTAGAATGGGTCCTGGATACAAGTCCTGATGAGGTACCCATGTACATATGAAACTCTCATAACTGGAGAAAAGGAGAAAACCACATGGGAAAAACTCCTCTCCAAAAGAGAGTAAAAGAAATGAATGTACTAATGCAAGAAGGATAGAAGGAGGACTCAAAAGATAGAGACAAGTGTACAAATCTCATGCAATGAGACAACTTGTCTTAAATTTAGTCCAATCTAATAATAAGAATCAAACTAAAGATTAAACATCAACTCCCAAGTTTAGCTTAAGTGAACTAACGTAAAAAAACCTCTAATAATTAATTGATGATTAATTAATTATCAGATAATGACTTGTTTATTCCAACACTCCCCCTTAAGATCAACTTATGGAGAAACTAAACAACTGATAAAGAAAGCTAAATGAATGTAGAATGGGTCCTAGATACAAGTCCTGATGAGGTACCCATGTACATATGAAACTCTCATAACTAGAGAAAAGGAGAAAACCACATGGGAAAAACTCCTCTCCAAAAGAAAGTAAAAGAAATGAATGTACTAATGCAAGAAGGATAGAAGGAGGACTCAATGTGACCCCCCAAGGACTACTTCTATCATGCAAGTACAATAGATGTTCCCCTGATAGGAGAGAAAAAATGAGGATATGAATCCCTCCCAGAAAGAAAGAGCTCCCGTGCCAATGATGAATGTCCGAAGATAGAATATGATCTACTGCCTGCAAACAACATTTCTTCCCTTAGGAAGAAAAGGATCCACTGGTGATTGGAGAAGCCAATCCAAAAGAATGGGTGATTTTGGAATCCAAATCCAGATGATGTGTGCCTTTGAGAATTGCTCATGTGTCCACACGTCAGAAAGTGATGATGTCAATCCAAAATCCTGTGAAGACTGATATAGAACAAGCTACAAAGGCAATGAAGATGGTGGGCCAACAGCGTTGATGTAGCTGTCAACAAAGAGGAGATGAATGTCCTCAAAGTAATCCTCCAGATCTACAATATAGGACTCTACAAACAAGGATGATATGTCTGTGAGATACGAATCCCAAGTAGCTGTGTCTAGAAGATGTATGATGTCTTGCTGCATTGAATCAATAGGGGCCAAAGATGTGGCGATGAACTGCTGATTAGGAACAACAAAAGATAATGATGTATTCTCAATCTGTAGAGTGGGAATATGAATGCAAGTCTCTGAACCGTCGGAACATGCAAGACCTATGATATACTCAAGCTCTTCTAAAGTATCGTCAACAGAGGGTATGGAATCTGCATATGCAAGAGGGATGAGACAATCTGTAGTAGGATCCTCTGGGTATGGAGAGATATAAGGGTCTCCATGGATCTCCCAAAGTCGTGTCCAAAGTATGTGGGGACATTCAATGTCCGATACAACATACATAGTGTCAAGATCTACACTAGAACATATAACCCCTACAATATGATCTTTGATGATATCCCATGTTGATAAACTCCTTGGTGTGTCTGGTGTAGGTATGAGGCCATATAGATAGGCAAAATATCAAGCCACCTAAGATGTGTTAGGATGCCATTTCACCAAGACTCATAATTATCTTTGTCCAAGTTGATCACAAAAGGATGAATAGAAAAACCCATGATACTCAAATAAAAAAATCAGAGACTAATATCCTCGGTATTGATAAAGCAGATCAAATGATGTCATCTCACGCAAGTAAATCCTCTCCAGGTGCCAAGATGTCCAAGTAATTAAGCAAAATGTGAAAACACAAAATATTGAATAAAATGTACTTGGGGTATATTATGGAAAAAGTGAATGAATAAATCTGAAGAGCTCTAAAATACCTTTTCAACGCCACTTGAATTGCGAAAATCAGAGATAGAGGCAAAAAGTTACGAGCTTGGAAGCGTAAAATGAAGATCTGACTTTGATTGAGAATAACGGGAACCACTAGCAAAATCTGATAATGAGACCTCCACCACTGGATAGTTCGCTAAACCAGCTTTCCGATGATATCTCGTTTGCCCGATTTTGACACTGTATGCCCAAGTTATGCCAAAAAGAAAAAACATCTCTTTTATGGCAAATTAGGGCTAAGAAGGGATAAGAGGGATTGGCAGTATTGATGATGTCAACATGATGTCATGCTGACGTCAGTGATCCACTAGCTTAATTTTGACGGCCTTCTGCCCGTCAATGGAAAATAACACCTCGTTGGGAAAATTTGATAGCCGTCATACAAAATATGCTGAGAATATATTTTTTTGGTAGGGAATATTCCTTGAGATTCCAGCCACTGGTGTTTTTGTAGCCTGCGTTTTGTTTGTTGGCTGGTCGTTGGAATTTGGTGCTGGTAGGGTTTGAAAAGGCCACTAGCCTGTTGTATGAGGTGTGCGGCTACCTTAAAAAGCCGCCGCCTTGATGTGACAAGGGGCCTGCCTACAATCCGTACGCTTGTGTAGGCGTACCTTGCACAGGGTTTTTAAAGCCTTTTGTTTTGTTTTTGCCTTCGATTTAAAAAAAAAAATTGATTTGTTTTTTTTGATATATATTTTTTTATTTTGGGGTTAAAAAATATTAAAAACTTTGAATATAATTTTTTTTTTGATCATGGATTTTAATTTTTTTTAAAAAAACCAGAGAACCCTGCTATACCTGTGCACTTGCACACAAATCGAGGCGCCCAAATCTGTACGGATTTGTGTGCCTCTAAAAATTTTTTGCCTTTTGTTGCAACTGCTCCAAAATTGATGAAACGACAGGTGTTCCTTAAATTTTTGGTGTCATGTCCCCTTCTCAGTGACATCTCTCAGACGACAGGATTGGCCTATCATACGACCCTCGTAGGCTGATGGACTGGATAGGGGGTCATTTCGGAGCTTGGCTCACCGCCAGGATTGGATCGCCTTGTCTTTCGCTCGCTCGACGGAGGTCATTTGCGTAATTGCTATTTTTAGCGCTTCTGGCGGTGCTGTGGGGACCACCGCTATTTTAGCAGCTTGGCCGCGGGCGGCATCGTGAATCACTCGTAGTCCGCCGCAAGACGTGACGGATCAGTAAACGGGTTAGAAATAAGGGAGATATTAATATTTGATCGTATTGATTAAATATTAATTAATTAACGTTTATAATATAAAGTTATAATTTAATATTATAACTTAAAGTGAATTCCTTGAGGGGTGCGCCATCATGAGGAAAGGGGGGCCAGTTTGATATTTTAATTAATAATTAAATATTCAGTGGAGAACTATGGAAAGGTGAAAATATTAAAATATGAATATTTCATTAAAACCCTATTTTCAAGGGAATCGCACTTTTCATGTATTTGAGGGTTTGCCTTGGGAATTGAGCCCAATATGAGATTATTGAATTTGATATTGATCAATTTTTGGTCTGAGCCTGAGACTTAGGGTTTCACGTTCGATTCCTTGGAGAACGAGCCATCTCCAGCGGAAAGCAGTTCAGAGAGTGTGCAATATCACTCGATTTATTGCCTACAGAGGTTTTCTTATTTCAGAGGAAACTACAGAGCTTTCAGAGATTGCTTTTGGTCAGAGATTCTTCAGTTGTGCATCCAGTTATCATCTATCACCTGGGGCGCACTTTATTCAGGGGTTAAAGGTGGATTTGAGGAGGCCGTACAAAATAAACAAGCTGCTGTACTTGGCCGTACTTCTGACAGGCCGTACTATAGCATCTCAGCCGTACTTTTCAGCTTGGAAGCAACGCCTTGGTTTGAAGGTTCTGGTTTGCTCAGAAAGAGGCGCCTATACCAGTCAATCAATTTGTGCATGCCAGAAGGAAGGAAGGAGATCATATTCATTTTCTGCCGTACCTTTTGTACCTTCAGCCGTACCTCTGCTGCAGCAATTTCCAGGTTTTTAAAACATTGAAAATTCTTCATTTAATTCGTTATAGTCTTCTGGGTATTATTGTAATCACTTGAAAAGTTGAATAAAGGATACTGGCGTAGTTATTGTTGCATTTCCAGAGATATTTGATTTTTAGTGAATTTATTAGCATTTATTGTCAAAATCGTACCATCTCATTATTGCTTCAAAAACACAAAAAAATCTCAAAAACCTAAAAACGTCAGAAAAACTTGAAATATCAGTCAGAGCAGTAACAGGGGGAAACCAGGGGTTTCTACATTTGGCCACTCCGGACGCGATGGTGAGGTCGATTTTGATCCAAGACGCACCAAAAAAAAGCTCAAGGCCAGATCCCTCCAGAAATTGAATAGGGGGCTGCAGATCTGGGCTTTGATACCATGTTGGAATTGACTGATTCAATCCATAGCTCCCATTAAACACCTGCAAACAATTACTTATCACAATAAAGAAGATCAACAAGCAAGATTGTGCTCAATAACCTGAGAATTGTATTGATGCAAATAACTTGGATAAATTTACAAATGAATGTGCATGCTTATATAAGTAATGCACAAGAAAACCCTACATGCGGATTAACAAGATAGAGACAAGTGTACAAATCTCATGCAATGAGACAACTTGTCTTAAATTTAGTCCAATCTAATAATAAGAATCAAACTAAAGATTAAACATCAACTCCTAAGTTTGGCTTAAGTGAACTAAAGTAAAAAAGCCTCTAATAATTAATTGATGATTAATTAATTATCAAATAATGACTTGTTTACTCCAACACTTACCTCCTGCCTTATGTAATGACTGCCCCTGCTTTTTTTTTTTGTTTTCTGATTTTCTGTTGTGTTTGTTTGATGATGTTTTGCTTGAGTTTCATATGCCATTCATTGCTTAAAAACGTGCATAACATAAAGCATAGCAAAGAACAGAAAATACAGAGATAATCTTACTTGCAAATTGAGCTACTTTTTTTCAAAATATTTCTTAGATATCATAACAGAATTTTTTTGAGTTTACAATGATATATCAGACTTCTCATACAGCTAAAACAGACTCAGAAAATTAACATATCAGACCTGGTAAAAAGCTCAAACAGCAGCAATGAAGCTTCCAATCTTGCAATGAATAACACCCAGGTGTTTGACGATGAACCACTTGCTTTCCAACGTCAATGACCACTGTTATCAGACTCCAATGATGGCGAGTATCAGCCTATACATCAGCAGGCTACAATCTGGAAACTTCACCCAAAAAGGGCGCCACCTGGAGAAGGGCGACTTGGCTTGGAAAATTCAGAGCTTCTTCAAAAAATGCAAATGAATGCTTGATTTGGGTGCCAAGATGAGAATCATCTAAAGGATCAATACCCAAAATACAAACACGAGCCAAAAAAGAGTTATGTTCAGAAAACCAGGTTCAGACCCTTTCATGAAATGCCCAAAAAACTCTGATAATCACCTCAAAATTTATACCCATCATTCCCAAAATGATACCAAGCCTTCACACGCCAAAACCACGAACAACACCTCAAAAATACTTGAATATCTTCATGATTTCTTGAATGAAACTGAAACTATGAAGCTCTGAAGCGATCCTTGAATGGAACCACACCCCAACCAGCTAGGGTAGGTATTTCACTATCGAAACCAGTTCCTGATTGAAGAGGGTTTTCGTCCTCAACAATGAACTGCACACCCCTGGAGTAATTCCAGCAGCATCTTGTTATGCATCCACTTTCAACATAACCAAATGAGGCTCAAAATGAGATAATATAGGTTCAATGAGAAATTAGGGCAACGAGATTTGAATTCCTCCTTTCCCTCCAAAGACCACACCCTTTTTGCCTTGACTTTTATTTAAAAATTCATTTAAAACATTGCTTGAAGCCTCCTTGGGTGTCCCCCATATCCAACATAGAAATGTGATTTTGTTGCTTTAAAACAACCTTAAGTCATCACTAGGCACCATGTTACAAATTGATGTCCCCTCAGACCCTCAACATAAAGCTATAAAATAACTTTATTAAAATATTTCAAGAGAGGAAAAACACATATTAAAATAATTAGACCTTAGCAATCCAACGTCCAAATTGAAATGACACTGCTGAAAGTAGCCTAGCGAGGACTAGTTTTCGTAAATAGACTTACTATTTTTAGTAACTACTAAAAATAGTAAAAACGCTGAAAACACAAATTGGTATGAAAACTGATAATGCAAAGTGACTTACTATAATTAGTAAGTGCTGGACTTGGCCCCTTGCTAAAAATAGAAAGTCCACCTAAAATTCTGAAAACCCCACAAAAAGGACTAGAACTGAGTTCCCTTACCAACACCGTTTAGCCTACAGGAACTCTGGAATAGGCTAAAGGTTATATCCACAACTCAGAGGCTAGGAGGGGACATTACACCTTACATTTGGTCTTGAACAAACTCCTCCTTTGTGCTAGTTTTGTTAGAAATCTGAAATAAATTGATAACTCAAAGAACTTTATAAGAGAAATTCTATGCTACATAGATTGAAATAACATAAGCAATGCACACCAGTGACTTCGAGAGATATACAATGTTAGAATGACAATAATGCATTAAAAGCTTCCAAGATGAAAAATACAAGCTAGGTAGTGAGTTTATATAAAACCAAGGAGAGGATGGAGGTGGCAAACCAATCAATAGGAATTGATCACCAATAACCACCAATATTAAATAAAGTGATGAAAATAGTAAATGTTCCGCCTTTTAAGGATAGGGACACCTCATCATCTTATCTCCTAGTTATTAAATAAAAAACTCACTTTATTATCCCAGGCAAGCTTAATAAAAGTGTAGGAAAAACCTATGACTAAGGGAAAATAAATTAACCCACGAGGAAAATAAAAATGTACACTAATAATTTTGTCCCTCCTATCACATCTCAAGGCTTTTTGTGAAACAATTCTATCTCCATACTTTGGGTCCTTTGAAATGGCAACTTATCTTTCCCAAATGTAGCTCATGCACTATCCTTTACCTTACACTAACAAGTCTGTCCCTCCTATCACATCTCAAGGCTTTTTGTGAAACAATTCTATCTCCATACTTTGGGTCCTTTGAAATGGCAACTTATCTTTCCCAAATGTAGCTCATGCACTATCCTCTACCTTTCTCCCTTGGAACTTGAATGCTCTATGCCCTTCCTCTTTGCACTTATAATCGGTTTCTTTGAAAGATTTCTTCCTTTTTGAGTATACCCTCCACGCTGTTGTGGAGATTCTTTGTGGTAGGTATCATCATCTTTTCCAATTTGCGATAACATCCATTACCATTGCTACCTCTGTGGTAGGTGCTATTGTCTTCAGTCCTACTGCTGTGGTAGCATATATCATCTTCCTTCTCTTTGTGGTGGCTTCCTCCTTTGTTGTGGTATTGGTTATCTCTCCCTTTACCTCTTGGGACCGCTTCTCTGCCATTGCATTTTTGTTTTGCTACTCTAGTTCCTCTCTTCCTTTTCTCTTTGGTGGTTTTGTCTCTCCTCTAGCTTCTAGTTTAGTTTCCTCTCTGTGGTGAGTTCTAGCTAGTAAGCCTCTTCTACTTTCTAGATATTCCACATGCTCATCTCCTCCTCAATGGATTCCCTTAGACCATTTATATACTTTGCCACTTTCTAAGCCTCTTCTTCATGATGTCCTGATTGAATTTTTAGCTTTTGGTACTTCTTAATGTATTCTTTCATAGCCATGTTTCTTTGCCACAATCCTTCAACAACTCCAATTGGTAATTTGTCAGAATGAACTTGGACTTAAGCTTCTCCACTATCCAATCCCATTTTCCAATGCTAGGTTTGTCTTTCCTTTTCCTCTCCAATTGGACTTCTTTCCACCATACAACAATGCGACCTTTTAGTTTAATTTTTGCAAATTTGACTCTATTTGGATCCTCAATGTCCTCATACTCAAAGAGCTCCTCCAAATGAGTTATCCTATCTATCAGCTCCTCAGGATTCAAATTCCTAGAATAATTTGGGATGTCCACTTTAGTTCTCTTGCTAATATCAGTTATGGTTTTTTTGAAGGTTTTAGGTCCTTCATTCTGACTTACTTCCTCCCCTCCTTCAGAACTTCAATCGCAATCCATATACTCTTGCATAGATGCAATTAACACATCTGTGTGAGCATACAAATACCCTTAGAATGACCGCCTGTACATAGACAAGACAATACAAATACCAATTTAAAATGGAGAAAGCATAGCAGCATACACACAAAACCCAACACCAAGGACCCTACGGACAAGGCACCTAATGTCAACTGGAAAAAGAGAACGAAGATTGCAGAAGACGGCAGCGAAGCACCACGAATCCCAAGCAAAGAGAGGCTTACAGACAGCCACACATGTCGGGCAACTTTTCATCTACCCAGCGCAGCACCAGAGCCCCTCTCGTCTTCCTTGAGGACTCAAATTTTAAAATTTTAACCTCTTGTAAACAAATAATATCCAAGTTCTGAAGCTGTAGCCATTGGACTACTCTTATGCAATTATAGTGTTACAATTTCAAGATCTTTCTGTGAGGGCTGCATATTGATAATTCAAGTACAAAAACCTCTACACTACTTTGTTGCAAAAGCTCAAACTACAATATAACTTCAAAATTACAACACTACTCTATCACAGTGACATCCACTATGCTCCTA
Source organism: Sequoia sempervirens (assembly GCA_007258455.2). Lineage (NCBI taxonomy): Eukaryota > Viridiplantae > Streptophyta > Pinopsida > Cupressales > Cupressaceae > Sequoia > Sequoia sempervirens. Next base: position 71,006,422 of record VDFB02105785.1, read on the forward strand.
GGATGTCACTCTGTCGGACTTTTGCTTCAGTATTAGCCCCATCAAGAATCTTCATCTTCAGCTTGGACTCTCTTACTCCTAAACTGCACTCTCCTCTACTCTTCTCTTCCTTGTCACTTGTAAACAATCTCAAAGCTCATATAATTACCATTCTCTAACTTTCAAATGATTTGTGTCGGCTACAAGATGGTGCCAAGCCCAAAACATCACGAAACATGTAGTAGGCTGGTGGTAAGAACTTCTAAATCCAGACGCTAATGATGTTGAAGAATCTCCTTGTGGTGCCCAATGTGTGTCCTCAACAGTCCAATGAAACTCCTTAAACACTCCTCTATTGGCGTAGACTATAAACAACTCATCGCAAACAAAATAACCACAACTGTGCAAACTTGTCAACCTGGAAGACACTTACAAAACTAATTATAATATTTTACTCCAATTTTCCTCAAACATTAACATGACATTCATCAACAATTATTTTAACTACTCTCAAAACCGCATAAGCCAATAACCAACTATGGTAAAATGTGGGAACTTTCTCTGTCACAGACTGGTAACCACAAACTTAACAAACAAACAAACTACTGAAATAAACCTCAAAAGCCACTCTTCCAGAATGATACAAGATTTCTATGATACCCAGGGATGCTCCTACATCACCACAGCTGACCTTTATCTCTTCTGTCAATTTTTTTTCAATTTGGTTTAGGCCTTTTGTTTTTAGTTTGTTAAGTTTTGGCTTAGAATGCAGGACTGATGGGTATCTTTACTGTCAAATTAATCAATTTTGTGAATGTGTTATCTTTTTAGTTCATAACTTTTGGCTTAGATACCTTTTGTGTCTCTTCTGTCAGATTTTGTAATGCGTGGGGATTTAACTGTATCTCTGCCATTACATTATCTACCTCTTCTATTTATTTGTCAAGATTTTGCTTAGTAGCCATGACTAAAGGATATTGCTTCCATTAAATTTGTGCTCAACTTGCACATGGTCCTGTTTCCATTAAGTTCAACTGCAAATTTCACCCAGCCCAAATTCAACGCTATGTCATGTGTCAGAAGATTGAACCGTAGGATTCAATTATGGAAATCTCTATACTTCTACTTTGGTTTTCTCTGCAGGTACTGTTGACAAAATATAAGAGCATTTTAATGGAAAATGGTCCCAGGGTATATGAGATTTCTTGCTCTACTGCACCATTTTCGGAAAATACAGCAATGACCACTGCTAAATATTTTGAGCTAAATTTTGGAAATGGATAATGTTTCTGATAGCTTAAATATGGACAATGCTCCCTAAATTGTTTGTGTGGCAGTGAATTCCCAGGCCCCCACTGCCAACCTGATAAAAAATCTTCATTCTGAATAGTAACTGCTCTGCATTTTCTGGAAGAGATTCTGTTTGTTACAGTTTTATGTTTTATTACTTCCTGAGGCAAAAATGATTAGCAACATTGGCTTCCCTCATTTGACCCTTACTTTACTGTCTTGTAGAGTCATCTTACCCTTCAAAATTTCTGCTATCACCTAGAGTAAACTGGTTGGGTTTCATTCTTATGACCAAGTTTTGGGTAAGCCAGACCTTGCCAATCCACCTACATGTCGAGTAAATTTTTTAGGTCACAGCCTAGTGACACCAATTTGGAATATGGAACCCACACCGCTAAGTACAGAAGGGAATTTCATATTTTCATTCTATTTGTGTAATATAGTTTTCAAATTTTGTTCTGTTTGGTTTCAACCTAATGACTGAGCTCAAGAGCAATCAGAACCTTGGCAATCCATTTATATCAAAAGTAATTTTAATTCTGAAGATTTTGTTGGGAAATTTGGGAGTACTGTTCTTCGGGCCTAAATAATTCATTTTGTAAATGACACTACTGAGAACAAAAAATTAATTGCTAGAGTTAGGTGAAAAACCACGTACAGTTTT